>WEDG01003854.1:0-546376 GCA_017591395.1 Schistocephalus solidus
ATATATATATATATATATATATATATATATATTGATGAAGTAGAACCAACAAAGACGAGGGAGACCGGAATGGCCATTTCTGGCTTATAAGCCGTCATCAGCCAGTCATACCCAATCCCAAGTGTGAACCACCTGGGATACGAACCCGCGACCTTTGGTAATTGAGTTGAACACTCTACCATTGATACACGGGCCCGTTATTTTTGAAAGTTTCGATCGGGAGAGAGAGAGAGAGAGTAAGAGGTCCAGGTGGAAAGCCAGCAAGACCCAGACCATGGATTGAGATAGCTGTAAGCTCTATTAGTATCAAAATTGCAGCCGAAGACATAGTTCGAAGTTTAGCTTAAAAATTTAGTGACTTCGAACTAACTCTGTCACGACACTCAGGAAACTGCAATCGTTCCGCTTACGAAAACTAAACACCAGTTTTCAAAGAGACCTTTTGTTACGGTAGCTTTTTCTCCTATGGACTGTACACAAAGATGGTGTTACGAGCAACGAATCAGACGAACTATGTTGCTGTAATTATTTCCACAAATCGCATTCTTTCGCTCCACTACACAGTCTCTGTCAAATGCGAAACAGCGCCTTCATCTTCACCCAAAGTCCACCTTACTCACCCACCCGCCCCTTACCAATTATTCCGCTCGAGAGGAAGCAAGACGTCCATAAACAACAGAGGAACAGTTTGCAGCAGTGAGGGTCTAACGAGGAAACAAAAGCAAGCTCCCAACTGGCTTAGAATCCCCACATAACCGTCTCTCTCACATACAGCCCCACTGGCTTCCATTCTGTCTCCAAGTCCTTACCCTCACCCCCTCCCCCTCCCCCACCTCACTCAATGCGGAATGGACAGCTACTTTTTCCTTTTAAGTAGTTCATTCAGCAACAAAGATAGCAACGAGCAAACCGTTGACACCCTGCAGCTCACCGATGAAGATGTCTGTGAGGAGCCATTCTCCAGGCGCCGACCTTCTGGCGGCTTTGTGTCCTTCGCAGCGAGGTTAGCAAACATCTCCACGCAGGTGGCATGCAGACAGGCCAGCTCGTAGCCACAGTCAATGTGATTGGACAGGAGAGAGGCAGAGGTGCAGTCGGCGGGGGCATCGGCAGTGATGTCGAGGGAGGAGATGCCACGGAGGAATGCCCGCATCACCGGAATCTGCGCCTCCACGTAGGCATTCATGAAGCGCATAAATGGCTCCTTCAGTAGTAAAATGCCCAGGGAAGAGAGGGTGTGAGAATGTGACAGGGGATGGGGGCGGGGAGTTTTCAGGGTACAAAATGATAAAACTGAAAATGTGGAAACCTTTTTGGTGGTAAGTCTGAACGTTGATGTAGCCTGTCGTGCCAGCAAGCCATGTGCTGCCCATTAAATACAACCTTCTAGACAAACTATTATGCCTGACTATCGTACGGACGAGAAATCATCCCCGTTACCAGATTTAACTGGGACAGAACCCACGGTAAGATGAGTAAAACTACTCGCACTGACAAACCGGGTTATCACTGCGTATATTTACCCCAAACAAACTTTTTCGTAATAATGGAAACCTTGTGTACCGGCACTTATGGGGGAAAGATGGTGATTGTACCGTTATGCACGCTTACAGTGACCAGCGAACCACGGGCAACAGTCCGGCGAGATACTGTCTCTGAGTTTCGAAACGGTCGTAGAGGTGAGGTTTCAAAGCACCTTCTTTTTATTGTCTGAGCAAATAATCTTTTCGAAGCAAACCTGTGCACCGGTAGCTTGAGCTGAAAAAACATCCTCTTTTGGCTCCTCCTTTTGGACACTCTAATGAGAGCAATTTTTGTTGGCGTAGGGGGAGGGCGCTGGTTGGTAGGGAATGAACCAGTACATGTGCTTTCGATTGTATGAATAATCTACAAAAAGTACGTAGGGCACGCTTCCAGTGCCTGATTTTCATCTCCATCATTCTCATTCAATTTTCACGCAACACCATCAAATGGATGGTCACGGTTGATTCATATCTGTAACGCCTACCTGCCAACAGAGGCAAACGGTGGTCGCATAGAAGATTAAAGAATCTCTTGCAGTGCGACTGCACAACCACGGCCAGTAACTCGCCCACCTCTTACAAGCACCAATCTAATTCCGTACTCCACGCACACGCCGCTTCCACTCTTTCCGGCGTCTTATGAACATGTACATATGTGAAAAATAATTATAAAAACGCACCCTCGACTGTTGAAAGACTTGGCACTATCGGCAACGACAGACATTACATCAAACGTGTCGATGATTGCATGTAGCCCGCGCTTGAGGGCGGCTTCATTCCACTACAGCCACCACGTTCCGATCGAACTGACTCGCACTTGCTGTTTCTATGGGAGGGTAAGGGGATAGCAGTGTCATTTTTGGGTACGTTGAGACCAGCATGATACGTTAACCCACGCTGCTTGCACAGTTCTCGGTGGGTATCATTTATGTGCGCCGCCCCCCAACCCCCTACCCCACCTCCAGCATGACAGAAAAATATGAATATCCCTCTTCCGAAATACAGGTGGCACTCAGCTAAATGTGCAAGACACTGCAATGGAAACCTTACCCTCTTCCGGAATCTGGCGCTAATGCTCAAGGTCAGGGTTACAGTAGGGCTACGGTTAAGATTAGGCTGGGTTTAGGTTTAGGTTTACACTCTGGTTCAGGAGCGGTGACTTCAGGGGGTGCCTCCCTTTTTCTCCGCGGCCCCCGTGCGACTTTTATCACCCGTATTATTGGCCCCGTCTGAACTGACTCGAGCATTATTCAGAACACCTGGTAGGCGGGATATAGGTAAGGACGACGGTCTATCGTAGGTCGACTAACACGACGTGTATCCTCCACCTCAGAAGTAACCAGCCCGTCGGCCACAAGCGCAATTGTGTCAGAACCCTCTTGTAACGCGTTCAAACACACTGTAGCGAAGACTGGCAAGCAGACTTTTGAAGTGACTGGGGTAAGCAACAAAAGGGACGCTAATGGGGTGGTCATTAAATCCTGGGAAGGCGTGCTAGCCACAATAACTTAAAAATTTAGCCCAGTAAGGTCATCTACTGAAAGTGTCAAAGAGGGTTAAATGGCGAATTGTGTCATGAGACTGTTTTTAACGACACCCACCTTACCCTCTCCTCCCAAATCCGCCGTGATTTAATGGTAAGACAGAGTGGTTGACAAAACTGAAAATTCAGTGTACGAGAGTTGCAGACAACCTAGTCCCTCAAATTACACACCAACCGGGAGAAGAGATAACAGTGCCTGGATTTCACAGAGGTTCAAATATCGCAAAGGCCACATAAGGACGGATTCATTACAGCCTGCACTCCAGTCCTGAGAAAGATCTAGTTAAAACGTTAATGGACGAACAACTGTTAGCGCAGCGTGATAGCTCCAGTGTGTATCTGGTGAGGAAACGGGGTGTTGGATCCGACTCAGAATGACCCCGATCTCTCTTTGTTCTTCCACACATTTAAATGAATAGTTAAGCGTACATTTGGCCTTGTTATTTTCAGTAGTTTACTGGAGTTGAGGCTCAGAAATCACTTTTAGTAAAGAACACCACATGTCCAATCTTGTATATTGAAGAACAACAGGCAGGATTTGGAAGAAAACGGAGGTTGCATGATGTTGCCTATACAGTCACAGAACAAAACCTATGGTTTTTTGCCTTGTGCTATAAAATAACATCAAGATAAGCAAGCAGGGTTTCAAATAAATCCCTTCTGGAACTGGAAACTCTGATCCTAAGTCAAGGAACATCAGTTAAAGGCAATTGTAAAGAATCGCATTGTTTTCCACAAATAAGGAACGAACTCAGCTTTAAAAATCTTTTTTTTTGCAAATTCCGACTTTTTGACCCCAAACGCAGAAGTCTACTTGACTGACTGTATTTTGTTTTACCACACCGAGAATTGGGACTGTAAACAAATATATGTTACCGGAAGCCGTGACATGCTTCAACATGCCATTACAATGTCAAAGAATTTCCTGTCCGACGCTTATTTCGAGCGCATACGGAAATTGGCAGCCGAAGGGCTGCCACGTGAGGCGTTGGCTAGTATTTCCGACAACAGCCAGGTCACACTTTCAGGGAATTATTAACCATAGAACAAGGTTTAGAATTAAGCAAGGTGGACCAAAACGGTCCATACGCAAACAGGCCGAAGATTTTATTCGTCGTACACTAAAAGGATACCATTATATGCCCCTTAGGACCACTCAAGGGGAAAACATTTGTCAATTCTCCCTCTGTGCATAATTAGAAAAAGGAGGAAGGAATTCAGCCGTAATCAGCAGACTGCAATAATAAAGCCACTTATAAGTAGGAAACTAAGTAGACAAAGTTTTTCACTCGCTCAGGAATATTTAATCACAGACTTTCATTTTGGAAAAGCATTAACTTTTGTGATGAAGTCTTATTTTTAGATAAGCCTCCGAAGTCGGCCCAGGTAGTCATATGGAAAGAACTACCCCCGAGAACACACTACATCGACGGCAACTTTCAAGAACTTTTGACGACCGATGATTTGGATGGCCAGCAAATTCGGAGAGTAACCGATCTGGCTGTCTACAAAATAGGCAAATAGGTGAGCCTGACGGACAACGCGTTCCGGTATTGCGGAAACTTGTAAAACAGGCCATAAAGACAAAGTGGAACGGTCGAGCCATATACCACCTGCCATTAGGGAAGGAGCTTGGTTGGTCGACGAGTCCGCCTGGTAATTTTAACCAAATAACCAGGGTCACACCAGAATGACAAAATAGGGAGGGTGTGGTAGGGTCGACGGCGACTGCCTTTGTTTGATTCGAACAGTTCAAAGGGACTGTTCCTCAACGCCAGTCAAACGTCGCCACCGCCAGTAGTAGTAGCAGCCGCAGCAGTACCAACAAACAGCATTTTCTGTTTACCTTGTCACCAAATGTGGCGAGGTTGGCAAGCGACTGGAGGGACTTGGCCACCAGCGTGAGATTGCGCTGACAGTTGAATTCGCCGGGAAAAGTGCTGGCGAGGCCGAAGAGGGATGGTGTGAGGATGGCCGGACAAATGAAGCGTAGGAAAATGCAGGCGGAGACCAGCTTGTCGCAGAACTCTGCGCCCCGACTCGGTTGCAGCGCCGCTCGGAAGGCCGAAAAGACTTGCAGCAGTTGTCTATAGGGGGCGGAGAAGAGGGGAGCATTAAGTTAGGCAACTCGTTTAAAACATCCTGTGCCGATCCGTTGTCGGATACGGGAGTGGGCGCAGTGGCTGACAGGGCTGGCAAACCCGTCTGCGAGCGCCACAGCACGACCTGACCCCGTTGAAACTCATGCCAGGATTACCAAAACAGGGACTAAGAAGGAGTCAACGCCGTCTGACTCCCAGTGCACTGGTCAGCCGCTCAACACACAAACACATACACGGGGCTGACGGCATGGCCTTGTATTAAGGGTCAGTTGGCACCCTTCCTAACCACGGCTGTTACTAAACCATGATAGTTTCAAGTGCATCAGCTTGAAGTCAGGGGCTTATGTGATTATGGTGGTGGTGATGTGTGTGTTGATGGTCTAGCTTACGCTGGTTTACCGCAGGTTATCATGGAGACGCATGTGTGCAAAGCGACCCATGCGGTGCGTAAATGTACAGGGGCAGTGAGGGCAGTGGAGGCGGGTGCGGTGACTGTATGTTGGAGTCCCAGGCACTAGTTCGCCAGTATGCGTGCGAGAGATTCACAGGCGACCGACCAGGCCGATGCGTGAGATGAAGGTGCAGTCCCAGTGTGGTGGCGGTGGTGGGAGTGGCGGGAGCGGAGGTGTGCGTGGGATATCGGCACTGTCAACACTGCGGTTAGTTGCACTGTCGTGGAGGTGCATGTGACCGAATAGGCCCATGCGGTGAGGGCGACGCCGGGGGCTCCGTCCCAACGGCACATCAGCACATTCCTCAGCATTGGAGATCTGACACGCTTGGATTTATCCCGACGCGCTAAGACTGTAATCTGGCGAGATAGCTCGGTTCTTCTCAGGATCGAGAGTCAGGCTGTAATGACGCATTTACAGCACTTCAACGCATGTGAGACCAGTACAGTACCCGTATAGATACCTGGTACATACTATGGGGACCATGTCGAGTGTGGCATGAATAGACTGCCGGTTTAACTCGGTGAGCCACCAAATGCACGCCTACCTCAAGTCGTCCGGACAGTGTTTGGTAATAGGAGCAAGATGGGTGAGGAGAGAGGGCGGTAAATGCTGAGAATGTGTATCTCACTATAAACTAGCTCATGGGAAGACTACAACTTGTGATCTGGAAGCCCCAAACTCAAATGCAACGGCGAACCAGATAAAAAATGGGCATTGGAAAACTTTTTTAAAACCAAAATATACCTTTCCTTTGAGTAGAAGATTAAGAAATGATTTTTTACGAAATGAGTATAAGACAGAGCATTTTATCCCTGTTTTCTATGAAATACAACCGATTCCCTATCTCCTGAAATGTCAACCGAAATTCTGAAATAAGTTTTAGATTCAAACAAAGTAAGTACGTGGGGTTGTCATAGTGCAGCCTAATCCCGAGATATTTCGTGCACTCGAGGACGCCGGTTTTTAGAAAGTTTCTTCCTGAAAGCCTGCAGAAAGCATATTTAAGTAGTATGCATTTTTCTCATGGATTTCCAATGCCCTTATTCATTCAAATACACTATATGCAAAAAAATGCACAATAATATTTTTCTTGTACTCGCTTTGGTAGCCAATTACAACTTCTTCAAATTTTATGCTTAAAGAAAGCGTACTTTTTCGGTTTTAACAGTTACTGAATTGCCGAATGATTTCGAACCCTATCAGCCGTTGCACTTCAATTCAAGGTTTCCAAACTACATTCTGTATGCATTATCTTTATGAATATGAATGAATATTCCACGGTCTAGAAAGATCTCATAATTAGAAACGTTTTAAAACCGAATGATACGCTTTCTTCAAGCATAAAATTCGAAGGTTTAATTGGCTACTAAACGAGTACAATAATTAATATTTTGTGCATTTTTTCTATATAATATTATATTTGAATGGGTAAGGGCATCGAAAATCATGAGAAAAAATGCATACCAATTAAGTAGCCATTTTTTACAGGGTATGGTTTTTGCCGGCAGTCAGAACGACGCTCGTTGAAAAGCCGAAATCCTGGCATGGCCGAAACATCTTGGGATTAGGCTGCACGATAATCAACATTACAAGTCTACTCAAGTGATTTGTTCGAAACGAAAAGACATTTCAGAGTTACGGTTGACTTTTAAAGAGATCGGGAATCTACTGTATATTTTAATTCATAAGGACACTGAAAACCACTAGAAAAAAATGCATAGTAGTCCCATGTTACGAGTGCGGGTTTTGCTGGTGGGCGAAAAGAAGTGCATTCAAAACCGAACAACCTAGCGTGCCGCGAGATCAGACCGTATAAAGATCAACATTACCGGTCCAGTTACGTAATCCTTCCTAATATAAAACGCGTTTCTGACTAAATTCTGCACAGTCAGCAGCGCCGTAAACGATTGAATCGTCCCACAGAGAGAAACAGCTTGAGGTATCGGGAAGTGGTGCCGATATAAATTAATGACACTGGAATGGCTGACACCCAGCCGCAGTTGGTGGAGCATCCGAGGTTCGATAGAAGCAAATCTTGCCTAAAATGTCCGTATATCACAGGCCGCGCTGGTGTGGTACACAGACTGATCTCATGAAAAGTCCACTAGCATATTGAACTGCGTTTTCGATTAGAAAGGATTACTTGAGTGCGGTTGTAATATTTATTATTGAGCAGCATACTCTCAGGATATTTCAGTTAAACCAGGACGCCCGCCTTCGAATGCACGTCTCTTTAGTCGCCTGCAAAAACACATTTGATAAAAAAGGACAATTCAAGTAATATGCAATCTTTGTATTGGTTTTCGATGCCGTTTTAAATTCAACTATATCTTCTAAAAACATTAGAGAAAATGTTCTTTATTGCGCTCATTTTGGCAGAAAATCATTTTTACTTCAGCATTTATAATCAAGGAAAGGGTACATTTAGGTTTAAAAACGGTTTTTCAATTCCTGAATAATTTTGAACCCGATCTGCTATTGCGTTTGCGAGTTGTATACTTCGAATACAAGGAAAATTCTAAATTCCTCTATGTCATCAGAAGACACGACACACGGCTCATAAAAGATTGCAAAGCACATGGAGCATTAGCGAAAAAATGATTTTCTACCAAATTGGTACAAAAAGAATACTTTTAAGCGTTTTCTATAAAATAAAGTTGAATTTATAAGAGAGAGGATAATCGAAAAAATGCACATTACTTATGTAGTCTATGTAGGCTTTGCAGACAGCCGAAAAAAAGTACTCTCAAAAACCGGTATCTGGGATTTACTGAAATACCTTTGGATTATTTCCAAGCTAATGAAGATTACAACTCCACTTAACTAATACCTGATAATTGGAAACGTTTTTTCAGAATTGCGGTTAAAATTTCCTGAGATAGGTTACTAACTGCACTTGTCTCCACGACTAGATATCGGTAGTGTGTTTCGGGCTGTCTCACCCCGGGCGACGTAGAGACTAGAAAGAAGCAAGTATTAGGTTAAGTAACACATCCGTTTGCAAGGGCGTTGGTCGGGCGCGACAAGCCCAGACTAAATTCTTTTTTAGCCAGAGAGGATAAACTGCGCTGGCGCAAGTTTAGGCGACCATAGCGGGGAAGTCACAGAAGGTTCACTGGACGAAATCGTCCCAGTACAAAACCACCTACAACAAACGTGCCACAACAATTAGACCATCATAGTCCGAGCAAGGTGCCACTGTGTCAATGGCACATACAAATATTGACGGGGAACAATTAGGATATAGGCCTTTTCAGCTTGTTAAACTTTATCATCCTGTCATAGTTTTACTAGACTTTGTCGGAAATGCTCCACAAAAACCAAACAAGGGACAGAAACCTCTAAGTAGCTCAACGGTGTCTCTTAAATGAAACCAGTCAACAGAACGACCCTAATGTCACAGAAAAGTGATTTCGCAGTATGACAACGCTTGGTCTCACACGAGTAAACTTTTCAAGGTGGACATCTACGAGCTCAACTGGGAGGTTTTTCAGCATCCACCCCACAGTCCCGTCCTGGCTACGTCAGACTGCCACCTTTTCTATTCACCAAACGGTTACCGTTACATTCGACAACAAGAAAGACCGCAAAAATGGGCTAGACGCGTATAACGGAACCGAATCAGGCGATTTTTATAGAGATGGCATCAAAAAAATGTTGAAGGGTGGAGAGAAACTGCCAATAACAATGCCGAATACAACAGCGACTGATGTGTAGTCTTCTTATTTAAACTTGCGTTTTTATAAAAAAAACATAAAAAACCGCAAAAACGTATTTTGCAGACTAACAGATCCTCGATATCATGAAGGCATATTTCACAGCCTTCTCTCGCGTTGGCTTGTGGGGCTGGAATGCATGATGATGATACCATGAGCTGGAGAGCCAAATACTACATATCGCTTTTGTATGCAAAAACACTGTTCAAATATCAGATTGGTGAAGGCGGTACCTACACCAGAGCAATGATATCTCATTCGATGGATAATTAATTTTCCTCGATTGCGCAGCATGGCTTGAGAGACGGTGACAGTTATTAGGCAAAAAATATTTTCATTCACAGGAAACCCCGTTTGTTTGCATCTGGTAGGAGAAAAATTCTACTCGAGATGACTATTATATTATCATTATTAATATTATTATAGTATTACTCGAGATTAATATTACTTGAGCCGAAGGCAAGAGCAAGTTGTATTTCGCCTTCTACCAACTTACCAAAGATAGCAGAGTCATCCATCTATTCGAAGACCTTGCTAAGAAGTATTTAACAACCACTACTAACTTATTGAAGTATCGTTAAAATCAACCCTTGACAGAGCGGACAGCGCTGAGAACTATTAATCGAAATTCAGTAGTTGAAATATGTGAAGTAGCTTTCAGACTAACGAGTATAGCAAAATGATTTTTAACGTTCGCAAATATTTTTATGCTAACATTCAGGGAGGACAGGAGCTTCGAGTTTACGGGCTTGTCTATTAATCTAAATACGGGCTACCTTGAACGTTAGCGGACGGCAGACAGTAGAAGGATGACGATGCTGACGACGACGGTGATGGTAATGGTTATGGTGGCGATGATGATGATGATGATGATGATGATGATGATGGTGGTGATGATGATGATGATGTCGGTAGTGGCAGTTAAATCAAAGCATAAAGCGAACGCAGCAGAAAGGGATGCAATTTTATAAACAAAAAATGGATGGGAGGGAGGGAGGGAGAGGGAGACCGTACTTGGGAAAGTCCTTGCGGCTGGCACGCACCGTCTCCCACACCAGATCTAGGTGTTGTAGAAGTTTCAGTTGGCTGAAGATGAGACTGCCGGGTTGGGCGAGACGTCCATTGCTGAGGACTGCCAGGTGGGTCAAACTGTGCTGCGGAGTGTCCAGTGCATTGCAACCGGCGGTAGAGGAGGATCGAATGGGAGAGGCTTTGTGGGCGCAATAGTCCCGGATAATAGCCGCTGCGGCTGGTGCCGTGCCCTGGCCATCCGCTGAGAGCAGGCTGCCGGAGGCGAGGCTTGATGTGGGCAGTTTATCCGGGTCCACCTCCCAGGTATCCGAACAGGCCAGTACACGTTGAATGTAGCGATGCAACAGCCCGTGGAGATACTGCCAAAAGCACGGAAGTAGACTTTACGTCCAGAGTTGAGCACGCACTTGCAATTATTGAATGAATAAAGGGAGGAAAATGGAAATAGAAGCAACATATAAACAGTGCTGCTCCTGTAAGGGAAGAAATAAAGGCGAAGTAGGGATTGACTGGCCGCAAGGTAACCAAATTCCACGCAGTTAGGTTACGGCAGTTTGATCGTCGGTTTTAACGAGTTCCACCGCACGCTCCACAGCATGGTAGTGCAGGGACGGTGACTTGCGCGTGGATTAGTTTTATGTGCAGCTACTGTACTCTCTCTCTCTTCCCTTACCTGCCCATGCGCCGTGTCAAGACGGAGTCAAAAAGAGCGGAGACGGGGTCGGCGTAGGTGGCTGGCACGGCCGGAGACCCTTCTGACCGGGCCACCACGTCTGAATCAGATCCCACGGAGTGAGAATTCCATAAATAGCAAGATTGGCTGATGCGGTGTGAGCCTATGCGTGCCACCACTCCCCTCCCCCCTCCCATGGTCGGCATTTTTTATGGCAACTCAACCCGAATAACGCCTACCGTATTGGTTCAGTGCATTGAGGGGGCACAACAGTGAGGGTACACTGATTAGCATACGCAAAGAGTTGGTGGTCTTCGAAAGGTTGCCTCCGTCAGATCTCTAGTGCAAACCAATTCGTCGTTCGAGAAACGGGTCCGCCTCAGGAAGCTTTTTACAATGGGTCACTTTTTTTGCAGTCCGTTGCATTCGCTTCAAGATAATCACCTTTGCAGGTCTGGAACGCCCGAGCTCGCCCTTTAACAGTTGCAGCTACAACGGCAAAATTTCGGAAAGTTTCTTTATATGTTTCACCTGCTTCCGCTGCTACATCAACAGTGGCAGCGTACAGGAGCTGGACGAAAAAAGCTCATCCAGTACAGAATGAGGCAAGATTATCTGGACTAAACTGGTTGGACAGAAATTAAATTAGCGTGCCAGCCCAAATGGTAGTCTCTCTCTATCTCTCTTGTTTAATCCAAGGACACATTCCTGCAATCATCCTGTTAGGTCAAGTTTAGTCGAACAAACGCGTAAAATCTCACATTTGCTGCATTTGAACGTCACATTTCCAATTATGTTTGCCTTTCTGGCGCCAGGGGGGGGGCAGTGGATTATTTTCTTCCGGGAAGAAAAACAAGGACATATGTTAAGCATAGTCTTCTTCTTCGAAAAAAAATTCCGCACAAATCCAGGCTAGCAATCCACGACAGTGTAGTTTTCGAGGTCCTAAAACTTGTATACTGAGAAATTTATTGCAAAACGGTGCTTCTGTCTAGGTGCCGGTTTCCTCTCCTGAAGCCTCTCATTGCTATTTGATTGACTTCCTTACCAGGTACATGGAGTGATAGGATTGGAGTTGGCTTCTTGAACGGCCTAAAGCTAATCACTTATCTTGATCCGATGTCATGAGGTGAAAATTGAAACCGTTACATAGTTTGCATAAAGTGACACGCCAAGTGGTTTCGCTGGTCCAAGGCTATTCCCGCGGTATCAGCGTCTGGTTTGTCGGATGTGACCTCATTGCCGCCTTTTCGGAGTCTGATGAGCGTAACTCTTTAGCGGTCTTCTTCCATAAAATTACACTCTGACCTACTACTTATTTGTCTATTCCTATAAAGCCATTACACTCTTTGTCATTGATTAGCGCCCATAAGCTCTCGTTCAGCGCCTCAAAACCTCCATTACCACTGTCAACTGCCGGATCTACCGAGGGAGGCATTTAGTCTAGTGTTGAATTGTGGGGATGAGATACCCTTGCCGTGCCCCAAAACGGGCAGTGTGGTAGATGCGCTGGACCAACAAGGGGCCATATCAGGCCACAACAGGCGTTATTCGGGTTGAGCTCCCATAATAAATGCCGAACATGGATGGAGGGCAGGTGGCACGCGTAGGTGCAGGCTCATGCCACACCAGTCACTCTTGTCACTGATGGCACTCTCAATCCGTGGGATCCGGTTCAGGTGTGGCAGCACGGTCAGGAGAGGCTCCAGCCACGCCAGCCACCTGTGCCCGATCCCCTCTCTGGTCTTCTTGGCTGAGGGAAGAGAGAATGCGGTAGCTGCCGCGCAAGTCTAATATCACTCAAAACTAATCCACGCGCAAGTCACCGTGCCTGCACCACCCTACTGTGGAGCGCACGGTGGACATCGTCGAACTGTCAGATATTTCCGTCACTTTCTTCCCTCACTCTGGCAATTTACGCTGAGGAGGTGTTCTCGCGCCTGTGACTGCAAAAATATCCTTGCTTTTCTTATTTCAGCGCGACAATAAGTGCTGTTCTGGTTCAGGTAATGGGATGCACTCACAGCAAACTCAGAGAGTTAGACGTTGCAAGACCGTATCCCCTTTTTCACCCGACAGGAGGACTATCTGCAGTAGACTGATATTTTTTTCCCATATTACTATTTGTGAAACAACAAAACACCAAAACCTGTTTAGTCAAGATCTCCCAAATGGAGGGTCAAATGAGCTCAAACGTTCCATGATGAGGGTGTGTTATGGGGTCATTTTTACTTTTTCGTACTTCTCTTCCCCGACCGCCTAGTTACTGTGTGCACAAAGCTGCCATGCGAAAACCTGATGGACAAGGCTTAACAGTATCGCTTAGGCTTATCGGAGACCACGAATTTTCTCTCCCTGGGGTAATGTGTACGAGTCACATACTTACTGAATCCATTCCAGCATTTAAAAGTTTTTAGTTTTATCTGGCAACTCAAATTCCAGCGTCTTACATTATTCTGCTCCAAGACTTACATAGTCCCTGAATAGTATTGCAGAAATTTACTTCCGACAATTGAAAATGCTTGAATAAAAGCAGGCATCTTCTTAGCGTTTTTGGGGGTAATAAAATATTATGCTCTTCGACCACTTAGGGAAACTGACGAAAAATCAGTTCGCCTAATACACTATAAATGGGAGGAAGAGAGAGAGAGAGAGAGAGAGAGAGAGAGAGAAAAAGAGAGAGAGAGAGGGGTATAAAATTGCTTCTGTCAACTGGCTTCCGGATCTTTCTTTATTTTATGCATAGTGAGCTTCGAAATTCAGAAAGTATGACACACGTGCGTCTGGTTAAATAAGCAATGGTAATTTTTCAATGATTCTGGAGGTGTATGCCAATTCTACTTAATGCTGAGGAAGAGGGACTGCAGCCGGCTCTCAGCGCATGTCAGCGGGTGTTTGTGTTTGAGGGATCATGTCGTGTACGTAGTACGCGTAGGCACTTGTGCCCATTCCCCACACCAATCCACTGACCGGCTCGGACGGTGGCTGGGGCCTGGGAATAGAGAGTGAACTCGACATCTCAGTGCATTTTCCTCACTATAAACAATCTGAGGCGCTTGCGGCTATCCCGATGTGCTCCAATTAGGATAGGAGGGCGCTCACCAAGCACTTTACGGGACCGACTACCACAGTTAATACCTACACCCAATCGCAACCGACGGGGCAACGAGTCTGTGTTTAGAGCGGGTTCGGTCGCGGGGTTTGAAAAAAAAACCCGGGTTAAGTATTCCTGACTGATGACAACTAATAAGCCAGTAATTGTCATTCTAGTCTGCCTTGTCCGCATATATTACTATTCACTGTTCAGCTAAGGGCGAGGCCCATAATCGAATGCATTACACAACGGGGCGAATAGGTCTCTTACAGAGCGATCGGTGAGCGCCCTTTGCCATATATTGGATCAAATGCACTACACACTTTCTAACATACACAGTACATCTAATTAGTACATATCATATATCGTATTTGCATTTGTATATTCGGTTATACTACATAATGGTTTACTTACCTACACCCACAGGGTACGATAACATAGTGCAGTGTATCACATATTATCTGTGGACATTCTACGCTAAGGTGACGTCCACTCGGCGCCCAGAATGCTGAGTAAAGAAGCGGAAAGTCTGCACCGCACTCCGATCACAAGGACGCATCATAAGTTGATAAAAAATAACAGAAGATGCTACTGAATTGCCTAGTTCGCATATAGTGATGAACTAACACGCGCAAGCCAGCGTATACCGGCAATGCGGTACGTGTTAGCGAACGGTGCAGTTAGGCGACTTGGGGAAAGCGAAGAGCCGTTGACAATGTTCCCGATTCCAGCGTGTCAACGGAGAAATCGCCAGCAATTAGGACATCAATTTCCCTGGTGTGATGAGGGACGGTCTGTTCTCATCTGACCACGGATCGAAGTATGTCCTTTATTATGTCTTAAACCGGCTGTCTCTACACTCAACCATACTTGAGACCGATGTGATCGAATAAGGCATGAGAGTGGATGCCATGCATAGTCTACGGCCCAACCGGAGAGGGTCACACAAACTCGAAGATGGCACAAGCATTCGCTCTTGCTGTCGTGGTCACCATACGATTAACATGCACAATTAACCCTTCTCGATGCATTTTTGCTCTACGAAAGCTGATTCATGCATGTCTCTTGAATGTAAGTTACACGTCTCGGATCTTACTGACTGAACGCACACATGTTACCTGCCCTACATTCCAGACAGTCCGATACTGTCACGGTCAAAGGCAGTCCAGAGGCTAGGGTGGGTCCCTCGGACACTCTTCCTTCTGGCAGTTAGCTCGCTAATGGAAGAAGGTAATGGCCCAAACAAAGTGTGGGATTTTAGGAGGGGAGGGGCCTTTTGTGTCCAGTTAAGCAGCAAAGCCGATTTAAGTAGATGTGTGGGTACACAACGAGGGGTGGGAGAGAGAGCTGAAAAAATGCTGACGCAGTTTGCTAAGTCCAGTATCACGTTTTTTCCAGTGGAGGAGAAATGGGCGTACAGTTGCTGCTGCTGCTGCCACTGCCACCGCCGCGAGAAGGGTGCTGATAGCAGGAGTAATCCAGTCCAAGCATTGACCGACTAACGGGCCAATGCCATGGAAGAAAGTTTTCCAGATGGATAAACCACCCACCTCAACCGTTCACCTTTCTGCTATTGATAAAACGGTGGCGGAGTAGGTCCGGTCGTGGTGATAAGAGCCTTTATGGCCTGACGTTCGAGGGGAGGGGAAGTAAATCTCGAACAGGTAGGGCGTTCATTGGCGTGAGCGCCGCGCGCCACAGGGCATGCAGGAGAGAGGGGGCGTGGAACGACTATGCTGTCGTGCCACGATCGCTCTTAATCCATCGAACGGTTCTGAAAATCCGACAGACAAGACTGTTGTTCCAGCTACCGAGTTGGTCTCTTAAGGGGCCATATAAGCAATCCTCATCGAAATGAATTGCGTTCGCGTTCAATTATGGTGCGAACGACCTGCGCAGTATACATTACACGCCAATACCCCTTTGCTGCAACGGCAGCGTGAGGGCAGGATAAATGAAGATGGATGTGGACACAGTTAATGACGGGACCGAATCAACTTATGCTCACGCCACACAGGTGTTGGTCCCTACACGTACACAATCAAGCCTTACATGTGGGGCCCGCATTTCACGTAGATGCGAATTGCCCTAAAAGCCGCCCTCCGCCTCACCCCGTCGCCGCGGGGACCGGGTCTTGCCGTGCACCAGCAGCCTCTCAGGCCAAACCCCGTCATGATAGTTTAAAATCACGCTGATTTTATTCTAACAAGGAAGGCGCATGCTGGATGGACATTTAGTCAGCACAGCTACCTCCCTTCCCTCGCATATCGTGCACTGGCGGCAATTTCGAGGAAGGTAGGCTGGAGGTGGGAATTAGGGCAGGAATTAGGATAGAGGTAAATCAGGGAAGAATCGCACGCGCGCATACCTCCTTCCCCACGAGTTTGATGTAGCTCTCCACAGCCTTCGTTGCCATTGTGTTGGACCGGAAGGTCATTGATTCATTTTCTACAGAGAGACAGTGTGAAAGAAGGGAAAAAAGAGGAATTTTGAGCGCCTCGATGCTTTCAGGGATAAACGGATAGAGGGAAGACAACAAATCACAGTGCAGATTCCAAACTGACAACTTAATTACGGCACATCCCGTCCGCCACCCCCTCCCCCCTACACCGCCGGTAACTTACCGCCTGACACTGGAATGCAACCCACGCAGCCGGTGGGGGGGGGAGAGAAGGCAGGCTGTAGAAACACGGCATGCAGAAGCAGCAACAGTGTCGGAAAAAGGTCCGCCGCCCCAAAAAAACTGCTGTCACCTGGAGGATATTCACATGCACCAGCCGCGGGGGGGGAGCGGAGAAAGCGAGAGGCTGCGAAAGAAGTGTTGACGTGAAGGCTCGGTTGGTCAGTCAAAGGTGGAGGAGGAGGTGGAGGTGGAGAAGGTGGAGGAGGAGATGGAGGTGGAGAAAGAAGAAGAAGGAGGAGGAGGAGGAGGAGGAGGAGGAGGAGGAGGAGGAGGGAGGAGGAGGAGGAGGAAGAAAATAAACTCGAACTTCACGTCCCAGACAGTGCACAAAAAGTGAACCTGCTCTCGGCCCATCTCCGGCTCCAACTGCGTAGAAATGAATGCACACACACACACGTAGCGCTCTTAGTGAGGTCTCGGCAGGATCTCGGTCCCTCCGTTGACTGTGACACGTTAAACTAGGGTATAGCTTATTCTAGAAAGCTTGGCGTTCAGGCTTGCTTCTGAGGTAAAGTCAGTGTGGAAGAAAGACAGGAAGGAGGATGCCAGAGCGAAAAGCTTATGTGAGTGGAGGGCTAGCAGTAGAACTGTCAGTGCTACTATAACGGGAAGCCTACCATCATTTTTTTCTTACATCAGCATACCCTTCAAATGTTGTGATGGGATTTCTATACCGAACTGGTGCACAGTGAGTAAGAGGCGTCACGATAGCTCCTCCGACGCATTCTCTTAGCATAATGCAATGGGCCGGCGATGTTCACGAACAAGGTCTGTGGACAGAATGTGCCGGTACTAAGGGACAGAGTAAAGCATTGATAGTCTTTTGTAAGAAATTACAACGAATTACTCCCTTATGGTGATTTAAATGGAAGACTGCACTGTAATTTGAAGTTCTATTAACTTTTGGAGCTAGTTTTACCTCTCGAGCAATAAAATGCCACCAGGGAAAATGCCAAAGATTACTGGCTGATGTCCAAATACTGTGGATGACTGGTTCAATTACCGTCGGGAAGTATGCCGCGAAGTCTTATTTGTCGCTTGGAGATGAAAGCAGAAAACCAGATACAAATCGACGAGGCCAGATTCACAGGACGTTCTAAGTACAATCATGGCCATTTTTAGATAGGGATTTCCTGCCGAAGAAAACGATGGCGATCCAGTACGGAAGTATCGGAACCACGGTTCAACCATTGATGGTCCATGGGTACCGACCTTAGGTACTTCTCGATACACAAGCGAGATCCATCGATAGTAACTCCTATCACTGAACGCGAAATAGAAGGTTCAACAATACATCCTGAATATGACCATGTTATCGAAGACTTAATTGGGCTGGATACGATTAAAAAACCGTCAAGCACCAGTGAAATTAAACTGATCCGAATACAGATGTGCATACTCAGCAAATAGAGAGGACTTGGCGAGAAAGCAAGATGGGCAGTTTGAAAAAAATCGTGGAGTTCCACAGAATTTCCTTCAGAGACACTTGGATGAACACGGTTGGCATGTTTAGAAAGGATGTGAAGGCAACTTCGTAGCAATCTTAGGCAACTGACATCCAATGCGGAATACAATGCTCCCCGAATCAATGTCAACGGGGCTCAACTCAAAAATGTGGAACCCTTCGCTTATCTGGGAAGCACGCTGTCAGGCAACCCGAGAATCGATGATGAGATTGCCCAACGGGTCTCCAAAACAAGTTAGGCCTTCGGCCGGCTGCAGGCCTCCGTGTGGAATCGCCACGGTATTCACCTGAACACCAAACTGAAGATTTACAAGGCCGTCGTCTTGACGACACTCCTTTACGGAGCGGAAACCTGGACCGTCTACTCGAACCAAGCCAGGAAGCTGAATCACTTTCATCTCAGCTGACTCCGCAGAATACTGAAGCTGAGATGGCAAGACAGGATCCCGGACACGGAAGTCCTGGAGCGGACCGGAATCCTCAGCATCCATGCCATGCTGAGGCAAGTGCAACTGCGATGGAGCGGACATCTGGTAAGAATGGACGACGAGCGACTACCCAAACGACTTTTCTACGGAGATGTCGCTACGGGTGCTCGCCGACAGGGAAGTTAAAAACGACGCTACAAAGACACTTTGAAGAAATCTCTGAAGCAACTGCAAATCAACTCGGCGACCTAGGAGGACCATGGCCCTAAACTGTCCTCAAATGCGACCGCACATTCACCTCACGCATCGGCCTGGTCGGTCACTTGCGAATCCATCGTACAGAGACTGGTGAACCAGTGCCTGGAGCACCAACCCACAGCAGAGATCGCCGCCTCCACTGCCCTCAGGGTCCTCGCGCATTCACTAATCGCATGGGCCTATTCGGTCACATGCGCATCCATGACAGCGGAATTCACCGCAATGCCGACAACACCGATACCCCATGCACACCCTCCGCTCCTGCCATTCTTACCGCCACTGCCACCCCCATTACCATGAATGACATTCCCCCCAGCCTCTAACAATTTCTCCTGCCCACACTGCGCCCGCAACTTCAATTCACGCATCGGCCTGGATGGTCACCTGCGAATCCATCGCACGGAGGCTGGTGAACCAGTGCCTGGGGCTCCGACATACAGTCGCCGCGCCCGCCTCCACTGCCCTCACTGCTCCCGCACATTTACACACCTATTAGGACACATGCGCCGCCACGAAAACCTGCGGTAAACCACCGGAGGCTAAGCCACATCAGCGCATACCATCTACACAAATACATAGACAACACCATCACAATCATCATAGTGTACCTGATAAAATCACGGTTTCCTAGAAACCGTGGCTTGGAAGGCTGCCAATCTGACGATTACACCAGACCACGCTATCGGCCCAGTGTGAGTGCTGTGTGTCGAGTGGCTGACCAGTGGACTGGGAGTCAGACGGCGATGGCTCCTCCATATGCCCAAATTTAGTGAATCCTGATGTGTGCGTTATGGGATCCAGGTCGTGCTGTGGCGTGCGAAGACGGGTACGCCGACCCGTCAGCCAATGCACCCAATCCCACCTCAGACAATTGAATGGCTCGGATGGTGGTCTGATTGTGGGAGTGGGGGAGAGAGTGAGGTCAACAGCTCAGCGCATTTTCCTCACTATAAACAATCTGAAGCGCTTGAAAATATCACGGTGCGCTAAAAGCCATGGTTTGGAAGATTGCCAACTGACGGGATGACTCGGACCGCATAGGCAGCCCAATGTGCTTTTTTGTGTTGAGTGGCTGACTGAGAGTCAGGCTGCAATGGCTACTTCTTAATGTTGCCTTTATGGCACTCCCACTCCGTGGGATCCGAGCCAGGTGTGGTGGTACGCCCAGGGGCGGCTCAAGCCGCGCCAGCCACCTGCGCCCTCTCCCATATCCGGTCTTCTTGACTCTGTAATGGCACCGGGCTCAGGTGGGGGAGGAGAGAGTGCGGTGACGATAGGCGCCGCAGTTGGAAGGTTGCCAACTGACAATTACAATCGAACTCACAGTTAGTCCAATGTGTGTTGTGTCAAAGTGGCTGACTGGTGGTCTGAGAGTCAGGCTGCGATGGCTCCTTCTTAACGTGACCTCTAGCTATCTCACACATGTGAGATGTAAGCCGTTAAACCCCCTGTTGGGTGAATTCCTGGTGCTCGCGTTTGGGGGGCCATGTCGTGTACGTAGTACACGTAGACGAGGTCACCAACATCGAACAACTGACCGGCTCGGACAGTAGTTTGATTTTGGGGTTGGGGGAGAGAGTGAGGTCGACGGCTCAGCGCATGCTCCTCACTACAAAACAATGTGACGCGCTTGAAACTATCACGGTGTGCTAAAAGCCGTGGCTTGGAAGGTTGCCAACTGACGGGATAACTCGGACAGCGTGGTCAGCCCAATGTGTGTTTTGTATGTAGTGGCTGACTGGCGGACTGAGAGTCAGACTGCAATGGCTCCTTCTTAATGTGGCCTTTATGGCACTCCCACTCCGTGTGATCCGAGCCAGGTGTGGTGGTACACCCAGGGGCGGCTCCGGCCGTGCCAGCCACCTGCGCCCTCTCCCATCTCCGGTCTTGTTGATTATGTCTTGACACCGGGCTCAGATGGGGGAGGAGGAGGGAGTGCGGTAGCTGCAACGCAAGGCTAATATCACTTAAAACTAATTCACGCGCAAGTCACCGTCCCTGCACCACCTGGTATGTAGCATACGGTGGACATCGTCGGACTACGACGGTCGATTTGTCGTGTGTGTGTTGGCGGAAATGTCCATTTCCTTTCGGCAAACGGGACGGGCCAGAATGCCTTGACCTTGAAAAACCCCGAGCTGTGCCTTTGAGAAGTGGCTCCGTACCCCATTTGGGAAAGTGTTTGACACAAAACTGTCCGATTATCAATTGGATGGATTCAAAGCTTAAAGCTCAAGCCCGGGTTCGGGATACGGCTGATCGATGAAGCCAAGGTCAGAAACAGTCATTCCAGGTTCCACTGCCCTTGTCAATAACGGTTCTCAAATACAGATTGAACCAAGTCAGATTTATCGCAGGCTGCCAAATGCACCTACTATAGATTCGCACCCCCTACAGAAACAAAACAGTTTTCTATGCACGACGTTCGAACAACGATGAGCTAATGTCGCGATCCTCTCTCCTGATGTGGCAGTCAAAACAAGGACATAATTATCATCGGCTGAAGAACTAAAATCCGCACTTAATACGGTATTTGCGTCAGTTTTTTAATCAGATGGGCGTCTTCCAGTGTTCCGCTTGTTGGAAGGCTTTCTGGTGAAAATTGCACATGAAAGAAGACTTGCGGCTAAGGTGCCGTCTCGATGTGTGAAGTAGAAAAATGAGGAGCGGTGGTTGCAAGTAGTAGGAGAAGACTTTACCGAGAGCGGATACTTCGTTAACCACAAGGGCGGACAAGAATGTGGCGACAGTTCCATTGCGTTCACGAAGGTTGACAAGGCAGGAGGCAACTTCCTCTTTCAGCTTCACCGGAAGAAGGGCTTCAAACCATTCAGCCAGCTCGATGCCGCTGTCCAGCACCAGCTGTGGAAACAAAAGAAGTACTCATTTGGGTGGTCTCAATACAAGTCTGCAAGCATGAAATTGAAGCAAAAAATGTAAAAGCTATAAGAGGATCCTCAAAGATTGAAGGTTAAAAAGATGGACGATTGTGACACCTCACGGGGAAATGAAGTTCACTGATCTGACCTGACTACAGGAAGGAATATGCACATCGTATGTCACCTTGAAGCTTTGGATCTACAGTCCGAATAGGTGGTCGCATAGCGACGAGCTATCAATAATACAGAAGTGCTAACGAGAAATCCAGTGGATGACACGAGGCAATTCGGCCGTTGCAAGCTACGACGTCCACAACATGCCCCGTGGAGGGGACGCTGCACAGGTGACTTGCTCAGAACCTATCGCACTTTTTCTTCCATCACCAACCTTACTTCGATGATAAGACAATGAGAGGCCACCGCGGGCGCAGTGGCTTTCGAAGCTAAACACCCGCCCCCCTCCCATACAAATACTAAACACGACCTGGTCAGCATTACATGTACAAAGCTACGTAAGGTTGGCTTGGATCTTACATAGGTGAGAGTGTTATATAGGGCACATTGAGAAGGAGCCAGTGCAGCCTGGCTCACAGTCCTGAAAAGGACCGAATTATCCCGTCAATTGACAGAAGCCGTTCAGGGCACGACTCTTAGCGCGTTGGGGCAAGTGAAATTGATGTCCCTCCCTCCCCCCTCCCATGCACCAATTGACTGCTCTAGCCTACCAACAAACGGGCGATGTGATTGGCGCAGTGTCTGACGCGCCATGACGGCCTAAATATGCCTAATGCGCATATATGACTGCAACTATGGGCTCGCGCGGATTCACCGCAGTCCGAAAAACGGGTGCGGCGAACCGGGCGGGTTCCAAGCCCTCCCCCGTTTTGGTTCCGAGCGTCTACATGAGGTGCGTCGATGAGAGCTAAAGGTCTGCGGGTGGGCGCAATCACAGGAAATGCCGTCAAGCTTTTTTAGTTGCCCAGTTAGTCGGCACAACACCGAGGCAAGAGCAAGTTGATGTGACAGACCCCTGGAGCGTAGAATGCAGGAAGATCGAAACACACGAGTGAATAAAAGGGGTTTTAATGATGCAACAGAGCCGACTGGAATGGTCATTTGTGGCTTATTCTCCCCCCCATGCCCCGTTAGTCTGTCATACCCACTTTAGGATCGGCAAGACCAGAGAGTTCAATCTGGGTCCGGTTGGTCTGTAAGCTTAGCACCGACAAGCGAGCTGCGGGACTAAACTTGATACTGTTGTGTATAGCTCCCTAAATAGGACATAAGAACAGGAGCTCCCCGCAATAAACATCTCAATTAACCAAATTCCAGGTAAAATAGGGTTAGGTTTCTGGTCAGGGTTAGGGTTACGATTTCGGCTATGGTTAAGGTTTATGCTAGTGTTGGTACACGGTAATATTTACCCTTCCGGGAATTACGCGCAGGCCAACCTGCATTACTTGGGCGGGCCGTTCTTATTCCCGTGTCCTGTTTGAGGAGCCATATATTGTAATACTTACGAACGGTGCCCAAACTGCTCAACGTCGTGGGGTAGAAACATTCGCCGACCTGACCTGACTGCATGACATTGCCGTAGCTTGCCATTGAAGTCTTCCTTCGCTTGGTGGGTAACACTCCATGATTCTAATAATATCCAAATGTTGCGTTGTTAGTTAGAGATGCAACAGGGACAAAAGCAGTAAGGTCGATGACGGGGCTGGAGGGATCAAGGCTGCTAAACAGTATCAGTGGTACGGATGAAAGGTAAGACAATGTTGAAAAATACAAATGGTGCTTCCAGCTAGCATAGGGTTAAACGAGCGGTATGGGTGCACATACAGTATCGGTGCAGAAAGGGGAGGAGGAGAGAAGCGAGAACTTTCCTACCCTCTCCCCTTCAACACCACCGCAAGCGCACAAACGTCCCCCCACGGTTCTGGTCAGGCTGACTACCATGGTGCACAGATGACTCTAAGAGAGGGAAGGCCTTCGGTGCGCGTTGCGAAGGTAAGAAGACCTTTGAATAATCAATAGCAGGCTTCTTGGTGTGTGTCAAAAACAGAAAACGGCCGTGCAAACCCTTTCGGGCCGGAGGTCATACATGCAACAGTCAGGAACGCTCGTAAAGTGGAAGTGACTGCCTATATTCACCTAGCTAACAATTAAGTAGGAAGCCTCCAAGTGTCAGGAGGACGAGGGGAACGGCACCAGCCCACAGGCGGCACATGTGCGGTAGGAGCAGGTTGGCTGAGGCAATCTTGCAGCAGGGAAATGCGTTGAAACTAATCAGGGAATTCCGAAGGCTCACAGTTCAGGATGATATTGTGCCATCTCATCGCATGAGAAACGTGAAACATGGCATCGGATGAGTCCGCGGTCCTGCTAACTGTCAAACAGAACTTTACTGAACAGGCCTACAGCTCCAGTTTAAAGTCCTCGCCGAAAGATTGTATAGGAACAAGGAAGCAATAATTTGGAAGGGGTTTAGACAAGGACGAGTTTCTGTCCAGGGCTGGGGTCTTTTGATGGATGAATGACGATTTATAATGGAATCATAAATGGTAATACAGGCTCCCCCGCTTTTTTGGTACTCCTACATCAAAACCAACCCCACTTAGTTAACTCTCAACAACTTCATTGCAGTAGCACGGAGGCAGTCTCTGATGACGATGAGCGACAAGCTCACCGAAGGCACGCCAAGTAGGTTGACTGCGGGGGGACCGAGAATGTACTGGGCAATGGGACGTAGTTGTATGCATCCCTTGATATTTTTAAGCTGCATAAGTTTTATAAAACTTTCCTTAATAAAAAAACCGAGGAAGCCGATGCTTGACGAGTTCAGTGATGAGCGCCTCAGAATAGGGCATGACAGCTGGATTGGGCCAAGTAGGGCACAGTCTTCAACCGAATGGGCACTCCCGCCTTTAGAGAAACTCCTCGGGATTGTGTAACCAACTAGTCACGGGTTCGAGACTCAGGAGTTGCAACGCCTGGGGTTGGGTGTAGCTGGCTGATGACAACTAATAGGCACGAAACGGTCATTCCAATCTCCCTTGTCTTTGTTGATAATGTGGTGCTATTTATAGACAGTCTGCTATGGGGAACGGAAACAGACTGGAGTCACGATCTAGGGCAAAGGGAAAACACAACCACGCACGGTACATCAGGCCAAGCCGACCGGGAAATTCACGCGTGCGCCCAGCCAGCCAGTTGGTGTGTGTGTACGTGTGTTACATTATCGAGCGAGTGTGGTACTTTCGCTCACGCCAGAAACCCTACCAAGGTCGGGTCTGACACTCGATTTTTTCACGCGGAGCTAATCGCCCACGAAGCAGCCCACCCACGACCAGCACGTCGACCTTCACGGTGTTAGGAGTCGAACAAAGGAGGTAAATTCTGGCGCGTTAGACCTTGTGTTTCTAAGTTGCGTCAGTTGCCAGACAGGTATGGATAACTTATATGCCCCCCACTGGCCTTCAGCAAGTAGTTGCAAGAACTTGGGCGCGATCATGGAATACAGATGCTATTGGCACTATAGACGAAGTATGGATTCCATAGCAATGACACACGCTTCCCACGTGCGTACAGGGTGGAAGAAATTTTTTATCCAATGGGATGCCTCCGTCACGTTAGAATGGTGCCCAACGATCCGCCTTGATTGCGGAACGGAGCACGGGCGTTCGGGTTTGAGGTAGTGCTCCAGGCTGAAGTTCCCATGAGAGCCCTTAAGCAGGATGACTATTTTCAATTGTTGAATAAAACTGTGGGCGTTTGTTTCCCTCCTTTTCAGCAAAGCATTTCAGTTTATTCGTCTTAAGTGAAGGGGAGGGCCAACCACTGCCCCCTCCCTGCCCGGCGGTAGTTGCACGGGAATGCGGTTACAGTGGAGGAGGCTCTCGCTCCCAATTCACCCCACTACCGCCTTCCACAAAACCTGGTTAAAGTGGCTGAAAATGGGCGTAGCGGCGCATTGGTTGTAGCCAAGTCTACGCCCACAACGTACATACGTGGTGGTTGCTAACGTCGCCACAAGAAACAGTCTTAAAGGGGGCAATCGAACTACTTATCAAGGAAACTTCCAAAAAGGGTCACAGTACGATAAAGCCGTTGCTAACTGGCAGTCTTCCAAACCGCGACTGTTAGCAAGTAGTTGCAGTTTCGAGGGGAGTTTGTCAGTTTAGGGCAGTGAACCTGGTTCAGGCGGGATCTACATAACTCTTCCTGCCTCTCCTACACCGGTAAATCGCCCAAAGGACCGGTGAGGGGGGAGGGTGAGAGTGGGCGTGGCGGCTCATGTGGTGTAAAGATCGTGTCTGAAGTCGACCAAAAATGCACACGTACGAGCCTGTTAAGACACCGACAGCAAGTGTCCCAGGCTCAGGCGAATGTGGACCGAAATTCTGGACGCTAGTCTTAGAAAGTAAAGATTACGTAAGTGAGAGATGTTCCAGTCGACTATAAAAGAAAACCTTAATAATATGGCTTATAGTTCTCTGAGGCTCATACAAAGATGGGTTTCGCTGGAAGAACCACGACTTCCGAAAAATTTGTATTGCAGGAGTTAAAACAGTCTTGTTACAAAAAAATCTTAGAAAGCATAATTTTCAAGTAATTTTTGGACTCAACATATATTTAAGTGTCAGTATGTCCCGTATTCTACTAGATAATACATCAGTTGTTCAGTATAGACTGTAGGTAGCCCATCTCATAAAACGTTAACTGAAATTGCAAAATGAGTTTTTGATAAAATAACTTAGACGAGACTGTAATATTGAGTAGCCTGCAACATAGCCCCAAAATATTTCAGTCACACTAGGAAGCCGGTTTTTTCCGGTCGCTTGGAAAAAAGTACGGTGAAAATGAGGAATTAAGTACTACACGTATTCTTATTGATTTTCGATGCTCTTATAAATCCAAATAAATTTTGTAGAAAGCACACATACTTATTTCCTTTCCAGTATGCATTCGGTAGAAAATTGCGTCTATTTTGCATTTATACTCGAAGAAAGGGCATCTTTTGGTTTTAAATGGTTTTTAATTCCTGAATAATTTTGAAACCGACAGTTAGTTGGACTCGTGCTTGGAGTTTCCAAACTAATTGCTTCACACTTTCGGTGTAAGGAATATCATACAGTTGTCTACAATACTAAGAAGTCATCATATAGTCCATAAAATGGATCGATGTGGACCATGTTGTATACTTCACAGTAAAAAACGGAAAAATACGACGCTGTGTGAAAAGACATTTCACGGTCTTCTAAAATCGTCTAAGTATAACTTTTCCTAAACCGAGAGATGCCCTTTTTTCATGCATAAAATTGATGGCACAAGTTAAACATTTTTCATAAAATATAATAAAATTTATAAGCGCATCGAAAATAAACGAGAAAAACCCACACAACATTTTTTACTGAGTGCGGTTTTAGCAGGTGACTAGAAAGAAGCTTATTCAAAATCTACAATCTGGAGATGAGTGACATACCTTGAGCTTATGCTACATGATAACCAATATTACAACAAAAACACATTTGAGAATTCAAATTAACGTTTCATGTATCAAAGTATTATACGATGATAGTCGTAAATCCGCCAAAAACAAACAAATGATATTTCTTCTTGAAACAAAAGATTACCACATTTCAAAGGTCGTTTTACGCCGATTTTTAAAAACCTATAAAAATATTTGAAGGAACAATTTTGTGTCAATCACTTCTAGGAACAGTAACTAAGAATTATTTCTGCTAAAAGGCTGCCATGCGTGATGGATTCTCGTTACAAACGAACCCTATGTCACGTACAAACTCTGGAATCGAAAGGAAATGATGGCAACCCTTATTTCCTTTATTACCTTAGTCAAAATGGTTACCGCTTATGTGAGTGCGCTGCAATCGCCGCCTTCTACCTTGCACTGCAGATGGTTTTTTTGCAAAGAGTAGATCCGTCCAAGAGATACAAAAAAGGAGGAGCGAAGAAACTGGAGGAAAACGTGTGTGTTTTTTTTATCAGGAATAGAAAAAGCTCATAAGACGGATATATCTTGGTGTCCAGGGCACTGGGTCGAGGGTGACATGGTGCTAAATTGGCAGGTGACCGAAAAGTCGATATGTCTTATGAAGGAGCGGCCGCAATTGCGACAGGTTGACACTAAGTCAGCATTGTTGATTCTAATGGTGGTGGTAGGGTGAGGTGTAGGGGTACTAGTTAGGAGTAGCACCACACAGATAGCAGTTTGGTCGCTCCATTTGTCTCGTACAGGTGGTGAATGCTCCTGTGGCCGCCTCTAACTAGTACCCAACTCTCACCTGTGGCTCCTCGAAGTTGGGTTCTTCCCAGCGGCCACACACCGGGCAAACGTCACGATCGGCGGGCTAAACCAGGTGAGGGTCTTCGGTGGTGTGTGTGCCTCCACACCCGGTATGTATGACTCCCGAACTTCCCACCTCCCCCCTCTCAAAAAGTCCTACGGTGGGGGCGACAGCAACCCCGTAGGCGGCCCAGGCTAACTCGGGTCGTTCTCCCACTAAAACAAAACCATGACCCATAGTGGATTTCGGCAGCCGTCTGGCATGTCCCAGCAGCCCTATTTAGGGACAGTACTGCTTGCTTCCTCGCGGAGGAAGGGGCTTGAAAAGGTGGAACGTTTGCCCTGTCTGCCGCAGGGTATCAATGATCGCCTAATGAGCCTCCGCCTGCCTCTTCGGGGAATCAAGTTCGCCACCATCATCAGCGCCTACGCTCCCCCAATGACGGGCTCTGATGTGGCGTAGGACAAATTCTACGAGGACCTGCACATCCTGATGGCGACTTTGTCGAAGGTAGACAAGTTAATTGTCCTTGGTGACTTCAATGCCCGCGTCGGGACGGACCACGCTGCCTGGCTGGGAGTGCTGGGTCCCCACGGTCTCGGTAGCTGTAACGATAACGGCCTCCTTCTTCTGCGCACGTGTGCGGAACACCGTCTCCTGCTGTCCAACACCTTCCGCCTTCCGACGCGGGAGAAGGCCACGTGGATGCACCCTCGGTCGCGGCGCTGGCATCTGCTGGACTATATTCTCGTCCGGAGACGAGATCGACAGGACGTGCTGGTAACCAAGGCGAGCCGCGATGCCGATGGTTGGACAGATCACCGCCTCATCGTCTCCCAGATGAGGCTCCGACTGCAACCCCGACGAAGGCCCCAAGGTAAGCGGCCGCCAGGTAAGTTAAATACTCTTTTGTTAAATTTGCCTGCTCACTGTTTTGAGTTTAGCAACCAAATAACCGAGAAACTGGAGAACCTGCATGCTGCAGATAGAAATACCACCATGGAAACACGATGGTGTCAACTGCGAAATGTTATCCAGTTCACCGCCCTCGAAGTCCTCAGACACGCACGACGTCAACACCAGGACTGGTTTGACGACAATGACGCCGACATCAGCAACTGACTCGCGGATAAGAATGGACTACACAAAGCCTACATATACCTTCGGACTGACGCCACCAATGCAGCCTTCTTCGGATGCTGGCGCATTGTACATCAACGGCTGCGGGAGATGCAGGATGCCTGGATGATCCGAAAGACTGAGGAAATCCAGGGGTATGTGGACCGCAATGAAATCAAAAACGTTTTCAAAGCCATCAAGGCCATCGATGGCCCCTGCATCAAGGGGACCGCACCGCTGCTCAGCTCTGACGGCACAACACTGCTGACAGAGAAATCGCAAATTCTGAAGCGCTGGGCTAAGCACTTCAGAAGTGTCCTTAATTGCTCATCAGCCATCTCGGATGCTGCCATTGACCGGCTCCCACAAGTGGACACGAACAATGACCTGGATCTGCTGCCTTCCCAACCAGAAACCATCCTGGCCGTGAAGCAGATTTTCAGCGATAAAGCACCGGGATCCGACGCAATCCCACCGGAAGTCTACAAGCACGGTGGGCCCCGGCTGATGGCAGAACTCACAACACTCTTCCAGTAGATGTGGCGCCAAGGACAAGTTCCTCAGGATTTCAAAGATGCGACCATTCTCCATCTCAACAAGCGGAAGGGGAACCGACAACTCTGTGATAATCAAAGAGGCATATCGTTGCTCAACATCGCCGGGAAGATCTTCGCCCGTATCCTTCTCAATCGTCTGAACGGTCACCTAGAGCAGGGCCTGCTCCCGGAAAGCCAATGTGGCTTCCGCCTACACCGCGGAACAACCGATATGATTTTTGCCGCCCACCAGCTACAAGAGAAGTGGCAGGAGATGCAAACTCACCCATACACTACCTTCGTGGATCTAACGAAAGCCTTTGACACGGTGCATCGTGACGGACTGTGGAAATTCATTCAGAAATTCGGCTGTCCTGAGCGGTTCACGCACATGGTGCGTCAGCTTCATGACGGGATGACGGCGCGCGTCACTGACAACGGGACGGTATCCAAAGCATTCGCAGTGACCAACGGAGTGAAGCAGGGCTGCGTACTGGCCCCCACCCTCTTCAGTCTCATGTTCTCGGCTATGCTGATAGACGCCTACTGTGATGAGCAGCCTGGTATCCGCATCGCCTACAGAACTGACGGGCACCTTCTCAACAGTCGGCGTATGCAGGCCCCAACGCGCGTGTCTACGACTACATTCCATGACTTGCTCTTCGCGGACGACTGCGCCCTTAACACCGTTACGGAGGAGGACATGCAAAGGAGCAGGGACCTTTTCGCAGAAGGCTGCGCCGATTTCGGATTAACATTCAGTACAGCCAAACGGTTGTCATGCACCAGCCGCCACCCAGCGCGGAATACAATTCTCCTAGAATCAATGTCAACGGCACTCAAATCAAAAACGTGGAAAACTTCGATTATCTAGGAAGCCCGATGTCGCGCAACACGAGAATCGTAGCCGAGGTTGCCCAACGGATCTCCAAAGCTAGTCAGGCCTTCGGCCGGCTGCAGGCCTCCGTGTGGAACCGCCACGGTATTCACCTGAACAGCAAACTGAAGATTTACAAGGCCGTCGTCTTGACGACACTCCTTTGCGGAGCGGAAACCTGGACCGTCTACTCGAACCAAGCCAGGAAGCTGAATCACTTTCATCTCAGCTGACTCTGCAGAATACTGAAGCTGAGATGGCAAGACAGGATCCCGGACACGGAAGTCCTGGAGCGGACCGGAATCCTCAGCATCCATGCCATGCTGAGGCAAGTGCAACTGCGATGGAGCGGACATCTGGTAAGAATGGACGACGAGCGACTACCCAAACGACTTTCTACGGAGATGTCGCTACGGGTGCTCGCCGACAGGGAAGTTAAAAACGACGCTACAAGGACACTCTGAAGAAATCGCGGAAGCAACTGCAAATCAACCCGGCAACCTGGGAGGACCTCGCCCAGGATAGACCGGCCTGCAGAAGCTCTGTGAAGGCTGGTTCAGCAATCTCTGATGCCAACCGGATCGCCGCCGCCAAGGCCAAAAGAGCGGCACGAAAGTCACCAGCGCCCCGGACCAACATCGTCGATGCCCAGGCTCTGCCAGCATGCCCGCGCCGTCAACGCATCTTCCGCGCGCGAATCGGCCTGGTTGGACATCTTCGGACGCAATGCACCAAAAATCCGACAATTCCAATTTTTACGTCAAATTCATCCAACTCTCCTCATCCAACCCCACCCTCACTCCTGGCATAAATTCCATTACTCCCACCATCATAGAGACCACATCCATCTACTCATCGCCTGTTACCCCCACCACCGTAACCACCACCGCCTTCGCCTTCACTACCACCACCACCACTACCATCAGCGATGGGGACTCTCTCCTAAGCTGTACCCAATGCGACCGCACATTCACCTCACGCATCGTCCTGGTCGGTCACTTGGGAATCTATTGTTCAGAGACTGGTATGCTAGTGTCTGGAGCACCAACCCACAGCAGAGATCGCCGTCTCCACTGCCCTCAGGGTCCTCGCGCATTCACTCATCGCATGGGCCTATTCGGTCACATGCGCATCCATGACAGCGGAATTCACCGCAATGCCGACAACACCGATACCCCATGCACACCCTCCGCTCCTGCCATTCTTACCGCCACTGCCACCCCCACTACCATGAATGACATTCCCCCAGCCTCTAACAATTTCTCCTGCCCACACTGCGCCCACAACTTCAATTCACGCATCGGCCTGGATGGTCACCTGCGAATCCATCGCACGGAGGCTGGTGAACCAGTGCCTGGGGCTCCGATGTACAGTCGCCACGCCCGCCTCCACTGCCCTCACTGCTCCCGCACATTTACACACCTATTAGGACACATGCACCTCCACGACAACCTGCGGTAAACCACCGGAGGCTAAGCCACATCAGCGCTCACTACCTACAGCAATACCTAGACAACACCCTCACCATCATCATAATATACCTGATAAAATAACTGTCTCCTAAAAACCGTGGCTTGGATGGCTGCCAATCTGACGCTTATACCAGACCACGCCGTCGGCATAGTGTATGTGCTGAGTGTGTCGAGTGGCTGACCAGTGGACTGGGAGTCAGACGGCGATGGCTCCTCCATACCCCCTAATTTAGTTAATCCTGATGTGTGCGTTATGGGGGGCCATGTCGTGCTGTGGCGCGCGAAGACGGGTACGCCCACCCGTCAGCCAATGCACCCACTCCCACATCAGATAACCGACCGGCTCGGACGGTGGTCTGATTGTAGGGGTGGGGGAGAGAGTGAGGTCGACATTTCCGCACTAGAAACAATCTGACGCACTTGAAACTACCACGGTGCACTAAAAGCCGTGGCGTGGAAGGTTGCTAACTGACGGAAACACTCGGACCGTGTGGTCAGTTCAGTACGTGCGTTTGTGCGCAATGGAATACTGGCGGACTGAGAGTCTGACTGCAATGGCTCCTTCTTAATGTGGCCTTTATGGCACTGCCACTTAGTTGTGATTCTATCCGCCCCATTCTTATGTTGCTGTGTTGTTGTTTGGTGTTGGTCTATAGTGCATGGGCCTGCACCCTCTCTCATCTCCGGTCGTCTTAACCCTGTCTTGACACCGGGTCCATGTGGGGGAGTGGAACCGAGAGTGAGGTAGATGCAGTACAAGTCTACTCGCTCTATAATCCAGCACGAGTCACCGTCCCTGAACAGTATACGGTGGACATCGTCGAACTCGACGGTCGAACTGAGGCGTGTTTAAGACTTACACTGTGCAGGGGCCAATAGACTCTGAGAGGAAGCACATCCACGGACTTGTAGCGAGCGTTGATGCGCAGTTGGAGGTTCACGCGGGAATCGCTCGAGGAGAGACCACCGGCCTTCGAGGTGCCCGTAGCCTCCGAGGAGAGGTGGGTACTGTCGACCAGGAAGGGTCCGGAGCCTTCAGTGGGAGGATTCAGATGGGGATGGAAGATTGCCATGGAGCCCATACTGGGTGGCTGGAGAGTCAGCCAGGTCTGGGAGGGGTTACGGTTGAAGAGATTACCTACAGGAACTGTCACGAAACCTGAAACGAAAGGTCGGAGGAAGATGAAAATGATGAGGAAAAGGAAGAGGAGGAGGAGAAGGATGAGGAGGAGGAGGAGGAGGAGGAGGAGAAGGAGGAGGAGGAGGATGAGAAGAAGGAGGAGGAGGAGGAGGAGGAGGAGGAGGATGATGTCAAGTTTCACCCAAACGTTTGTTTGGGCCATCATTAGAATACCTGGGTGGGTAAAATCATATTTGCCTACTGTGCGAAAGCATTTTATTTTGGTGCCGGTAATGGTGGAGTTGTCATCGACCAGGTAACAAGACATACTCGTCGCAGCGGGTTTTGAGGCCATGCAGGCAGCCACATAGCGACCAGGATTATATCCTGAAATATGTACCGACAAATACAAGGGGACACCGGATAGTCATTTCTGGCTGATTTACAGTAGTCAGCTAGCCGTAGCCAAGTACAGGGGCCCCGAACCCGATAGTTTTTGGTGATTGAGTTTTATTAAGACCGACGCTTTGTAATTGAGCTTCAGACCCGTTGTTTAATCGATTTTCAGCAGGTATATTAACGATAGTGAAGGGTGTTCAAGGAGGCTGCTGGATACAGTCTTCTTTTTGTATGTTTCGGTCCGAGTGCATGCTTGGGGAGACTGGGCTTAGCAGCCTTTTAAACAACCAAAAGACGCATGATTACTTGCCCGTTGCGTTTTTTTTCTTCTGCTACCGCCCCCTCTACACACCTGGTCACAAAACGGAGACCTCAGCTGTCTCTCTATATGGCCAAATATGCCCTAAAAGTACACCTGTGTCACCCTCCGCTCACATCAGGCGCAAATAGGTGCACCACTGTGGTGATGACTAGTTGGGTCTACCGCATGACCTGGCTGGGGTAAGCGATTGATGTTTTGTTATCACCACGGCTGGATTACTCTTTGGGTGGAACACAGCGGTGGGGGAAGGAAGAGGTAAATCGAGTAATTGGATAGCTAGCCGTAGCCAAGTACAGGGGCTTTTTGAGTTTTATTAAGACCGACGCTTTGTAATTGAGCTTCAGGCCCGTTGTCTAATCAATTTTCAGCAGGTATATTAACGATAGTGAAGGGGTGTTCACTAATCAGGTTATGGGTCATGCTCGACTCGCTTTGCCTTGGGGCCGAACGTCAGAAGTACGATTGATTGACTGACGGTTGATCCAAAGATGTCCAGTGCGTTCGGTTGCCCGATCGGGACTCAGAACACTTCTTAGCCAAGCTAAGAATAAATATGGCTACTGAGAGGAAAATGTTATTGTTTGAAATGATTCCTCTAAACTTCATGAAACGCTGTGGTGAGGAACTCCTCCAGACTGTAATTATGGACGCCTTACTTCAAGTGCGGGGTGTAGGGGTACTAGTTAGGAGTAGCACTACACAGATAGCATTTGGTCGCTCCATTTGTCTCGTACAGGTGGTGAATGCTCCTGTGGCCGCCCCTAACTAGTACCCAACTCTCACCTGTGGCTCCTCGAAGTTGGGTTCTTCCCAGCGGGTCACACACCGGGCAACCGTCACGACCGGCGGGCTAAACCAGGTGAGGGTCTCCGGTGTTGTGTGTGCCTCCACACCCGGTATGTCTGACTCCCGAACTTCCCACCTCCCCCTCTCAAAAAGTCCTACGGTGGGGGCGACAGCAACCCCGTAGGCGGCCCAGGCTAACTCGAGTCGTTCTCCCACTAAAACAAAACCGTAACCCATAGTGGAGTTCGGCAGCCGTCTGGGATGTCCGAGCAGCCCTATTTAGGGACAGCACTGCTTGCCTCCTCGCGGAGGAAGGGGCTAGAAAAATGTGCCCTAAACAAATTGCTGGGTTCTCACGTCTTCTGCAGCCGGCCGCGGATCGCAGATCGCAAAATACGCGGTCGTAAAACTCAAACAAACAACAATACCCCCCGTCCCAATCCCCCTCGCCATACCCTACAGGCTGCTCGGGTGAGTCCACTCACACTAGCAGCCTGGAATGTTCGTTCCCTTTTAGACAATCCTAGGAGCAACCGGCCAAAACGAAGGACGGCACTAGTCGCTCGGGAAATGGCGCGCTACAAGGTGGACATTGCTGCTCTCAGCGAGACCCGATTCTCTGAGCAGGGTCAGCTGGAGGAGGTGGGTGCCGGATACACCTTCTTCTGGAGCGGCCGGCCAAAGGCAGAGCGACGCGACGCTGGTGTTGCCTTTGCCATCCGGAACGACATTGTTGGACGTCCGTCCTGTCTGCCGCAGGGTATCAATGATCGCCTGATGAGCCTCCGCCTGCCTCTTCGGGGAATCAAGTTCGCCACCATCATCAGCGCCTACGCTCCCCCAATGACGAGCTCAGATACGGCGAAGGACAAATTCTACGAGGATCTGCACGCCTTGCTGGCGACTGTGCCGAAAGAGGACAAGTTAATTGTCCTTGGTGACTTCAATGCCCGCGTCGGGACGGACCACGCTGCCTGGCAGGGAGAGCTGGGTCCCCACGGTCTCGGTAGCTGTAACGATAACGGCCTCCTTCTTCTGCGCACGTGTGCGGAACACCATCTCTTGCTGACCAACATATTTTTCCGCCTTCCGACGCGGGAGAAGGCCACGTGGATGCACCCTCGGTCGCGGCGCTGGCATCTGCTGGACTATATTCTCGTCCGGAGACGAGATCGACAGGACGTGCTGGTAACCAAGGTGATACGCGATGCCAATGGTTGGACAGATCACCGCCTCGTCATCTTCCAGATGAGGCTCCGACTGCACCCCGACGAAGGCCCCAAGGTAAGAGGCCGCCATGTAAGGTAAATACTCTTTTATTAAATTTGCCTGCTCACTGTTTTGATTTCAGCAACCAAATAACCGAGAAACTGGAGAACCTGCATGCTGCAGATAGAAATACCACCATGGAAACACGATGGTGTCAACTGCGAAATGTCACCACCGCCCCCGACGTACTCGGACGCGCACACCGTCGACACCAGGACTGGTTTGACGACAATGACGCCGACATCAGCAACTTACTCGCGGAGAAGAATAGACTACACAAAGCCTACATGGACCTTCGGACTGACGCCACCAAAGCAACCTTTTTCAGATGCCTGCGCCTTGTACAACAACGGCTGCGGGAGATGCAGGATGCCTGGATGATCCGAAAGACTGAGGAAATCCAGGGGTATGTGGACCGCAATGAAATCAAAAACGTTTTCAAAGCCATCAAGGCCATCGACGGCCCCTGCATCAAGGGCACAGCACCGCAGCTCAGCTCTGACGGCACAACACTGCTGACAGAGAAATCGCAAATTCTGAAGCGCTGGGCTAAGCACTTCAGAAGTGTCCTTAATTGCTCATCAGCCATCTCCGATGCTGCCATTGACCGGCTCCCTCAAGTGGACACGAACAATGACCTGGATCTGCCGCCTTCCCTACCAGAAACCATCCTGGCCGTGAAGCAGATTTCCAGCGGTAAAGCACCGGGATCCGACGCAGTCCCACCGGAAGTCTACAAGCACGGTGGGCCCCGGCTGATGGCAGAACTCACAACACTCTTCCAGTAGATGTGGTGCCAAGGACAAGTTCCTCAGGATTTCAAAGACGCGACCATCGTCCATCTCTACAAACGGAAGGGGAACCGGCAACTCTGTGATAATCACAGAGGCATCTCGTTGCTCAACATCGCCGGGAAGATCTTCGCCCGTATCCTTCTCAATCGTCTGAACGGTCACCTAGAGCAGGGCCTGCTCCCGGAAAGCCAATGTGGCTTCCGTCGACACCGCGGAACAACCGATATGATCTTTGCCGCCCACCAGCTACAAGAGAAGTGGCAGGAGATGCAAACTCACCCATACACTACCTTCGTGGATCTAACGAAAGCCTTTGACACGGTGCATCGTGACGGACTGTGGAAAATTCATTCAGAAATTCGGCTGTCCTGAGCGGTTCACGCACATGGTGCGTCAGCTTCATGACGGGATGACGGCGCGCGTCACTGACAACGGGACGGTATCCAAAGCATTCGCAGTGACCAACGGAGTGAAGCAGGGCTGCGTACTGGCCCCCACCCTCTTCAGTCTCATTTTTCTCGGCTATGCTGATAGACGCCTACTGTGATGAGCAGCCTGGTATCCGCATCGCCTACAGAACTGACGGGCACCTTCTCAACAGTCGGCGTATGCAGGCCCCCAACGCGCGTGTCTACGACTACATTCCATGACTTGCTCTTCGCGGACGACTGCGCCCTTAACACCGTTACGGAGGAGGACATGCAAAGGAGCAGGGACCTTTTTCGCAGAAGGCTGCGCCGATTTTCGGATTAACATTCAGTACAGCCCAAAACGGTTGTCATGCACCAGCCGCCACCCAGCGCGGGAATACAATTCTCCTCAGAATCAATGTCAACGGCACTCAAACTCAAAAAAACGTGGAAAACTTCGATTATCTAGGAAGCCCGATGTCGCGCAACACGAGAATCGTAGCCGAGGTTGCCCAACGGATCTCCAAAGCTAGTCAGGCCTTCGGCCGGCTGCAGGACCTCCGTGTGGAACCGCCACGGTATTCACCTGAACAGCAAACTGAAGATTTACAAGGCCGTCGTCTTGACGACACTCCTTGCGGAGCGGAAACCTGGACCGTCTACTCGAACCAAGCCAGGAAGCTGAATCACTTTCATCTCAGCTGACTCTGCAGAATACTGAAGCTGAGATGGCAAGACAGGATCCCGGACACGGAAGTCCTGGAGCGGACCGGAATCCTCAGCATCCATGCCATGCTGAGGCAAGTGCAACTGCGATGGAGCGGACATCTGGTAAGAATGGACGACGAGCGACTACCCAAACGACTTTTCTACGGAGATGTCGCTACGGGTTCTCGCCGGCAGGGAGGTCAAAAACGACGCTACAAGGACACTTTGAAGAAATCGCTGAAGCAACTGCAAATCAAACTCGGCGACCTGGGAGGACCTCGCCCAGGATAGACCGGCATAGAGAAGATCAGTGAAGACTGGTTCAGCAATCTATGAGGGCAACCGGATCGCCGGCGCTAAGCCCAAAAGAGCGGCACGAAAGTCACCAGCGCCCCGGACCAACACCGCCAATGCCCAGGCCCTGCCAACATGCCCGCGCTCTCAACGCATCTTCCGCGCGCGAATCGGCCTGGTTGGACATCTTCGGACGCAATGCACCAACAATCCGACAATTCCAATTTCTACGTCAAATTCTGCCAACCCTCCTTCTGACTCCCCCACCCTCACTCCTGGCATCAATTCCATTACTCTCACCATCATAGAGACCACATCCATCTACTCATCGCCTGTTACCCCCACCACCGTAACCACCACCGCCTTCGCCTTCACTACCACCACCACCACTACCATCAGCGATGGGGACTCTCTCCTAAGCTGTCCAGAATGCGACCGCAAATTCACCTCACGCATCGTCCTGGTCGGTCACTTGCGAATACATCGTACAGAGACAAGTGAGCCAGTGTCTGGAGCATCAACCCACAGCAGAGATCGTCGCCTCCACTGCCCTCACTGTCCTCGCGCATTCACTCATCGCATGGGCCTATTCGGTCACATGCGCATCCATGACAGCGGAATACACCACAATGTCGACAACACCGATACACCATGCACACCCTCCGCTCCTGCCATTCTTAGCGCCCCTGCCACCCCCACTACCATCAATGACCTCCCTCCAACCTCTACCGATTTCTCCTGCCCACACTGCGCCCGCAACTTTAACTCACGAATCGGCCTGGTCGGTCACCTGCGAATCCATCGCACGGAGGCTGGTAAACCAGTACCTGGGGCTCCGACATACAGTCGACGCGCCCGACTTCACTGCCCTCACTGCTCCCGCACATTTACACACCGCATGGGCCTATTAGGACACATGCGCCTCGACTGACAACCTCCGGTAAACCACCGAGGCTATTACTATCAGCGCACACTACCTACACCAATACATCGACAACACCCTCACAATCACCATTTACCAGAGTATATCACGGTTTCCTAGAAACCGTGGCTGGGAAGTCTGCCAATCTGACGCTTCCACCAGACCACGCCGTCAGCTCAGTGTATGTGCTGTGTGTGTCGAGTGGCTGACCAGTGGACAGGGAGTCAGACGGCGATGGCTGCTCCATATCCATTGAGTTTTTGAATCGTGGTGTGTGCATTATGGGGGCCAGGTCGTGCTGTGGCGCGCGAAGACGGGTACGCCGATCCGTCAGCCAATGCGCCCACTCCCACATCAGGCAACTGTCCGGCTCGGACAGTTGTTTGATTGTGGGGTGGGGGAGAAAGTGAGGTCGAGAGCTCAGCGTATTTTCCTCACTATAAACAATCTGACGCGCTTGAATCTATTACGGTGCGCTAAAAACCGTGGCTTGGAAGGTTGCCAACTGACGGGATGACTCGGACCGCATAGGCAGCCCAATGTGTTTTTTTGTTTTGAGTGGCTGACTGAGAGTTAGGCTGCAATGGCTACTTCTTAATGTGGCCTTTATGGCACTCCCACTCCGTGGGATCCGAGCCAGGTGTGGTGGCACGCCCAGGGCGGCTCCGGTCGCGCCAGCCACCTGCGCCCTCTCCAATCTCCGGTCTTCTTGACTCTGTGTTGACATCGGGCTCAGGTGGGGGAGGAGGAGAGAGTGCGGTAGCTGCAGCGCAAGGCTACTATCACTTAAAACTAATTCACGCGCAAGTCACCGTCCCTGCACCACCTGGTGTGGAGCATACGGTGGACGATGTCGAAATCGACCTTCGAACTGTCGACTTCAAGTGCTTGATCCTTGTCTAGAAACAAACTCCTTTATCACGCAATGTTATCAGAAATAAAAGCCCCCTCAATACCGGGCCTTCTACCGTAAGTTGTAATGCAGAAACTGGAAGCTGGGAAGTAGATGAGAAGATTTATAAGCAATCGCTGGAACCGGAGCTTTATTCGCCCGACGATTCGGATGCATGTTCGAACTAAGTATCAGAGGCAGAATGAAATACGGATCTGATGCTATCCCTAAGGATGAATTCGAAATGTCAGGCGATAAAGCTTTGGTTCCAGCAACCGCACCTACTTCCTATTAATCTCTCCCATTGTTAATCCGAAATCGTGACTGCGCTACGTGGATTATGCCTTTGCTAATGTCCACGATAGAGCAATTGGAAACACTCCAAAATACTGTTTGTTCCATTTGTCCAGAAAACTTGAATTCACTTGAGGTTGATGGACAAATCCCGTCCTTAGATAACCTCGTACAACGAAAGACTGACGGACCACTGCAAAATATAGTTTATCGCAAAGACTCAGAGTCCAAGGCCAGTCAGCATTTTAGAATAACCACCCCATTTCTCCAAAAGTGCGGTCGTGCAAAGCCATATTTGCTCAAAATTGTTCTCATAGTACGCCCAGATAGGTGAAAAGTCAAGCGACAAACATATGTTTTCGGTAATTCATAATCATGGGAAATAAACTTATGAGCTATGGGCAGGGTTAGTCGCACCTCGTTCCCACGCCACCTGCATGGCGGAGTCCAAGTGTTTAGGGTGTGGGAGATGTGGATGGGGGGCGGTTTCGGGGTAGGGTGTAAGCACTGTCTGCACGTCAAGCGCACGGAGTGTGTAAGGCTGTTATGAGGGGGTTGGGACAGCGTGCGATCACCACCTGGAGTCGGTCAGGGCAGACAGACCGCACGCATCAACAGAGCGCTGGATTCGCTGACCCAATAAACCCTGCCTCGGCTGTTGCCAGCGCCGTGCCCGGTAGACAATTCGAAAGGCTTCTTTGACGTCGAGGTAGTGGTTCGTATCGAGTAGATGTGCGAGAATCGAACTTAAAATTGAGCGATTTTCTCCTTTACCTAGTCAGACAGGTGTGCTCGCGTACCGACTTCTCCAGACGCCTCGTTGTACGATCAATGTATCTCGGTCTAGAGGAGCAGGTTACTGAATAGATATACATCGACGTAGAACGGAAGAAGACGGCAGCCCATTTAAACACAGGCATCTCAATATCCTTTTTATGGTTTGTAGGCGTGGAACCGCCGATAACTTGAACCCGCTAATAATCACCCCTTTTCTACCATTCCAGCCATCGTATTACGTTGGTCTTCCATTCGCCAAAATATTTTGGCTGTCCACTTAGTCGATTTACCTGTTATTCACGTCGAAATCGTCTGCCATGCCTTTGTGTGGTCCATCAGATGGCGTGATGATTCCGAGAGAGTAATTCTGTCGTGGAGAAAATAAAGCAACGGCCCCTTGGCTTGGCAGGTCATGCGATAGGCTCAGCTAATCAGCACCAGCATGGTGGATGCCTACACTGGTGTTAATATGGCGGGAAGTACAGGATGTAGTTTGAGAGTACACTGGGTGATTCAGACAGACAACTGGTGGAGGTCCGTCTTTTGGTTAGAAACGCAAACCTACCAAGAGTAATGACTGCTAGGCCTGGAAGGCGATAGAAAATAAGGCCTGAATGGTTGAATTTTGTGGCCTCTACTTCTGTGTAGGGGAAAGAGATAATTACCGGCTGAAATAGTCCTTCAATTGGGTAAGGAAGCCGGGGACCAACAACTCTATCGCATTAGCTGTAGCGTGTCTTTATTAATAGTATCCAGCAGGTGCCAATTAAGTGGGTACAGAGACAACCTAAACCATAAATGCCCCGAAAGCGTGGAGGATAGGTCAAAGCAACCTTAGGCGACAGGGAGGAACCTGACAACGACACATAAAAATGTAGTCTCTTTTGGTCTGGAAGCGTTCCCATCGTCATCCTGAATGTCGCAACCTTGAGAAGTAGATGCAGTATCATCCTGTAAAATTGAGCATGGCAGGCTTTACGGTTTACTTAGAGTACATATGATTCCAGGGACTCCACGTAACGAAAATCCTTAACGCTATCCTCGAGCAGAACGAAAGCGCTATTTTCTGAGCTTCGAACAGTTACCCAAAGTTTCATTGGACTTCCAGGAAGTTGTACATACATTCGTATAATCATTCCCGCATCAACCTCCAAATTCGAACTCGTACGCGAGTCCTTTTCAGCCGAATTCGTGACTCATCAGCTCCAATAACGCTACTCGATTTAGGAAAACGCCGCATACGTCGTTACAAAGTCCAGTCCGAACCGCCTAGTTTATGGTTTCCGTTCAACCACTCTAGGCCATATTTGCTAAAAACTCTTCTCACAGTAAACAAAGATATCTGAAATCCACGAAGAAATTGCAGAACGGAACAAAATGAAAACCGCCAACAGCTCAACCATTTCGATACGCTCTTCTAGTTCGGGAGGGTTGTTATCATTTGAACCGCACTAACCGGAACTCACTAATAATCGCACGTCATTTCCTACCGTTCAAGCCATCGTATTATGGTGCTCTTGCGTTCAACCAAATGTCTGGCTATCCAATTACTCGATTTACCTCTTCCCCCCACCGTCCGTCATACCCTGCTGCGTTTCCACCAAAAGAGTAAATCCAGCCGCGGTGATAAAAAAACATCAATCGCTTACCCCAGTCAGGTCATGCGGTAGACCCAACTAGTCATCACCAAAGTGGTGCACCTATTTGCACCTGATGTGAGCGGAGGGTGACACAGGTGTACTTTTAGGGCATATTTGGCCGTATAGAGAGACAGCTGAGGTCTCCGGTTTGTGACCAGGTGGGTAGAGGGGGCGGTAGCAGAAGAAAAAAAACGCAACGGGCAAGTAATCATGCGTCTTTTGGTTGTTTAAAAGGCTGCTAAGCCCATTCTCCCCAAGCATGCACTCGGACCGAAACATACAAGGAGAAGACTGTATCCAGCCACCTCCTTGAACTTCCCAAAGCCCCGACTACAAGGAGACAGAGCAGGCCTGCAATTTACTGGATCTCAAGTCTCACTGACGCATCCTGACTGGCGTATAAGCAGCTGCCTACAGACAGCTTGTCAGCAAGCCCATTGAAGACGGTTCCAGGGACAAATAAATGTTAACCTACTACTGAACTGCTAACTTGTAATTGTATTCTCATTATACGGCCTTATGCGCTTCGGTTGTTTAGGACCCAAATAGTAGCTCAACCTTTCGTCTTTGACCGGCAGTCATTCCACGTTCGGCAAGGCCCACCTTAATCCCCCCCGTCTGGACGAACTAGGCCCCACATACACGCTCGAACGACCCAAAGTCGCTGGGTCAAGGTAACTGATAGGCGGACGCGTAATCATCGATTCTTCGGCGCGAGCACAACCCAGTCGGATGGGAGGCAGCTGACGCGCTCGTGCAAGCCATGGACGGTTAACCTGGTCAACACACAGGGGTTTGCGCAGAATACATGACAGGACACGAGAACAGATGACCTTACGCTAAATTCCAGGGGGGGTTGGGGTTAGGGGTTGAACGCGGAAACATGGCCCTCCCGTACTTCAGTTGGCTATGCCCTAAATTCCTGTCATATGGGGGATGGAGAGACGGATTGCAATTCTCGTGTCCAACCGAATAAATTTCTAATACTGGCGTCTGTCGAGTGATGAAGCGTAGAATATACTGGCGTTTTATACCCTGTCTAGCGGTCATTTGTTCTGTACTGCATTTAGTTTGCTGTGGGCAGTTGGAAAAAATAGCTGTGAACACCTCAAAAAATGATGACCCAAGCGAAGCCTGGTTACGAAACGGTGTCGGAGCCTCCCTGCAGGTATCCATGCCAGTTTGGTCTCATTTTCGAACCTTCAGTGAGGTTGAGTCGTATGTTGGTCTCACGTGATGCACAGGGATGTGACCGTCTGACTGATGACGGTATAAATAGCCCTGAAAAAATATCTTGTTTCGGTCGCCGTTATAGGCACTGCCATCTGTTCTACGTCTATGGTAGACCAAAATTATAGCAGGACTTGTAGTTTACAAGAGGTAGTACTAAAAATAATCAGTTAAAGCACGACAGATTGCTCAGTAGAGAACTATAAAGCCCATATACCCAACCAAACAATTGGTGCAATTTTGTTGCTTCATACTTTCGGCAAAAATTCAACGGGGTGACGAAAAACAACACCGTATGAAGATACGACTGCGTAATTCTAGGAAAAGCCTATACTGGGGAGTTGTTTTCTTAGTACCAAACAATGAGGAGAAGTCCACGAGGCGAACGAACGGCAGCACATTCCAACCAATCAGGCATAGCAATCGTACCGTTTTTTAAGTTTGATAAAAATAGTCAATTTTATCACCCTCGCTCCCACAAAATATATTGTTGTTGTAACATGAAGACAACGTCTAAAAGTTGGCCTGCAAAGGGTAGAATTGATCTCTGGCCAAAAGATTTATACAGTTTTGGCCAATGACTTACTAAAGTATCCCCCCATAATTAAGTACAAATCGCCCAAGTGGGTTAAAAACGGCCGATATAGGATCGACCCTTTGGACAGTTGAGACCCGTTGAACACGCCTCGGTTTATCCGGCGGAGAACTTTAGTCTCTAAGGCCTTTTGATAAGGATGCCTTGTACCACAGAACACGGGAAAAGGAACCGCCCACAATACCTGCGGCTTTGCGCTAAATTCCAAGTAAATTACATTTAGGATTAGGGTGAGTTTTAGGGTCAAGTTTAGGGTGTACAATTTGAGTTCGAGATTAAGGTCAGGGTTGGGGTTGGTGTCAAGATTAGGCTATGGGTTAAGGTTATTATCGTGATAACTGTGGGGGTTAGTTTTAAGGTAGGGCTAGAGTTAAGATTAAGGTTAAATTTTAGTTATATGCTAGGGTTAGTGTTAGCGGTATGAAACGGGTGTATTTACCCTTCCTGGAATTTTCCGTAAGGCCACCAATTTTAGGCGAGTGGGGCGGTTCCTATTACCGTATCTTGTTTAGGCGGTCATAAAAGGCGTCCCTACCGCTCTTTTCCGTCGCTGAGTCTGGCCGGCTACCCTCTGCCTGCAAAGCAAGGACCTCAGACGACTGACCAGCTTGTTGGGGAAAGGTTAGCGAGGCTGGTGCACGACTGGCTGCGGAAGACGAATGAGTCAGAGATGGTCATTTAAACGTCCCCTGTTTAACTGTTCGATTGACGACTGCCTTACTTGTGCGATTGGATGTGAGGGCCCCTTGACAATAACCGAACCGTCGTATTCCGTCCGCAATAAGGACAGATAAGTGAACTGCTCTTGATCGTAGCCGGCAGTGTTTGCACGTGGTTAAAATGGTACGATGCACGGTCTAATGTCCACACGAGTGCAGGCTCGAATATTCACCTAGTCCTGTCTGGGTTTTGGATATGACTGGTTGACAATAAAAAAAAATGAAGTTATAAGTGGTCATTTCAGTTTCTCTAGCCTCCGTCGGCAAGACTCCTGCTCGTCATAAAAGAGTGCTGTAGTAGGTAATGTAAATCACGAAACGTTAACCGAATGTATGAAATAGGCTTCTGGTTAGAGAGATTTACGGAGGTGGGGTTGAAATAGTGAGCATCATTAAAGCGCAATCCCAAGCTAATTCAGTTCTTAGAGGATTTCGGCCCTTTGAAGGATGACTTGTATGGTCGCCTAATTAGGACACTGAAACAGGAACAGCTCGCCCACTTTACATAGGTGGCCTTGCGATAAATTTTGGGAAGGGTAAAAAGTCCCTAACCTAAAACTAAACTGTCACCCTAATCTTAACCCTAGCCCTACCCTAAACCTAAACCCTACAGGTAACACTAACCCTAACCTTAATTCTCGACATTTAGTAGATGATTTTGGCAGAATCGAATAATTCCTTTGACCCACTTGTGAAAAACTCGGCGGCCTTGACATTTTCCTGACCCTAACTCGACCTAAGATATTAAACCTAACCCTCAGCTTAATCCTACGCCTTCGTTTCCCGGAATTGGGTGCAAAACCACATGCACTGCGGTTTCTTATTTCCGTGTCCTCAGTAGGTGGTCACAAAATTCATTCATACCCTAGAGGATTCCGGTTTTTGAATTTTAGTCTCCCAGTTCGTCTACAGAAGTCACACTCGTAATATTTCCTCTATCAATCTCGGCGTTTTATGAAAACATGGGCAAATCAAGGCCTTTTTAACTTATTTCGCAGTAAATAACGTCTATTTAAAACTACCTACCCGATGAAAGGGTACCTTTTCTGGTTTGAAATCAGTTCATAATTATGGTTTCGTTTGAGACCAGGAAATTTCCATCTTAGTACTACTGTATCTGTTCATTCCTTAATGTATTTAGGAGGTATAAAACTTGGTTTATATATGCAGCATCATTTTATGCTCGTTAAACGGTATCTTCTCAACGGCATAGAGGAGTGCACGATTTTCCTTGAATGGAAAGGGTACAGGTTGGAAAACCGAAACGCAAGTGCAACGGTAAGTCAGGCTCAAAATTAGTCGGAGAATGACAAATGGCTTGAATTCCCCCCCCCCTCCACCTGCCCTCTGCAGGACACGGGAGGCACCACACAGAACACCGATGGTCTTGCACTAAAGTGCCAGAAGGGTAAATACTCCTGTTTTCTAACCCTGACCCTGGAGGACAGTGAAATAGCTGTCCTGCAGTCCCAGTCTTGAAAACCCGAGTAACTGGGTTTACCTCCCAAAAGTGAGGCAACATCTCAAAAGGGTGCTTCAAAAACCCTCGAACTCTTGCCACAATCAAACTATCCCTCATCAGAGTGTTTGTTTGCGAAATCCGATAAAACTTGAGTCGACCGTCGTGGAGACTGCAGAATTCCTTGTAATTCGGTTGTTCTATTGGGACATGCGTGTTTGTTTCTTTAGAGTCTGTTCCTCCATAAAAAAAGAGATTGTTGCCCAGGGAGAGAAAGGATTTTTCAGTGTTGTTTTCTTTATCCCAGATTTTGGATTCACCGAAATGAGGAAGTTGGTAAACATTAGATCACCCAATCGCTGGAAAATTAACACCCTCCTAACTTTTTCCATCATATAAACCAGGACTAGGCTTGTCTGACGCATGGAACAATGAGGAGCCTTTTGACGAAGCAAAACAGGAAGTTGATTGCCTATCCCAGACTCGCTACAAGGACTATGGACATGAGATAAAATGCATCTACCTATTTTCGATGTTCTTATAAATCCAAAACATATTAAATGGAATTCATCACAAAATTATATTCGCTTGCACGCATTCTGTAATACCTTAAGTATTCTTCAGCCCTTTTACTTGAATTAATTATATTTATTGGTTTCGGAATAAAAGGTATCACTTCCCGAATAATAATCTTACCTGACGTTGCAATAGCGGTTCGGTTATTCAAACTTCATACTTCGATTACAAACTTCCCAGCTATGAAAATTACTACATTCTTTAGTCTACCAAAAAGATGAATATATAAGGTCCATACAAGTTTGAAATGCGTTTAGAAGTTGTATGCTAAAAAAGCAAGTTTTACAAATGCAATGAGAAGATTCTAGTTTAATAGCAAAATTTCCAAAACCAAAACTCTCCATCCGTTGAGTAGAAACTTTGAAGAAGACGTCAGTTAACACAAAAAGAGAGCAAGGAAGGATACTTTTGAGCGGGTTTTCTGTGAAAGAGGGTTGGATTTATGAAGGCATCAAAAATCGATGAGCAATTTCCATACTACTTAACTGTTCGGAATTCTTTTGAGCTACCCCTGACAGGAAGTGGGCAAATAAACGCCCCCTCTCATGTAATATGGATGGTTTAACGCTAAATTCCAGAAGGAGTAAGGGTACCGTGGCCCAACCTGCAACCTTAGTCTTAACCCTAACCTTAGCCCTTAACACTAACCCCTATCTTTATCCCTACTCCTAGCGCTGATTCCTGTGGAATATAGCGCCAGGGCACCTTGTATTACGGGCGGTTCCTGTTCCCACGGTCCGGCCAGGGACCTGTAGAAGCGTCCTCTACCTGAATTAAAAACTTTTAAAACCTGACGGTACCCTTTCTTCCAACGCTAACAATTGAAAAAGACATAACTTACAACAGAATGAGTAAAGGGTATTTTTTTGCGTAAGCTCTCCATAAAACATGCTTAGATTTACGAGGGCATCGAAAATCAATGGAAAAATGATGCTATTTTAGTAGCAGCTTTAGCAAGTGTGACCTTTTCAGGCACACCGGACGACGGACCAGGCAGTAGCCGGAACCTTGGCGTACTGGAAATATCTTGGGGTTATGCCACATGGAGTACTTTTTCTACTGCAGTAGCGGTCATGCTCATTCTTCACATTGCTCGACAGGACTGTCGACCGAGGAGAAAGCTAACGAAATGACACCAAGCAGATCCATCTATGACTGTGCCGAAAAAGTTGCTGTCCACGTTGCCTCTGCCTGTCACGTTCAGGGTACCTATAACACCAGACGTTTAATGGCAGCGTGCTTCACAGCAAAAAGATCAAATTATTTGAGTCAAGCCCTGCAGCGCGGAAGCGATCCTACATAGTTTGGCTACTGCGCTTTCTCTGTAGCATATTTTTGCGACTGGATGTCAACATGAGCCGAATAGGCTTCGGTCGAACGCACCTCAACGCCCCCACAAGCATGTGTCTTCTGAGTGAGCTTTGACACCGTTTAAAGACATCGGAGTCTGCACACACACACACATGCCTGCGTCCCAGACTTTGGACGTCCGCGTGACGGAGGGGAGTACGCGATCGAGCAGAGGTTGTTCACCTGACATGCAGAAAACGGTGATATCTAGAGGGGAAAAAGGTCGGCGTTAGGATTTCTGCCAGCGCGCCCAACATAGCGAGACCGTCACAGCCGAGTGAGAGAGAGAGAGACCCTACCTCCATCATTCCCGACAGCGACCGTCCTTCTAGGGTGAGTTGGCAGCTCAGGTGCTTACGCAGAACACAACAGAATCGCCAACGGCGACACAGAAGTGAAAGGGTAGGCCGAAAAAAACAGACCGCACCCACATGAACGGGAGCGTAAAACAGACGCTCGCAAGGTTCCAACATGAATAATAGGCACAGGAGCATACGAGAACAGAATTCGGGAAACAAAGTCGATAAGTATTACAGATTTGAAAGGTGATTTCTGCCTCAGTAGATAGCTCGCCTGCGAAGGCATTGGACAAAAACGAAAGCACATAGTCGGTCGTGGTACAGTTGTCGTGATGGATGTGAAGGTCGCCAGTAAGTGCACAACAAGTGCGCTGACAATGAAGTGAATGCGCACGGGGTCGACCAGCAGCAATGCAGTGCACCTGGTTGTTTCAAAGCCCCTCTTCCTGAAGTTCCAATCTGGGAAGATACACACCGGAGGACAGAGGCATACGATGTGAGGTTTCACACTGCCGCCGTTCCCACAGAGAACACCATCCTGTCTGGCTATATCAAGGCATGGAAATGTCCAGTTGTAGTGTAATTGTGGCTCAATTGGTTGAGAGGCGACCAAGTCGACGTAAACCAAGCCCTCCGAGTCAGCTACAGAGATTTGGTAGGACACTCTAAGTTCCTGCATCCCCCGGATACTTGGGACGGTTAGCCAACCCAACCTTGTGCCCCAAAAAAGCGTTTGTATAGGCCCTAAGGCTACCCTGGCCCAAGATGAGCCCGGAAAAGTTAGTTTTCACATCCTGCCACGTCGTGCTACAGCGAAAAAAACAGCGAAATGGCTCCTTTTCAGACACCTTCCTACTCGCCCTATCCCTCTTTAAACCCGACAGAACTCGATTATAACCATCGAGACCTGAACACCGCCAACCCTCTCACCCATATTTATTGTTCATTTGGTTGTTTAAAACTTTTGCTACTCTACCCCCAGTAATATTACGCAACAGGCATGAGGATTTATAATCGAAAACGAACGCTTGGCAGACTTGAATTCTCAAACAGAGAACTGTTGCAACATCACCTTGGTTTCCTTCGAAGGATTATCAGGATCAACCTCAATCTACTTTTTTCCATGCCCAAGTAACCAGTCCGAGTCTTTTGGCTGCTTGGAGGCGAAAGCGTACCGTACCGTAAAGCCTCCGCCTATTGCGCGCCACCTGCACACACGAACGCACGTACACATGCCAGTTCACCCGTCAGTTTGGACCGTTGGCAGGGCGATTTATGCATGAGTGATGTTTACGTGAGTGCGGCACTAATTACCGGTCAGGAGCATGCGGAGATTGGATGTGTGGGGACATTATATATGTGGCCGCTGGGCCATATTTCAATGATTGACGCCATGTATGTACCGATAATCAAGTGGGCTGGATCAGAGACCAAATATGCGGGCACTGAAGGCGGACGTGGCTGGCCCTACCAAGGCTGTTGGCGTTTGTTTTCTGGATGGTTAGGCGGGCAGTTTCTTGACCGGAATGTGTGATCACAGCAGGCAACAAGTTGGCCCTGTGTCTGTGTCGCTGGCGAATTCGCCATAGCGATGAATTGAAAGGTCCCCAACCTTGTCCATGACGAGTCTCGGCAGTGAGGACAAGGTGGCAGGGGCTAGACACTAATGGCGGCGCTCGACGACATGTCTGCTTGTCACTTCCAGTTTTTACAGCCATTCATCACGCCTGCCGACTGTATGCAAGCTTTTACCAAGAGTCTTTGCTTTACTTGGATAAAGCTGAGATCGAGCATTCAACACGCAATCGCGCAGGCAATGCACAGAGTTTACGGTCAGAAACGAAGGTGGGAGATGTTGCATTTTGCCGTATGAAGTGCGTACAGCGGTAAACGGAAAAAGACAAGGGAGGAAAATCACACAGCGACGGTTTAAGGCATATTCACGCCTTCCGCAGCCCTCTATACTCCGACCAACTCAAATGACAGGAAATATGGTAGTTCCCCGTCCCACGTGGCAAGGGTGACTTGTATGGTCACCCCATCATGACACGGGACTAGGAACCACCCGCAATGCATGTGACTTTGCGCCCAATTCTGGGGAACTTGGGTTTAGGATTAAGTTGAGGGCGAGGGCTAAGGTCAGACGTAGGGTTAGGGTGATAAGTATGCTAAGTGTTAACGTTTAGGTTCATGTTAAAAGTAGGGTTTAGGTTTAGGGTATGGCTAGGGTTAAGATTAAGCTTACAGTTTAATTTCATGTTAGTCTCAGTGTTATGGTTAAGCCAGGGGAATTTTTACCTTACCTGTAATGTATCGCAAGGCCACCTCTGTTAAGTGGGCGGGCATTCCTATTCCCATGTCCTGATTAGGAGGTCATAAAAGTCATCCTTACCGGACGGAATGCCGCAGCAACTACCTCGCGCCTTCTTCGCACACCTATTAGTGACAAGGCAGAGGCAAGGGAGTCAGAGTGAACACAGCAGTTGACAGAGCGCGCGTACCCTCACAACCTGCTCCCCAATTTCACATAAACAGAACTTCAGCGAGACGGGTTTCCGACCTCACACAAGTGAGCGTGTCTGAAAATCCGCATTAATAATCAACCACTGCAGTCTGATCATCGTTCCAGGGGGGGGGGGGGGGGGGAAGGCAACAGAATAATCCCGTCGACCGATAGCCGCGGCTGTTGGCGCGTCGCAACAGCTTGAAGGTAGGGCTGCTGATTTGTAATGACGAATATGAGGGCGGGGCGGACAACACGCCCTCTCCCCTCCGTCCCCCGCCTCCTAACACTGGCGACCGGACCAAGTCAAGGTTACCAGAGGTGGGATTGAGGTAGAGGCTGAAGTGGCATGGCCTTCGTCCAACGCGTGACGCGTCAGTAGTGAAGATCTCACGCAGATTCAGTGACCCTCCCCCGATAAACACGAACCAAAAGCAAACGCGATCCCCGTCTTGGTTTAGCGCAACAACTACGTGATCCATTGGGGGGGAGGGCAGTTGGAAACATAAATATGCACACTAGCACAACTGAAGGTCCAACTGGATGGTCGGCATCACCCCCGAACTGAAGTTCCATCAATGTGCACATTGCCCTGCTTTCTCTTCCAGAACAGGGGACACAAATCAATCGTCGTGGTCCTTGAGTACGATTCAGCGGTTCGAGCTAACTACTGCATACTGCAAAACCTACAGTCGAAATCTGGGTACAGACTTGACAATCGTGAAGCAAAACCCATAGAGGGAGAGAGAGAGAGTACTGGGCTAAGTGGACGATTCTGGAGAAATTAAGACATCACTGTGCCAGTGCCATGCCGAAAATTAAACAAGATGGAGATTGAAAACTTCAGCCACGGCCAGAATTCGAACCAAAGTCTGTGGTAACTCGATCGAGCGCATACTCTGTCCAATCATAAAGGTGCAAAGGTCATCGGAGACAGATTTGGTCCGCTTTGTGGATAGATTATCAGAAATTCAAAACTGCGAAGGGAAATAACGTATTACTTGTGGCATAAACGAGAGTTTTAGCGTAAAGATATCTCTTCGAGTTCCCTGGCCAGGGTAAAAACCAAACAGGGATTGAAGCTATGGCGGATGTAAACTATATGACTGTTTAAACCTAGCACAAACCACCCAAAAATTAACGTCGAAGTCTTCATCAAGCATGAAAGGAAAGGAGACCTCCTGGGAGGATTAAAATATGTCCTTGCAGAAGGCACCACTCCATACAAAACTAGGCAGGTCTTTTAATTGGAAATGAAAATTTTTACAACTCGAGCCTGCAGCGGTAAAAAAACCAGCCCAAGTGACAGGGAGGCTAGATAGGCTCCCCGTGAAGGAGTAATCTCCTGTCGAAAACAGCTACGTTACATGCAGGCGGTTCGGTGAAAAAAGTCGTGCTCCTAGCAAAATACAGTAGGTGAGAGCTCAGGGTTTAACGCTTAGGAGAGCACGTGGCCATGATGGCAGTGGGGGAGCTTGGCGTGGGAGGAATCGAGGACAAGTAAGCAGAGTAGAACGTCGCCATTTGGTGGGAGTACTCGGGTTACAAAAAAGGGTCAAAATAGCGTCCCGTAGTGTGAGGTGACTGTGGGGGGACAGTCTCCGGCTACCCAACTCTACTGGGCCAACGTCTCAACTAGTCACGGTCGTGGGAACAGCCAGCGGTTGGGTAGCCGCTTTCTTGCACATAAACTCCTCCCTCCGACAACTGGTCTGCCCTCCCCCTCACAGTAAACACCGCTCAGAGCTCCGTCCAGCCTCCGCGTCAATTGCGTTTTCAGTGGGCAGAAAACGAAGGGATTAAAAAGGCAGCTAGCGTTACAGAACCTATGCAATAGCCTCGAACTTGAGGGACGCAGACTTCACACCTAGCCTGTTGCCAGTCCCACCAGATGAGGATCGTATTCGGAAGTTCGGAAGAGGATCGAAGATAAGAACACTCCCCTCCGCCTGAGTGGTACAGTCACATTCGACCGGTTAGCTTAACAGAAGATGGAGGTTTTGCGAGAACGATAGTAAAATTCTAAAACCGAATCCAACAGAACATGTCTAGCGAACTTGCCAGTTCGCAAAAGGAAGGATGCAGTGGTATCACGACGACTGAGTCCGACCAAATCCCTGGAAGCACAGTAAATATGCTATCTCATTAAATTTTAACCGAAATGCTGAAACGTGTTTTCGATTATAAACGATTACTTAAGTAGGGTTGCAATTTTAGTTACCATGCCGCATAAGCCTAAGATATATTAGTCAAGTCAGGGTGTCAACGTTAAAACGAGCTACTTTTCCGGCCGCCAGCAAAAATACACTGTTTAAAAAATTACTCTTCAAGTAGTATGATCCTCGCATATTTATTTGTGATACCCCTTCAAACTTAAATATGTGTTATAGAATGAACACGCAGACTTTGTAGTACTCAAGTGATAGTAAATCACGGTTTCTTCCGATTTCATGTTTCGTTATCGTTGGGTTTTTAAAAAAAGTTGAACCAGACTTGCTGTTACACCTGAATTCAAGGTTTCCAAACCAGAAGCAATATATTTTCCGCATAGGGGAAATCATGCATTTTTGTGTGCTCATAGCATTTTGCAGTCGATGTGGACCATGTTGCATGCTTTACAAGCAACATTTACGAATGAACAGATACCATTTCTTCAAATACAAAATTTTAGCACAACGCAATTTGCTACCAAATGAGTATATGAAAGATTATTTTGGTGAACTTTTTCTATAAAATCTATTTTAATCTATAATCACGTCGAAAATTAATGGGAAACTCCTTCTACTTGAGCAGACAACTTTTTACACAGTTTAGTTTTTGTGAGCGACCGAAAGGAAGTTCGTTCAAGAACCGACATTCCAACGTGACTGAAATATCGTGAGATTGTGCTGCACGATGATCATTATTACGGCCCTACATTTTTGAATTTCGGTCAACGATTTTATGAGATGGCACACCCGACTGGCTATCTTGGTTCTTGCTAAATGGAATTGGCACAGTGAGAAAACGACGTCAGAATGACAGAACACCAGTGTGTGATGCGAAACCGCCTTCGGCATGACCTATCATGGTTGACCGTCAGGAGATTAAACGCCTTTATGGATATGAACGGGTAGTAACTGCATGCACTGGCGAAGCATTCCCAAAATTCGTTAATCCATTCCACGCTGCAGGAACTCGATTTACTTGCTTATGATGATGCCATCTAACAATTAGCGCACCAGAGAGCTGTCATCCTCGACGAAGGAGTAGCCGTTAATTGCCAAAGGTACGCGGTAGCATAGCGACTGCGTACCTATAAATACTGCAACTCCCTGTAACGGATACCGTCTCCGAGGCTGGATTGCAGTTGGAATCCGAAACTTCAGGCAAATAAAGCTCTGTCCCCGTGATCGCGGCTACTTCTTCTCAGGGGACGATTTTCCTTAAACGTGATCTACTTGATTTACGTTTTAAAATGTATTGTGTTCTCCTACTTTTAAAAACTGGAGTAGTTTGCAATCGTTGTTTGCACCTGCCGTATCCGGGAGAGCTTATGAATTGCTCTTCTTTGTCAGAAATCTTGACGCATTTATCCAGTCTTAGAATAGACGGTGGTTAAGCGGAGTGGAGAGGAGAGGCCATCAAGTAATAAGATGCGGTGGAATGGAAGGGACAAATCGCAGGGAAAAAACTGTCGGAACGAGTTGAGCCAGTGGCCAGTGTCTGCTGTGATTGTCCGCAGGTTGTGAGATTTTAATGGACGTTAGAATGGGCGCCTTCAAACTCAGCGCAAACCACCGTCACCAGAAAGAAAAACATACGTTTTTAGCCAACCGGTTTCGAAAATCCTCGATATTGCTTAGACATGGTCCATCATTTACTTACCCTACATAATAATTTAAAATGTGTTCAATTCGTCTTTTCACAAGGTATCAGATAGTTATTATTTTTTTGTCTACACAGCGTACCGAAGATGGCCAAGAATTGAACCACTTTTTTGTTTGTGGAATACAATTTACACAAGGTTCGATGGATACAGCACCTCAGACGGCTAGAAAACGTGTGGGGCGTCGACGCAGCAAAGGACTCAAAACAGTTGTGAAATAAGGACGCAAATATTAGTGGCAAATGCTCTAAACTGGTGGTGGATTCCGTCCGAGATTTTCAATTGGTTTCTTGTTAAATAATTCATGATAAGAGAATGGTAAAAGGAGGAGGAGAAAAAAATAAGAAAAAGAAGAAAGGAAAAGGTTGCAATGACCAGTAAATGCTGAGTGCCCTTACCAACTAGGCGATTCTGTGTTTTTTTCAGATTTTTCTTGCTGTTTGACCGAACGATGATGCCCCGGCGTCCATCGCGGCCCGCATACTCTGTCTCGCGATAGAGACTAATTGTAAGGATTGATACTTCGGGCAGATTGCTGAAAGGGTTATGAAAGGAGAAGAGCACTACAGAGGAAATAGATGGTGAGCAGAAATAGAACTAAGCCGTGTGCAACAGACGCTGGAGGATAAGCAAATTGACAGACCTCATCCCATCTCCGTTCGCTCCTTCATACACAGAGAACGTACTGTGTTGCGACGCACACAGAAGTTGCTAGTCGGTTTTGACCGCCATGTGCGTGGAACCTGAGTTCCCGCCTCAAACGAATATAGCTATGACGATTCTGAACTCGGATGCAACTTTTGGGTTGAGACCCCTTCTGGAACGCAACAATTTGAGAAGCTACAGCATCTAGAAGAGCATGGGTATATTCAAGAAGGTCGTCAGTAGCTAGTTGACAAACTAACTCGATGATGATGATTGTATGGTTACTTGCTGTTTGGGATACAATGTCCTGCTCCACTGTCGATGCGACGAGGAACAATGGCGTAGTGAGCAATCGCTATTGTCGAGTGGTAGTATTTAGTTTCGAACTTACGGAAGTTTGCTCGGCATTAGCTGGATGTGGGAATCCCCCACACATTCCAAAGTGTACGTTAGCGTTCCGCCTCCGGTTAACAGCCACACGACGGATCCACTAACAATGACCAGTTAACTGCAAGTGACAACGGAAGGATTGGTAGACCAATTTATTCCATGGTGTGACATAGATGCAGCATCGCAGATGCACACTCTCTCGCCTACAGCTGGGTTTTGTCAATACGGGCGCTTCTGTTCGAGTCTTTTATATAAAAAGTTCATTTTCATCGTCTCCTCTCATCAACTGGCCCTGATAGTCACGGTCTAAGTACAAAAAAAACTACTCCTTTGACGCTAAATACGCAAACCTCGGGGTAAACCGGACGGGTAATACTTCGGTTTTGTGTTTTGAGCGTGGGAGCAGGGAATAAATGCAGGCGCCGACGAACTAGCACCGTAGACGTTTGTCACCCTGGGGAAAAACGGCTGGTGATGTGTACTTTTACGGAAAAACAACAGCGGCAACAGTGGCTGCAAATTGTGGTCAATTAGACGTCTGGTCGCTTGCAAAAAAGCGCGACGACAGCCACGTCTCCTATTTTGTCGGTGGCAGATAGTAAGGGCGTGACGTAATGCAAACATGGGCAGCTGACACAGAGAGAGAGAGAGAGACCGAGTGCGGTAGAGAGACGCCCAAGCGGTGTATGTCCGCATGAAAAGAGGAGGAGAAGAAGTCGGAGTCTATATCGATCACTTTAAGTTGCGGAGTTGACGTGGGAGTTCAAGCGTAAGGGAGCGATCTTGTGTCGGTGGTAGACTGTACAGCTGCAGTCTGACGGGGATCCACGTCCCGACGCTAGTGTGCACTCTTTATTAGTCGTGTATTAAGTGGTCAAGACTGCACAAGGGCTTTTGCACTTTTTCTACGTGGCAACGCGTACTGCTCCGCTAGGCCATCACCACGATTATGACAGAGTGCGTAAGTTGTGCGCAACAAACGACTTCAGACACTTTTATGGGGAGGAAAGGACAGAGGTGGACATAATTTACCCATAGGGTAATAAGTCTACAAAGATAGGCTGTAAAATAGTAATATACATTGAGGCAGAGAGGTAAAAAAATGCTGTCCAAAACTGACTTTGACAACCACAAAAAACGAGCGTCCGGGAGGCCAGGAGTCACATCCACCACATAAGCGATACATTTTACAGAGGTCTGCGTTATGAACGAAGGGTAGTAGGGCACGGTGGGGGGGGGGGGAAGGGGGAGAATTAAGCCGAAAGTCTACGAAGCACAACCGACTGTCCCCAATTCCCAGGCGTTGTTGCTACAGGCGTTCTTAAGGGGCCTTGGAGGAGGCATTTAACTACACTGAATGCCACTACACACACTGGTGTGGGCATGCCAACCAACACTGCTATGGAGGCGATGACAACTCTAGTAATAATGCTATTCGTCAGGCAGGCGTGAGCACATCCGATTCAAAGAGCACCTTTGGGGAGGTTGTCTTCCTTCGGTAAAAGTGGTACACATTGTCCAACCATCACCCAACGTTCTCTGCCACCACCGACTCCCCTCCCCCCCCCCGCCCACTACGTGCTTACAGAGGGCTAAAAGTGACTAAGCACGCCGGACTACAAACCAAAATCACATGCAATAGGCCTCCGTCCCTGTTACATTCAGCCCTCCCAGCACGAAAAATTCCCCACAAAACGCCCAGCCCAGCCTTTTGTGGATATCGTGAAGGAAGTGTCCTTTGGAGCAACAGCCGTGTACTTATACACTTATTTACCCCATCCCCACTATCAAATAATCACTCAGTCAGACAGTTTCCTAAATTAGTAACACCTAACGTAAAGAAACGGGCAACGTTGTGAGCACAATCTAGGAAGACCTCTGCGGTTTGACGGAGTGCTGAACTCAGATGCTCACCTACATACCAAGGAACTATACAACTGGAAGTTCATCGCCAAACTGCAGCAGAAGCAGTAGCAAGAGTGGTGATGGTGCCCAACAGACTAAATCCAATCATTTTGACATTTCCAAATCGAAGCGAAGGACGAGAGGATTTCAAAGAACCTCACCCGGAAAGTCAATTACAGCCGATCTTTCTAGATGATTCACGTAGACATTCAATGCGTTGGTGTTCTTCACGATTGGCGTCCGAAGCTGTTGTGTAGGACCTATATGGAGGCCAAAAACTTAGGTAACACTTGACAGTCATGGGCGATGTGCCATGTCACACTACACTAGGTTTAATATCCGGTTACCGTTGGAAGAGGGAGAGAGGCCGCTCAGCTTTCCAACACCGCTGATGTGCTTTTGAAATGCCACGACGCCCTGAAGATATATAAGCGGTGGTATAAGTAATTCCCCGGAACAGGAAGGTAGGCTGTAATTATTCCACAGGGTTTTATGGCAAACCTCATTCCCATTGAGTGAATAAAGTCCATTTTGCGCAGGTTGAGGAATCAGCAGGTTTTTGACGAACGCTCAGCGATCGCTAACGGGACTCACTCGTTCCACTCTGCCTTTGAGCTCACTCTCAAGCCCTGCCAGCAGCCGCAGGGTGGCTTGTAGTAGTAGTAGTAGTAGTAGTAGTAGTAGTAGTAGTAGTAGTAGTAGTAGTAGTAGTAGTAGTAGTAGTAGTAGTAGTAGTAGAAGCAGCAGCAGCAGCAGTAAGGGCCGATTAATGGTTAGAGAGTTCGACTTCTGAGCAAGAGGTCACGTTTCGAGCCTCAGTGCACCACCTGGGGTTGGGTATGACTGGCTGATGACGGCTAATGAGCCAGAAATGGCAATTTCAGTGTCCCTTATCCTTGTTGGCATTGGTAATCGGAATCAACAGGTGTCATGTCAGGCGAGACGGGAGTTTTGAGTCCGAACGGTCGCTGCATCCAAGTCCTTCTGCCCTTAACGACTAATAGAACATCACAAATCATTCACGGCCTTTCATTCGGTAAAACAATGGCGTGAATGGCCAATATGTGTTAGCATTTGTGAACGAAGAAGTTTCAAGCACGTTAGCTAATGGGTCCACTCTCGATACCCGTGTACAGGCCACTTCTTTATGCAAGAATGGTGATTGAGACAGGAGGTCGATATCGAAGTGACCATTCTCATGGAAATTCGGTAAATTGAGACGGATGTTCACATGCCAGGTGTATGTGTTAGTAAGAAAGAAGGAGGTTGTTCGCTTGCCGGACTCATGACTGTATTCACCTGAGCTTTCAAACTCTTGATGAGTCAGAGATTTCGAAAGCTCAGGTGAATAAAGACATGATTCAGGCGCGCAAACAGCCTCCTTATTCCACACAAATTGGGTAAATTTCACGGTAAGAATAAAAACGATACGCTCGCAACCATTACGATACGATGATTGTCATGGCGTATAGGAATGCCAGTTGGCGGAATAACAGCATTTTCCAGTAGAATGAGGCTCCCTACTGTGGGCTTCACGGCAACCCTCACTATTGTCACATTGGAGCACATGCGGAGTATACACGAGATGGCGACTCTTTGCATTACCAGTTACTGCATCCAACCTCACCACTAATCGACCTGACTCGCACAGACCACGGGGACACGAAAGACCGGAGAGAGGTATATGCGGCTCGGATTCCGCACTCGGCTTTCTCACCATATACAAATTAAACTTACTTATATACTATCGCGATCGAAGGCCATTAACCGACAGGATTATTTGGTTCTCCGCAGAACTGGGGATCAAGATCCCTTCTTAAAGTGGCTTCTATGACAAAAACGTGGAGGATTCGTGAATCCCCCCTCTAAGCGACGCTTATGGATAATTAGAGATCAGGTGGTGTATGTGGTACGAACAGGCATCCGCACCCATTCTTGACCGTCTTGACTTTGGTACTGGAAAACGACGGGCATCTGAAGGGCTTGAGATAGGTGCTGTGCAAGTTTCCTTTACCATTATCAACGTGACGCCTGGGTAACCACTGCGCTGTAGTCGAAACAGAGGGGGCGTCGAGGCTTACAACGGTGTCATTTTCTCAGTGTGTTGATGGCATTGTGCGATTTTTAGTCCAAATTCAAGCCCTCAAACGTATAGTGACACTTTCGAGCCGCACGAGTGGTCGCCTCGACTACTGGGCCTACGGTTGCGAGCAAGTGGGATTAAGGGCATCCTGCACTGGTAATTTGCTGCTGTTTGGCTGGCGAGTGACTTGTCTCCCGCACCATCACTGTCCCCCTCCCGGCCATTTGCTTTTCGAAAATTCAGTCTAACAACATCCGAAAAGGACACTGGCGGAAACTCACTTCAGATCAAATTCCTCCGCCCAGAAAATGCTGTTATCCACGGCCTGTTTACTGGTCGTGCGCGCGTACAGAGTGCGGTCCAGACAAACGTCACAGTAGTATCTGAAGGGAGAAAAGGACAGAAATAGAAAACGTATGGAATCTACAAATAATCAACTAATTCTGAACAATGAGTAGTCGACAGAAGTCTCTTTCATTCTGAAAACTCAGTAGTTTATGGCCAGGCAGGCTAAAAGAGGGTTGGTGTGGCGAAACGGCAAGCAGCCGCGAGTCGTCGGGAGCGGAATTCCTCAACAGAAAGAGCGAGTAAAGGGCGGAGGGGGGAAGTTGTATTCAGGCTAAGTCTAACAAAGCAAGCATAGAAAGCTGAAACCCGTAAACAAACGGACACCTAATCAGTTGATTCCTCCCGAGTGGATCCGCCTTGGCAGCGGCATGAAGGGGCAACGATGCAAACGTAATTTGCGTGTTTCACCTTAGGGAGTTGGCGTTGCAACTGTGACTTGAAAGGCTGCAATCAGTGCCTTTAAGTGTCACAAGACAAAAAACATGTATAGCCAATCAAAATGCAGGAACCCAACCGGGGTCAGTGTCTCTCAGCCGAAGTGTCTTTTTCTGGCAGCCGTATCGTGAATACGGATTATCTGAGTTACCAAAGTCTTGCAGACGATGAAATAGAATACAGGGCGACCTCTGTGCAAGCCACCACCAAGGAGTCTTGTCTTTAACTAAGATTGGTAGAGATGAAAATAAAAAGAAACCTTTCATTCAATGCCCCAACTTCGAGGCAAAATAACAGAAAAAAAAGAGGCCGACGGCCGATCACAAAGGGCCGACTGGTATGTCACAGAGCTACGCAGACTTCCGTCTAGCGCGGAACCAATGAAGATAGAACTTTAAACGCAGGGACAGTCGGACGGGGTCGAACATATTACCCTACAGTCTGCGGAAATGGGCTGATTGGAAATAAAAAATATACTTGCAATTTTCATAGCGTCAAAACAAACCAGACAGGGTTTAGGCTCCTTTAACGTCCCCCACGGGCTTCGAATCGGCTTCGGTTCAACTAATCTTCGTACAAAAGCCTCTTCAGTTCAATTCAGTTTATTTGAGGGAAATTTAGGTGTGCGCCTGTGAACTCCTTATTTGTTGAATGTAGCAACTGCAGGCGGTGCATACCACCTGCCTTTTTCAAACTTTCGCGAGACCTCCTCCACGTCCTCCACCTCCGCCTCGAAATTAATCTAATTAAGTGATGACCGTTTAGGTAACTGTCGCCTGTAACGCAAGTCTGCTGCAATTTTAAAGACAAAGAAATTCTAAGTTTTTGACTTTCCGAGGCAACGTAAGTTCTCACAGAAAACTTGCTGGCTGGGAGTGAGCTACCTATATGCCGAAGTGCGTCTTGAGAAACGCCTCACATTTTGAGCTTACTGAATGCGCCAGGTTTCGGTCGCATTACTCATTTTTTGATAACACGGCGATCTTCTTGCAATGCTGCGGGATGATCGATCGGAGCTAAAAGCTTCCCCTGGTGAGTCAGGAGGGGAGGGGGGTATTGATTACTTCGCGTAGTTCGTCACAATAGTTCAGCAGGTAGAGCACCCAACGGAATTCTTCAGTCGACCGTTCGATTACATCTGGCAATAACTTCGTTCTGGACGTGCAGGTTCCTTTTTTGTCATATTATACCTTGGGAAACGTTTCATATATTAAGTATTTCAGCTAATACCTCGAAAGCTAATCAGTCCTTAGCCTAACCTGCAGTAATGACCATTTTTTATCTTTATTACTTCTGTTAAGTCACGCGCACATAAAAAATCCCATTTTTCGCCTCACGTCAGAAACCTGCACCAGTGACGGAAGTTGCTAAAAACATAAAGTGAAGTGTATTACTGATAGTTTCGTATATATTTTGCCTCGGGTTAAGTCACCGCCTTCCAATCACATCGCTGCGATGGTCCTCTGTCAGTTCTCATAAAAGTGGTCAAAGACTTCAATTCTTTAAAATAAAACATTTACGACTGCGCTGTACAAACTCGGCAAAAAGTACTCCAAGCGAAGGAACCCTTCTTTTGTGGAATTTGCTTGAAATCCATGTACACTCTGCACAAATGGCTGCCCAGGTGTCAAAACTGGGTCATATTCTGCAGCGGAGTGGAGGAGTTGCACGCACGGTTCGTTCTGGGGGCAATATTTCGGCACGTGGTCCAGAATGGGACCGACGACACTAAGGTGTCTCCCATAAATGGGCCTTCGTTTATGGCTGACCGCCCTATAAGTCATAATTAATGGAAGTACTGCGGGCGACTAAATGTAATCGCTGTTCAAAGGCGCGGGCCAGCAGTTGCAGTGGGGCCTGTCACAAAAAGGCCACTCAGCTGTCATTTAGCCTGTTTGCGAAGCGCACGACTCCTGATATCCAGAGTCAGCAGGCGGCAACTCCATTTACACCGCACGTTTGCCTTCAAGCGTGTCCGAACTTCATGAAATATGGGCCAAAATAAGTAAATGCGTTTTTTGGAGTCAGAGACTACTTAATCGGGGGGAGCACAAGTGCAAGGAAGCCTAAAAAAGGGGAAAACACAGGCATTCCGCACAAGAAATACCAAACTCTTTCGATCAGAGAGGCATACCGCTATTTTGGTGACACTAAATTAGGAGGAAATAACCTCGTGCACTAATAAGTAGTTAACCGTTCTTCTGCTCGTGGTTGCATGAAACCACGTATGCTCATTAGAAAGAGAGGTAAGGGTGACTTGTTTGGCCGCCTCGGGAATAGGAACGCCCCAACCACTTAACAAAGGAGGGGTAAAACTGAACTGTAGGCTTAATCTTAACCCTTACCCTACCCGCAAACCTGGACCTTACAGTTAACACGAAACCCGAACCTTGAGGCTTAATATACTCCTGCCCCTAATACCAACTCTGACCTTAACCCTAAGCAATCCTAAACTTTCGTTCCCCGGAATTGGGCGCAAAGCCACGTGCATTACGGGCGGTTCCTTTTCCTGTGTGCTGAGTACGCAGCCATACAAGTCATCTTTACCAAAAGAGACCATAAAAGATGAGCGGTAGCTGGCTTTTCTCCTGGCATGTTAAAAGAAATTAAGAAATGTGTTTTCCGCTGGAAAGTATTACATAAGACATTTCAGTCACGCCAAGATAACGGCCTTTGAAAGTTTCTTTCCGGCCGCCCTCAGAAACTACACACTCGATAAAAATGGCTACATAAGTTGCATGAGTTTTTTGCCATTGATTTGTAATGCCCCTATAAATTCAAATACATCTTATATGAGATATGCCAGTTACTGTAAGTATTAGAGACACCTTGTGGGAAATGGGCACAAAATCGTCCAGATGTTTTGAGATTCCCAGCTGAAAAGGGTTTATTATAACACCTTCAGATTTCTTGGTCTCGTAACTCTGTGCATGGGGGGGGGGCTTTGCCAAGGAGACAGAAGACCATTTGAGAGGTCGGAAACGCTCTCACTATTTACACCATCCGGAGGAATCGGGCGTTTTCACGTGCTGCAGGGAGGTGACAGTTGACGCCGCATATGCAGGGGGAGAGGGACCGGAGATGAAAAGGTAGCGAGAGAGCTGAGGGCGCGTTGGCGCCATGACTCATTGGCTACTACAGATGCATTCTAATAGCTGAACTCTCAGGAGGTAGCGTTACGACAGAAAAAAGATGACAATAGTGGTTTGAGAGAAGCCACAAGGACGTGTATAAGGTGAGCTAGTACTTCACTTCGAGTTGAGAGGCACAAGGGGCTGGTTTTCACCTAGCATCAGTGTCGGAAGCATAGTGCAGCAGCCGCCGCCACCGCCATGTATATCGCGTTAGCAGAGTATAGAAGACAAAGAATGCGGATGAATTGATACAGAACTATTTCGGGCTTATGCTGCCTTCATTCAGTCAATCACAGCCCGGACCACAATTCTGGACCACCTCCTTAGAAAGTATCAGTGTTCTAGTCCGTGACCATTTGGTTGGTCACACTAACACTGTGCCAGATACAAAGGCAAATATGACCTTTCAAAGGGCACTGACAAAGGTGAGAAAATAAAACTGAGCCAGACTTTATCAGTGCTGGTATCCGGCATACAAGTTTTCACGACAGATCGACATTCTAGCCGATCCTGTCCGATGGTCTTCTCGGCCTCCTGAGTACTTCTACCGTATTTGTGCGGTATTTGAGGTGGTCTTGTAACGTTGTTTCTAGCTTTCTTTTAGATGAGCACCCTTTATGGCAGCTCTTCAGCAGATTCCCGCGTGGTTGTTGCCAAATCTAAGTTGGAGATGCTTCATTATTCTAGAGGTTGAGTATTTCAGCCGAATTCAATTGCATGTTAGGTGAAGAGGTTTCGTTATCTCGCTTGGACTTAATGAAGTTCCGGCCTACGCGCCATGGAGAACCGTCGTAAGGACTACAGTCTCATATCCCCTTTCTTGGTGTTAAAGAGTAGGTCTTGACGATGCCATAAGGAGGATTCAAGCTTGCCAATGGCCTGGTTTTCTTAGATGATCCGGGCTGCAATATCGTGTTTATATGACCTAATTAATTAAAGAAGGGGCGGTCCATTGTGGGTAATTTTGTTCCGCTCTCAATTTACACTCCTGGTTTGCTCTCGGACATAGTTCACATCGACGAGCAGAGCCTAAGCTCATTACGTCCGTTATGGATAGATCGGACACCACACGTAAGCACACGCGTTCGCTAATGCTGTTTGCCATAAGCGCAGATATATCGACCGCAGCAGGCCAGAATCGTACGCGTTTTTGCGCGAGGAATCGGCGGTGCGTGACGCGTAGAAGGTGGGAAACGGGCTGCTGATGGGTTCATGCGGCGCCCGGTAGAAACCAACGCTTGTTGGCTCATTGTAGTTTCGGTGGCACGCGGCAGCGCAAGGACGGTGCGCAACCGGGTAGGCAGGGATCAGCAGCAACCCCGCGACCTAGTAAGGCGCAGAGGAAAAACGCAATTGCTGCACCGGCGTGCCCAGATTCCCACACAAGCAGCTGCAAAAAGCTGCGCAACTGACGGAAAAATGCGGCATTATGCCGGGAAGGTGGAAAGAAGGAGCCGGCTTCGTAAACTTGAACCTCTTCTTGCAAACACACACACTAAATGGACAAGAGACGACGTCTTGTACTGCCCGCAATGGCCCCCCAACAGACGGGAAACACGGATCAACGCTTCAGTGGCAACAAACTGTAGGCTGATGGAAGTTATAGGGCTGGCAGTTAACAATTTAGTCGCTGAGGTATTGGCAAAGAAGAGGGCGGGGTTTTTTGAAACCGCAAGTTAGCAGGAAACGGTAAGTGCAGAACAACAAGAAGTGCAGTAGGAAACAGAAACATAGCCGGTAAGCCAATAGCGAACCACCTTGCATTTAGGAGAAATAAGCTACAGCGAACCCAATGCTTTCGGACAACAACGCCGGATTGAGTGCGCACTGTAAACTGTCAAATTTGTTTCCAGTTGGTCTTTCGGATGATGGTGTCATTTGTTGTTTAACAAGCTTTGTGGGCCACAAGACTTTCGAGTCACCTAGCAGGAGTACGATGTTACAGAGGACAGTTGCATGCCAGTGACTTTGGAGCCGGTGGGATGAGGCAAATGTTCGCCTCCAGATCCCTATATTAACGCCATCAAAGGCAATAAGCAGTAGTCATCTGCTTAAAAACCAACACCAATCCAGACGGTCCAGAGTAGATGTGCATGTCCAATGGAGTGGACGCGCTCCCATATCAAGACTTGGTCTTCTTTCATCGGACTCACCCTCATGGCCCCTCATATCTTTATCCCCCAAAACTGTCTTTACTTATTGTGAACTTCATTTGATCGTGAGTGGTCAAGATTTGAAGGCATCAAAAAATGCTTCATTTTTTTACCTCATTTTGGTCACATTTTAGATCTTGCTGTATTATTTCATATATTATGTTGGAAGTGCGTTCACCGATGGGGTTACAGGACGGGCTCTTCTCGTTGTGCTCTTGGGCGCAGTCTACATTATTAGCCCGAAAATGATAATGGAGACCGGAATGGCCATTTCTGGCTTATTAACCGTCAGCAGCCAGTCATACCCAATCCCAAGTGTGCAGCGCCTAAACCTCTAACGCTCGTTCTTTGGTCATCGACCGGTATTTATTCCAATGATTTACCATTGAACCGCGGGGATCATTGGCCTATCGGCGGCGATCAGGAATATTAACTGTTAATTTGACACAGTTGAGAAAAACATGGCGGCTTCAGGGAGATTCAAACCCACGACAGATGTGAGTAAACCTATGGCTCCCGGTGGGATTTCGTAGCTCAGTTGGATAGAGCGCTGGTTATACTAAAACCTTGCCCTTGATGTCGTGGGCTCGAATCCCACCAAGTTCTTTACAATTGGGTAAAACGAACTATTCGAATCTGCCCAAAATCAATCAATTAAGTGGGCATGGTAATTATCTGGTGGATTCTAGATCACCGAGGAAATCCAGCTTAGGCAGTTAACTTTATAGATCATGATTAGTGGATTTCATATGTTGCAGTAGACTGGGTGCATAACTTGACCAAAATGTGGTTAAACGCACGACTCCCGGTGGGACACCGTAGTTCAGGTAGTTGGAGTGTCGGTTTTAACCCCAGCGAGGCCGCAGAGTTTTTAACAAGATAGTCAAGTTAACTATTCAAATCTATCAAAACACAAACTACTGGTAACTATGCTGGAAGTGCGTTACCCGATGGGGTTAGGAGACATGCTCGCCCCGTTGTGCCTTTGGGGCTCAATAGAGAGCCCTCAAAGACAGTTAAACGGGGAAGAGCAGTATTTATAATTTCTAACAAGCACAAAGATGTTTACGAAAGCGCAGTGATGAGTGCGGCAAACCATGATTTCATTCAAAAAGTTCACCGTTTCCACGCCACCCTGGCCTCTATTTAAACTAAAAATATTTTAATAATGAACTCTGTCAAGCCGGGAGGCTATAGCTGCCAAAGCCTGCATTCGCGACAGGCGGGAGAAGGAGACAGGCAAAAATGGATGGCTCGAGTGGCCGGTCTCACCTTCGCTTGTTTTGTAATCCCTTGGCCTCCAGAATCGAAAGAAAGAGGGAGTTCTCGCGGTGCCTTTCGTTCTCTAGGTTCGGTTTCACAGTCCGTCGGAGGCTGAAGGAAAAAAAACAAGTCTAACAGACTAGCTGTGATCGCAAATTGACTTTGGAATATGAACTAGGACTGTGTTTTTTTACTCACCACTGGGGTAAATGCACTACCTTCATGCAGGAATTGGGGCAGTAGCACAGTGCCTACTACATTTCTTTTGTTTCCTCTCTGAATGGGTTGACCTTGGTTTCCATAGATACGCAAATCGTACAGAAAGGATCACATGTACCTTCCTTTCTCTGACAGTAGCTATCTTATATTTGAACTTGCCAGTCACAATAGCAATAGGGCTAAACTTAGGACAGTTAATCGAATCTTCCCTACTTGTTTATCTTCTGTGTCTGCGCGTACTGAGGCCAAATCTTAGTTACGTTGGTCGTTCTTAGGTATGGAGACACCAGTCTTCTGGGCAAGTGTAATTTACGGCTGTTTTTTCACATTTGTGCGGGTGCCCGTACGCGCTGTTGTAAGTCCATCAATCGACTTGTTACTCCGCATCACCGAAGGCATCAAGGTGGACGGCAATTCATGTTTGAGAGCCAACCACCTAAAAAAACTGCTGTCCGATAAAGGCGATCAATTTTCGACGAAATTCGCAAATGGAACCACCACTTGATGTTTGGTGAAGTAAGCTTGAGCTAAGAAGGGCGCACTTAGGACAAAATCGAAAAACCGATGAGGGTGAGGGGAGGCGATCGAGATTCATCGTATAAACACCGCCGAGAAGCTGTCATTACAAAAAACAACACGGTAAGGATTACTTATAAGGCCCCCTAAAGATGACACGGCAAAAGCAACACCCCGTACAAGTAAAAAAGGGGGCATAGTGCCTAAATCCAGATAAGGTAATTAATCCCAAATCCTAACCTTGACACCAGCTCTAACATAAACCTAGGCCGTAGCCCTAATCTTGACCCTAAACCTTAACACTAACCCTAACCGTTACCCTAAGCTGTTGCTAAAACTAACCCTAATTTCCCAGGAATTTGGTCCACAGTCACCTGTATTGGGGCAGCTCTTGTTCGCGGGCCCTGTTTAGTACTCCTTACCTCCATACCCTAGTTTCGCGGTAAGTGCACCAAATGGCAGAGTCGAACACACTTAAGGGGGCAGGAGCAGTTCGTGCAAGGAAAAAGGAAGGGTCTTCAAAGAGGTGCAATCATACAGAACACAAAGTGAGATCAAACGGCTCAGGTGTTTATAAAAAAAGCTAGGAAAAGTAACGGGAGGGGTGCAAAGGCTTAGCAACGCAGACGGCAACCTTTAAGGGTGAGGACTCAGTCTGTGTTGACCGCTTGTTCCTCCTCCCCCCCCACCTCAATATCCTATAAAGGTTAATTTGAGACACCGCAACCACGCCCCCCCTCTCCACACTCCGCACATGGACTATTTCGCGGGGTACGATGATCGGAGAGCGTGCAATACTAGCTTTTTTATATGAAATTTCATTTTTACAGCACCTACCTCACACTCGCTTCCCAGGCCCACTGTGATCTAATGGCAAGGCAAATTCAAAAGGAATAACGGATGGGGCAGTCGCAGTGACTGACCCACCCTCCTGTGCCGCAAACAAACGTACATACCAGTCTTGTACTCCACATGAGCCAGAAGGCCATGGATCACACAAACAACTTAAGGACGGAAAGGCCAAATTAAGAATATAATCCAGCCTGGCTCTCGGTGCAGAGGAGAGGATTTAGTTGTTCCGGTACGACTTCTATTCGTGAAAGATTAAAAGCGCGAAAGATGTACTATGCTGGGGGACGCAGCGCTATTTTCGCTGTGGGGACTCGCAGCTCAAAGTCGGCCAAGCCAACTGGGGAGAAGCTTCGGCGCGGCGGTTGACAGGGGGTAAAGCCGCCGTACCACAAACACGACACGACAGTTCGACCGTCGTAGTCCGACGATGTCCACCGTATGCTCCATGGAAGGGTGGAGCAGGGACGGTGACTTGCGCGTGAATTAGTTTTTAAGTAATAGTAGCCTTGCGCTGCAGCTACCCCCTCTCTCCTCCTCCCCCACCTGAGCCCGGTGTCAAGACAGAGTCAAGAAGACCGGAGATGGGAGAGGGCGCAGGTGGCTGGCGCGGCCGGAGCCGCCCCTGGGCGTGCTACCACACCTGGCTCGGATCCCACACAGTGGGGGTGCCATAAAGACCACATTAAGAAGGAGCCATTGCAACCTGACTCTCAGTCCGCCAGTCAGCCACTCCACACAAAACACACATTGGGCTGACCACGCGGTCCGAGTCATCCCGTCAGTTGGCAACCTTCCAAGCCACGGCTTTTAGCGCACCGTGATAGTTTCAAGCGCGTCAGATTGTTTATAGTGAGGAATATGCGCTGAGCTGTCGACCTCACTCTCTCCTAACCCCCACCATCAGACACTGTCCGAGCCGGTCAGTTGCCTGATGTGGGAGTGGGCGCATTGGCTGACGGATCGGCGTACCCGTCTTCGCGTGCCACAGCAGGACCTGGCCCCCATAACGCACACACCAGGATTCACAAACTCAGGGGATATGGAGCAGCCATCGCCGTCTGACTCCCAGTCCACTGGTCAGCCACTCGACACACACAGCACATACACTGAGCCGACGGCGTGTTCTGGTGGAAGCGTCAGATTGGCAGACTTCCCAGCCACGGTTTCTAGGAAACCGTGATATACTCTGGTAAATGGTGATTGTGAGGGTGTTGTCGATGTATTGGTGTAGGTAGTGTGCGCTGATTTAGCTTAGCCCCCGGTGGTTTACCGGAGGTTGTCGTGGAGGCGCATGTGTCCTAATAGGCCCATGCTGTGTGTAAATGTGCGGGAGCAGTGAGGGCAGTGAAGGCGGGCGCGTCGACTGGATGTCGGAGCCCCAGGCACTGGTTCACCAGCCTCCGTGCGGTGGATTCGCAGGTGACCGACCAGGCCGATGCGTGAGTTGAAGGTGCGGGCGCAGTGTGGGCAGGAGAAATCGGTAGAGGCTGGGAGGATGTCATTCATGGTAGTGGGGGTGTCAGGAGCGCTAAGAATGGCAGGAGCGGAGGGTGTGCATGGTGTATCGGTGTTGTCGGCATTGTGGTGTATGCCGCTGTCATGGGGGCACACACACACACAGAGGAATCCACAAACGAAACAGACACGTGCGCGCGCGCATTAGTTCATACAATACCACAGTGCTTCCATTGGTCCTACGCACCGCAGGAAACTCTCTTAAAATGTTACTTTCACGCAACCCACCAGTAGTAAAAAATACAAGCATGCAGTATATTACCTATCGCACGAAATGTCAACCGAAATTCTGAAATGTGTTCCCGATTCGAAAAAATAACTTAATTATATTTTTGATATTTCATAGCTTGCAGCATAATCCAAAAATATTTCATTCAGTTCAATATATCGGCTTTTGTAAGGGCTTCTTTCTGGACACCTGTAAAACCAATATTCTTTAAAAAGCGATTACTTAAAAAGTATGCTGTTTTATAATTTATTTTCGAAGCCCTTGTAAATTCAAATATGTTTTATGGGGAACATACACGAAAATATCCTTTCTTGTACTCATTTTGTATAAAATTGGGACTTTCTTTGGTTTTATACTTAACGAAAGTGCATCTTTCAGTTTTAAACACGTTGTTTATATTTATTAAGGCTATGAGAGATTCATTAATAAAGCATTATATCTGTCAATTTATCAATGATGCTTAGAAAGTATAAAACATGCTCTGCATCCAATGCAAAAGTTTATGAGCTCTACGTAACGTCTCTCGCATTGCGTAGATGAATGGTTGATATTTCTTGGACAGATTGCATACAGCATGTAGCTTGGAAACCCTAGATGCATGTTTAACGACGGATCGAGGTCAAAAGTAGTCGGGAATTGGAAATTTTTTAAACCGAAAGACCCATTTTCTTGAAGCACAAAATTCAAAGAAGACGTAATTTGCTACTAACTGAGTACGAGATAGGATCTTTTCATGTATATACTCCACAAAGTATATTTGAATTTAAAAGGGCTTCGAAAAATAAATGAGAATGACCGTTGTTTTGGCAGGCGGTCAGAAAGTGGCTCATTAAAAAGCCGGCATGCTGAGGTTAATGAAATAGCTTGGGATTAGGCTGCATGATAATAAATATTACAACTGTACCTCAGCAAATTGTTGTTTCGAATCGAAAACAAATTTCAGAATTTTGGTTGGCATTTCATCAGAAAGGCAATCTACTGTAGACGGTTTCCATCTTTTGACAGAACAAGGACACACAAGCACGCCAAATCATATTTTGGATATTGTGCAGGGGTGCGGGGGGTGATAATACAGTGTCGAAACATCCAGTTCATCCTCTCCTCTTCTCAGTTATGTCGACTGAACAGGAGCTTGAGCTCGGTTGATGAGCCAACACGAGTTCCGCAGCCTTGACTGTCGCACGTGTGCTGTTTCACCAACTCGCGCAAGTCAACTTTCACTCACTCCTATCCCATTCGTGATAGTCGCCATAGTGTCAGCCCAAAAGTGGCTTCCGGCTGCTAGGATCGGGTTATGCCAGTAGTCGGCGCGCTTCTAATGCACACCTTTTGATATGGCCTGGTCGTGGCCTAAGTGCGTGTGCTATCTTGATTTTAATGGGGAAGAGGTTGAGCAGGGCTCGTTTCAGGTCCGACACCCTCTCCCCTCTTGCTTCAGCGTCCGGGCTGAATCAGGGCGATTGTAGATGAATGCGCGCAGAACGACAAGCTCAGCATTCTCTGACCATCTCTTTCTCCCTCTCTGGCTCCTGTGCTGCAAACGTACTGGTAACTCTCGGCCGACAGGAAGCAGCCTTCCTTTGAACATGTTTACATTTTCGAAGACCTCACTCTACGGCTCAGTCCATTTCCGAGGCGTATACGCGCACATACGTGTGTGTATTTGACCCTCTGGAAAGGACTGCAAAGGCAACACGAGCACGCATTAGCCTTTTGTTGCGGGATGCTTTAAAGCAGATGGCTAACGAAAACGGTTACTGCCCATGGCTTATAGTGAGGTGTTTGGCTTAGGGGGTCAGCTTTTGGTCCTAGAAATTGCAAAATTCTGTTTAGTCGAGACAGCAACACCTAGACGACTAGCTCCCCCACTGAGGGAGGGAAAGGAAACAGGCGTCAAGTCTCGGCCTAATTTCCTCTCTCAAAGGCTAGAGAAACAGAGAGAGAGAGAGAGAGAGAGAGAGAGAGAGAGAGAGAGAGAGAGAGAGAGGAGAGAGAGAGAAGAGGGAGGAGAGAGAGAGCGGTTTCGTCAGTTGGGGATGTCCACAGAGTTTGGGGGGAGGCGCATTCACCGAATACGGCGTAAAAACTATGACGCATGAAGCGAAGAAAACGACCGGATGCAGTTCGGAAGAAATAGTACGTAGAGAAAGGACTGACATGGGAGATGAGGTTAAAAGGATGGATCATTGCGATCGGTAGGGAGAGGAGGCACGCTACAATAGCTGGTCCACGCAACTATTTTCAAGACAGTGTCCATAATACAATGTCCCAGGAAAACTGCAATGCTCGGAAGAGCACGACAAATGACTAATAGGTATCATTTCACTTTATTTTTTTCCGACGTTTAGGAAGGCAATTAGCCTGACCGAGTTATTATGCCTCACACCGCCTATGCCATCATGAGACGAACACAAACGACCATTGGGAAATTTGGCCCGGCAAACACGCTAACACTCAAATGGCCAGTTAGGGCTTATTTGTTGTCTGCATTCAGCGATAACACCGCCCTGGGTTGAATAGCCGACCTTCGAACCCTGACATGTTCATCTCTAGTGGAAGTTGGGCGAACATCGATCGGTTACGGGACTCAGCCACCCCTTTGTGTCTTGGAGTTCACTCTCAAGCCCGCCAGCAGCTGCACAATGGCTAGCGATATAGGCAGAAGGACAAAGACAAGAGATCGTATTTTCTAGAAAGTTTGGTAATGTGCCTGGAAATTCGGATTCAATGACTTCCTCTCGCTTCAGCTCGCTACCTCACTTTCATATTAGTAATGGATAGAGGAGTGGTTTGGTGACTTGAACTCCGCTCCTCCAATTGGCCATCATGTCACAGACTATCCAGAAACCGTTGGCAGTCCCATACAGGAATCAAACGCAATTACGCCCTAGGCAGAAGGGTCTCGGTCCCTCTCCAGCAAAAAAATTAGACAAGTAAGGCTTTTTGCGTAGCACAGACTCTGTTTACCCTCGTTTACAACAAGCAACTCTAAAAGGCGGGGACGGGAAACTGACGCCACCCTCCCTCTTCCACCGCAAAGCTGAGAAGCTCAGTACGCAGATGACAGAGCAGTTACAAGCCGCGCGCATACATCGTAAACAATCAAAAAAACACGAATTTTGCTTCGGAAAGGACGAAAAATGACAATAAACTACGCACCCTTCCCTTTCCATGCACGCATGCATGCATTTAATGGTGACTAAGTTACAGCCTCTGTTTGCATTTACCCGCTTTTACTTATTGTAAGTAATAGCTCCGTATGGCGCCGACTCAGCCCGAAATTGCATGGTCATGGTAACGCAGGGGCCGTGTAGGACCCCTCCCCCAGAGACGCTGTATTTTTAGAGCCGAGTGCAGTGTCTGACAAGAAGATAAATACATCAGGATGGTATACAAGCACAAAATCGGATACCTATGATGACTATCTAGGAGGCTAATTGTAATAACTTACGGAATAAAAAAATTTCCGTTTCCATGAGTTACTGTAAAAACGAAAAAGTAAAACAAAAAAACAGGGTCTCAGACAGTGTTTGTTAGATTTTCTCGAAAGCGTGAAATCTTATAATTCCTTTGCTACAGTTATTTGGCTGCGTTTTGAAAGTCCTCCGGTTACCGTCGACATGACTGTCGAGCGATAATAAATAACTATAGTATGTTTGGAAGCAATGGTGGGTCGGAGTTACGCACCCCACCTCCAGAGTGAAAACTGGAATGGGAACCCCCCCCGCCACTTGGTTTGCGCTAAATTACGGGAAGGAAACTATTCCCATGTCCTAACCCTTACTATAACTCTAATCCAAAGCCTAACCTTAACCATAATTTTCCCGGAATGTAGCGCAAAGACACCTGTGTGGTGAGCGGTTCTTGCTCCCGGGCCTTGCCGAGTAAGCAATCCCTACCCCGTCGTGTCGAAATCGGTTTAAATGTTGCATCTGGGTTTCACATTTTGCTTGTGCGCCAACGTTATTGTTGCCCTCCGGAAAGCTGACTAAACCCTACCAATGCTATTAAGGTGTGTTGAAACGCGTTGCAGTCATAAATGCTCGACTTAAAGGACGCTACACTGTGATGCGGAGGCAGTTAATTGCAGTTGCATCGATTTAGGCCCGGTCTGCTTTCGGTCTATGCACCCAAGATCTTGCGCTAACCTTCAGTTGGCAGAATCTATCAACAGGGGACCTTTTTATGACGACGATTTCTTAATTTCATTTGGCAAATGCCAACAGGGACACTGGGGAACGAGCCCTCCCTCCCCCCATGGGTCGGCTACTCGGCAAATCGATAAGTTTCAGAGAGTGGATTGGTCTTAAAGAAGATTAACTGAGAAAGAAGCAGTTTGTTCTCGGTTCTGACGCAAAACCAGTCGCGTACCCTACAGAGGCAGTACTTTAAGCAGTGACCGGCAACGGCGTGTGACAAGAAGACTACCTATAGAAAGTTCACGTCACAGCGATATTACGACATGGTGAATGCTGCCCGCCCATTCATAGGAATAGGTACTTCAGTCCCAGAAAAACCCTGAAAACTTGAAATGGTGGACCGGAGGGATGCATAAAGACGGCCACTTTTGAAGAAAGGCAATATAAGAGGCAATCGCTCCACCAAACCGTCACAAGAGATCGTCATTGGGCAAGTCGGACCTTCAAAGGGTTTTCAGCGGATCAGAAGGCCAAGGTCATCGAGAGGGGCAATTCCTAGGACGAATCGAAACCCTTGATGCGTTTCCGGATTTGCGAGTCAGGTTACGCTTGGTTAGGGCTTCCAACTCACACCGGAGGAGTACAAACACCACCCCATATAAAGCAAACGGCTGAGTAAGAACGGTAAGCTGTCCTGATGAACTGCACTGCAGTGGGTAGTTCGATGAAAAAAATCGAAGTACCACATCTCCGAAAACCAGCGGACAGTGAATCCATAATTTCAGTCAACAGGTGTCGAAAGTCATTGTCTCTTCTCGCTGAAATGCCGCTGCAGAAATAAGCCTGGACAACGACGGATCGAGTGGCGTGCCTTTGATTTGTTCATACAGTTCTATCAAACATGAATAGAAACGCCTAATAAGTGTACGAGAGTAAAAATTAGATTCTGAATCGTTAGATTGGTGCCCTCTTCATCGTAGTGGCCTTCCAAGAGGGTTGACACGCTTTTTATTGCGAGATAGAGCCAGATTGAAGTGAAAATGAAACTTCACATCGAAAGAGACCATCACGTTGTCCCATGGAAGTTTTTCGCGATGCAGTTCCTGTAGGAATTGTTTAGCTTAGTGGAAAGAGGATTCAAAGCCTGGGGTGAGGAATTCTGGGCGTCAGAACAGTCATTGGACCAAAAAAGATTTTAGACTTCCCCCAAGGGAGACAGACGGCCGTATCGGCATTTCTGACTGGTGAGCACTCAGAAGGCCATAAAGTGTGATTTCACAGTGTCTGCCGAGGCCGTTTGCAGCGGCTTCACTCGATAATCTTAAAAAATTTTACATGCAGGGGAGGAAAGGTTATGGTTTTGATGTATTAATCCTAGTCTAGCAAAAACGCATACGGCCACTTGTCGGCTGGTATTCAGGTTGCGAAGTGCTTCGTCTTCTGTTTTTTTTGACAGTACCTTCGGTGGGATATGGAACATCAGTCTAAAGTGGCTTTTCCACTCACCAAATTTATATTGAATTTTGTAATGCTGGACTCGCGGATGACAGATCTGGCAGCTGCGATTAAATCTATTGGATGGACATCATAACCAATTTTTCACCTGTTCTGTTGTCAATTAGGTTGGACATTGTTATAAGTACAGGCAGCCTTCCGCTAGATTCCAGGGTGGTACCTATTCCCATGTCATAACTTTAACACTAACGCTAACAATAACCCCCTAGAAGTTAGCGCAAGACCATCTGTAACCTGGAGGTACTTATAACCGGGCAACACCATCAACTGTTTCCAAAGGAAGGTTAGTAACAATATTAGCATAACTTTGGTCCACCTTCCTTTTCGTCAAGTTGGCTAGCCTCTGTCCTAGTTTCACGATATTGCATCACGAACTCGTCTTGCACTGCAAATAATGCCAGAGAGCTTCTTTGGGCGTTTGGTTCAGTCTCCGACCCCTGATTTACATGACTGGTGTATTCAGGCTACTTACCGAACTGTGGATTGAAGGAGCATACGGACTGGAAACTACAAACCACCGACAACCCATGCACCTAAAGGACCGAAATGCCAATCGGTCAAAAGTTGGCATAGTTTACCGGAATGAATGCGGTTGCGGCAAAGCCCATTTATATTGAAAAAGCCGGCAAGCAAGTTCAAACGAGGACGCCAAGGCATGAACTTGCTGTTACGCGACAAGACAAAGTGTCTCTGGTGGCGGCTCGCTCGCACTCCCCAGGTCACAACCGCGCATTCAAGATGCGACTCGAGACCAATCAGATGACTGGATTTCACGTTTACTGCATAAAGCGCGGCATTCAAACGACGACTTAGTCAACAGTCATATCTAACTGCCAAATTCGTACCAAGTGCTGAAAGAACAAATCCATACCACGGTGGGAATTCGATCCCATCGCAGACGTTTTACTTTTAACTGGGCTACATGTTTCACCTAGCCCAGACGATGGGCTCGAGAGCGAGAGAGAGAGAGAGAGAGAGAGATTAAAAAGTGTAAAAAATGCGATTTCGGACCTGGAAAGTGAAATGGGCGCCTTAAGGCATATTAGATCCGCTTTTTGCTACTCGCCGGGCAAACCACAATCAACTATCAGGCCGCAAAATGATTGAGTGCCCAAGGAAATAGCAGTGTGAGTGACGGCGAGCAGGCCAACAATTCTTACTCCGGCTTATCCATAAACGTTCATTACTCTGAGCAACTAGAGACTTGAGGAACTGACAGATGGTTGCAGTTCGCGGCCACTATCACAAAATAGTGCTATTCACCTGCACGAAACAGTGCACTTACTTCAATATAAAGGGTCATTTTGCCACCAGCAAATACAAACTGGTAGGAAGACACTGGTAGAAATTCGGTTTTATAATGCTGAACATTTGCTGATGAGTTGTTAACCATAGGGCAGTGTTTTCTCACGCTCCTGTGAAGCAAACCAATTCGAAGAAGACTGGCGTACGACAGCATCCAAGAGTTCGGCCGTCGTAATCCGACGATGTGCACCGTATGCTCCACAAAAGGTTGGTGGTGCAGGGACGGTGACTTGCGCGTGGACTATAGTGAGAGTAGACTTTTCACGGCATCTACCTCACTCTCTTTTCCACTCCCCAACCAGAACCCGGTGTCAAGACAGCGTCCAGAAGACCGGAGATGGGAAAGGACGCAAGCCCACGCACTGTGGTCCTACTCCAAACAAGAACACAACAATATAAGAGAGGGGCGGCTCGGATCCTAACTGAGTGGGAGTGCCATAAAGGCCACATTAAGATGGAGCCATTTCAGCCCGATTCTCAGTCTGCCAGCCGGTCATGGCGCCCAAACACACGCACTGGGCCGATCACGTGGTCCGGCTCTTAGCGCACCGTCATAGTTTAAAACGCGTCAGATTGTTTATAGTGAGGAAAATGCACTCAGCCGCCGACCTCACTCTCTCCCCAAACCCCACAATCAGATCATCGTCCGAGCCGGTCATTTGTCTGATGTGGGAGTGGGCGCATAGGCTGACGGGTTGGCGTACCCATCTGCGCGCACCACAGCGCAATCTGGCCCCTTAACGCACACACCGGGATTTCCAAAACCAAGGGATAAGAAGGAGCCATCACCGTCTGACTCCCAGTCCACTGGTCAGCTACTCAACACACGATAGTTCGACCGTCGTAGTCCGACGATGTCCACCGTATGCTCTATGGAAGGGTGGGCAGGGACTGTGACTTGTGCGTGAATTATTTTGAAGTGATAGTAGCCTCGCGCTGCAGCTACCGCACTCTCTCCTCCTCCCCCACCTGAGCCCGGTGTCAAGACAGAGTCAAGAAGACCGGAGTCGGGAGAGGACACAGGTGGCTGGCGCGGCCGGATCCCCTAAGTCCTAGCCGCTCCTATGCGTGCCACCACACCTCCCATGTTCGGCATTTGATAGCGGAGCGCAACCCGAATAACGCATGCCGTGCCCTGATGTGGCCCCCGTGTTGGTCCAACGCATCTACCAAGTGGCCCTTTTAGGGGGCACATACTCAACACACACATACAACACATACACTGGGCCAACGGCGTGGTCTGGCGTAAGCGTCAGATTGGCAGACTTCGAAGCCACGGTTTCTAGGAAACCGTGATATACTCTGGTAAATGGTGATTGTGAGGGTGTTGTCGATGTATTGGCGTAGGTAGTGTGCGCTGATGTAGCTTAGCCTCCGGTGGTTTACCGGAGGTTGTTGTGGAGGCGCATGTGTCCTAATAGGCCCATGCGGTGTGTAAATGTGCGGGAGCAGTGAGGGCAGTGAAGTCGGGCGCGTCGACTGTATGTCGGAGCCCCAGGCACTGGTTCACCAGCCTCCGTGCGATCGATTCGCAGGTGACCGACCAGGCCGATGCGTGAGTCAAAGGTGCGGGCGCAGTGTGCGCAGGAGAAATCGGTAGAGGCTGGGAGGATGTCATTCATGGTAGTGAGGGTGTCAGGGGCGCAAAGAATGGCAGGAGCGGAGGGTGTGCATGGTGTATCGATGTTGTCGGCATTGTGGTGTATTCCGCTGTCATGGATGCGCATGTGACCGAATAGGCCCATGCGATGAGTGAATGCGCGAGGAAAGTGAGGGCTGTGGAGGCGACGATCTCTGCTGTGTGATGATGTTCCAGGCACTTGCTCACCGGTCTCTGTACGATGTATTCGCAAGTGACCGACCAGGCCGATGCGTGAGGTGAATTTGCGGTCGCATTCTGGACAGCTTAGGAGAGAGTCCCCATCGCTGGGTGGTGGTGGTAGTGAAGGCGAAGGCGGTGGTGGGAATAACAGGCGATGAGTAGATGGATGCGGTCTCTATGATGGTGGGAGTAATGGAATTGATGCCAGGAGTGAGGGTGGGGGATTCAGAAGGAGGGTTGGCAGAATTTGACGTAGAAATTGGAATTGTCGGATTGTTGGTGCATTGCGTCCGAAGATGTCAAACCAGGCCGATTCGCGCGCGGAAGATGCGTTGACAGCGCGGGCATGTTGGCAGGGCCTGGGCATTGGCGGTGTTGGTGCGGGGCGCTGGTGACTTTCGTGCCGCTCTTTTGGCCTTGGCGGCGGCGATCCGGTTGGCCTCAGAGATTGCTGAACCAGCCTTCATAGAGCTTCTGCAGGGGTCTATCCTGGGCGAGGTCCTCCCAGGTCGCCGAGTTGATTTGCAATTGCTTCAGCGATTTCTTCAAAGTGTCCTTGTAGCGTCGTTTTTGACCTCCCTGCCGGCGAGAATCCGTAGAAAAGTCGTTTGGGTAGTCGCTCGTCGTCCATTCTTACCAGGTGGCCGATCCATCGCAGTTGCACTTGCCTCAGCATGGCATGGATGCTGAGGATTCCGGTCCGCTCCAGGACTTCCGTGTCCGGGATCCTGTCTTGCCATCTCAGCTTCAGTATTCTGCGGAGGCAGCTGAGATGAAAGTGATTCAGCTTCCTGGCTTGGTTCGAGTAGACGGTCCAGGTTTCCGCTCCGTAAAGGAGTGTCGTCAAGACGACGGCCTTGTAAATCTTCAGTTTGGTGTTCAGGTGAATACCGTGGCGATTCCACATGGAGGCCTGCAGTCGGCCGAAGGCCTGACTAGCTTTGGAGATCCGTTGGGCAACCTCGTCATCGATTCTCCTGCTTCCTAGATAAGCGAAGGTTTCCACGTTTTTGAGTTGAGCACCGTTGACATTGATTCGAGGAGCATTGTATTCCGTGCTGGGTGGCGGCTGGGGCATGACAACCGTTTTGGCTGTACTGATTGTTAATCCGAAATCGGCGCAGCCTTCGGCGAAAGAGGTCCATGCTCCTGTGCATGTCCTCCTCCGTCACGGTGTTAAGGGCGCAGTTGTCCGCGAAGAGCAAGTCATGGACTGTAGTCGTAGACACGCGCGTTGGAGCCTGTATACGCCGACTGTTGAGAAGGTGCCCGTCAGTTCTGTAGGCGATGCGGATACCAGGCTGCTCATCACAGTAGGCGTCCATCAGCATAGCCGAGAATATGAGACTGAAGAGGGTGGGGGCCAGTACGCAGCCCTGCTTCACTCCGTTGGTCACTGCAAATGCTTCGGATACCGTCTCGTTGTCAGTGACGCGCGCCGTCATCCCGTCATGAAGCTGACGCACCATGTGCGTGAACCGCTCAGGCCAGCCGAATTTCTGCATGACTTTCCACAGTCCGTCACGATTCACCGTGTCAAAGGTTTTCGTTAGATCCACGAAGGTATAGTGTATAGGCACATACTCAACACACACATACAACACATACACTGGGCCAACGGCGTGGTCTGGCATAAGCGTCAGATTGGCAGCCTTCGAAGCCACGGTTTCTAGGAGACCGTTATATTGTCAGGTACCTGATGATGATGATGATGATGATGATGATGATGATGATGATGGTGATGATGATGATGATGATGATGATGATGATGATGATGATGATGATGATGATGATGATGATGATGATGATGATGATGATGATGATGATGATGATGATGATGATGATGATGATGATGATGATGATGATGATGATGATGATGATGATGATGATGATGATGATGATGGCTCCGACATACAGTCGCCGCGCCCGCCTGCACTGCTCCTGTACCTTTTACACACCACATAGGCCTATTAGGACACATAAACCTCCACGACAAACTTCGGTAAACCACCGGAGGCTAAACCACATCAGCGCACGCCACCTTGACTAATACATAGGCAAAACCCTCACCATCATCATATACCTGAGAATATCACGGTTTCCTATAAACCGTTGTTTGGAAGGCTGCCAATCTGACGCTTACACCAGACCACGCCGTCGGCCCAGGGTATGTGCTGTGTGTCGAGTGGCTGACCAGTGGACAGGGAGTCAGACGGCGATGGCTCCTTCTTACCTCTTGGTTTTGGAAATTCCGGTGTGTGCGTTAATGGGTCAGATCATGCTGTGGTGCGCGAAGATGGGTACGCAAACCCGTCAGCCAATGCACCCACTCCCACATCATACAACTCACTGGCTCGGACAGTGGTCTGATTGTGGGGGTGGGGGAGAGAGTGAGGTCGACAGCTCAGCGCATTTTCTTCTCTATAAACAATCTGACGCGCTTGAAACTATCACAGTGCACTAAAAACGTGGCTTCGAAGGTTGCCAACTGACGGGATAACTCGGACCGCGTGGTCAGCCCAATGCGCGTTTTGTTTTGAGTGGCTGACTGGTGGACTGAGAGTCAGGCTGCAATGGCTTCTTCTTAATGTGGCCTTTATGGGTACTCCCACTCTGTGGGATCTGAGGCAGGTGTGGTGGTACGCCCAGCGGCGGCTCTTGCCGCGCCAGCCACCTGCGCCCTCTACCATCTCCGGTCTTCTTGACTCTGTCATGACACCGGGCTCAGGTGGGGGAGGAGAAGAGAGTGCGGTAACGATAAGCGCCGTAGTTTGGAAGGTCGCCAACTGACAATGACACTTAGACCTCGCAGTCAGTTCAATGTGTGTTGTGTGGAGTGGCTGAATGATGGTCTGAGAGTCAGGCTGCGATGGCTCCTTCTTAACGTGACCTCTGGCTAGCTCACACATGTGAGATGTAAGCCGTTCAACCCCCTGTTGTATGAAATCCTGGTGCTTGTGTTTGGGGGGCCAGGTTGTGTACGTAGTACACGTAGACGAAGTCACCAGTAGCTGCGCCCTACTTCCGCATCAGACAACTGACCAGCTCGCACAGTGGTTTGATTGTGGGGGTGGGGGAGAGAGTGAGGTCGACGGCTCAGCGCATGTTCCTTACTATAAACAATCTGACGCGCTTGAAACTATCACGGTGCGCTAAAAGCCGTGGCTTGGAAGGTTGCCAACTGACGGGATAACTCGGATCGCGTGGTCAGCCCAATGTGTGCTTTGTGTGGAGTGGCTGACTGGTGGACTGGGAGTCAAGCTGCAATGGCTTCTTCTTAATGTGGCCTTTATGGCACTCCCACTCCGTGGGATCCGAGCCAGGTGTGGTGGTACGCCCAGGGGCGGCTCCGGCCTCGCCAGCCACCTGTGCCCTCTCCCATCTCCGGTCGTCTTGACTCTGTCATGACATCAGGCTCAAGTGGGAGGAGAAGAGAGTGCGGTAGATGCAGCGCAAGTCTACTATCACTTTAAACTAAATCACGCGCAAATCACCGTCCCTGCACCACCCTTCCGTGGAGCATACGGTGGACATCGTCGGACTACGAAGGTCGAACTGTCGTGTGTGTGTGTGTGTTCCAATCAAAGTAATGAGGGTAACTGCGCTACGTGGAAGCAGCGTACCTACGGAGGGAGAGATCCGACCTGTGCAAACAACTAGACTAGGCGGTAAACCTGACCTTGACCGGGTGAACTCTAGTTCTCTGTTTCACGGACCCTCTTTAACGCTATAGTACCTTCATCCGTTTCCCTGGAATCTAGGAGGACTTCGAGTAAACGCTTGGAGCAGACTTCAAAATTCCATAAATGTAAGAGGTCATAAAGCAACTTGAAAAGTCAGGAATCCCTGGAGAAAACTCGGGGCAAGTTCTGCTTGTGCGACCCAACTTACCGGCACCAATCTGCTCTACTAACCCGGCAAAGAACACAACGGATAGGGTTGGGTAAGCGTGTATAGTTAGCTGTGTAATACTTTCTTATTTATTGCTAAGAACAGCTCACTTTAACGATGACGGTAGGCATACAAATTTATTTTCTTTGCCAACGCATTACCACCCTCTTCCGTTCTTTAGAATGGCCTACGCTCAGTGACACTGTTCGCGCATTAGACGCCTACCTATCGATCGTATTAGTTAAGGAGGTCATACAAGCATTAATTGCCGGTTGGTTGGTTTGAACAAGCAGTCCTCGCCAAAGTCACAAGTCTTGAACTTCAACAATGAAGGACGAATTCAAAAATCCCCAGAGTACTGGTGAACAAAATTATTCCCAAGACAAAAAAACGGTAAATGCATAATGCTGAGGTCATCATAGATATCCGCAATGCGGAACTCATTACGCCCAAAACCATGACAACAAATCCGGGGCGTGTCGCAAAGCGAACTGGGTCCCGGTCGTGTTGGCATAGTCACAGTCAAAACAAACATCTGGCGGAAATGGGTTGTGCCCACAACTGTTAACTTTTAGCGACCCTGGACCCAAAGGTACAGGGTTGATGACTCACCGGCTGGTCATAAGACAGAAACATTGATGACAATCGGCCATGATGGCTGTGGCAAAACCGTGGCGACAACAAACAAGCAAAACCCACATCTAATCGACTTTAATGGCACCACCGCCAGCATAAATGCAATCGATCGAATTGTTTCATGCGCATTCCCGATAAGCATGTACGGAGGGGGAGTCGCAGGTAGGAGTATGCATACCCGCGGATGCTGGTGGCTGGCAGCATAACTAAGTCGGAGGGATAACATACGCGAAGGGCCGCCGGGACCCCACTCAACGAGTTTACCGCGGAGAACCCGACTATAGGGGGCAATAACTCCCATGCGCTTGCGTAACTGCTTCTTGCTGGGCAAATGTGATTAAATTTGAAAAATACAGTCAAGGGAGCGGGGAGGTCATAAGACACGTACAGACTGTTACGATTGGACCCTCCAATCAGTGAGAATCGAGCGACCTTAATTGGCAAAAAGTTGTCGAAACAACTTTTCACCAAACCAAGTTGAGCAAATAATCAAGGGTAAAATTAACTAATGACAAACGGGCAGGCCCATCCTTGTGTAAAATTACAGGTTTAACCTGCCCCTGCATGCTAGTACCTAACGATGAGCATTTTGTCATCCGGGCACTCACGAGAGTAAGCCTCGGTTTGGAAAGCATTTGCAATTTCGGTGTCTTGGACAGAGTGCTTTGCAGATAACCTCAGACATGCTCTACTCGATTTTGGTTCGAAGATCTAGCTGGAAGTCGATAGGACTTTTGAAATCCTGAACGGCGCGGCATCAATAATTCGATGCCTTGTCATCTTGTAAAATTGACCATGACAGGCTTCGCGGTACAATAGGAGTAAATACGGTTTCAGGAACTCCGTACATGCAAATCCATAACGCCCCCCCCCCCGAGGAGAACTGAATTGCCCTTTTCTGGGCAAGGAACCTCCACGAAGTTGTACATTCGAGATACTCATTCACAAAATCATTCACCCAGCAACCTCCAAATTCGGACTCTTCCGCGAGTCCTTGTCAGTAGAACTCGTGACGCATCAGTTTCAATAACGCTGTTCCGTTTAGGAGAGCACCGCATACGCTGTCACAAAGTCCCTTCCAAGCGGCCTCGTTTGCGGTTTCCGTTCAAGCACGCTAGGCCATATTTGCTTAAAAAACTCTTCTCACAGTAAACACAGGTATCTGAAATCCCCGTGGACGTTGGAGAACGAAACAAACTGCAAACCGACTGCAGCACACGAATCTCGATACCCTCTTCTGATCGGGAAGAGTTGCTATCCTTGAACCACCACTAACCAGAATCCACTCATAATCACACGTCATGTTCTACCATCCCAACCAGCGTAGTACAGTGGACCTGCATTCGCCCACATGTTTGATTAGTCAACTACTCGATTTACCTGTCACGATCGTAAGTCATACTTTTTGTGGCCCAATTGATAGCGTGACAACTCCGAAAGGCTAAGGCCGCTGTGGAGAAAAGAAAGTGGCATGGCAGGTCATGCGGTAGGCCCAGCTAATCGTCACGAGCATAGTGCATTCAATCGCGTTAATATGTAGGGGGCCTAGGACGTACACCGGGCGATCAAGACAGACAACTAGTTAGGCTCGCAAACATACCCTAGAGTGCTGACTGCTCGGCCTGGAAAGCGATAGGAAATAACGCCTGTGTGGTCGGATTTTGTTGCCTCTACTTCTGTCTAAGAGAAAAGATAATTACCAGCCAGAATTGCTCCTCACTTTGGGTAAAGAAGTTATGGCCCATCACGTTTGTTGCCGCGTGCCTTCCTTAGTAATGTTCAGTAGAGGCACAGAAGGCGATGCTTAAGGGTTGGATTCCCGCGTCAGACTAGGAAGACGACTTAAACCATAAATTCCCTGAAGACGCGATGAATGGGATAAAAAACAACCTTAGGCGAAAGTGGGGAACCTGGAGAATGGGGTGTTAAACCTATTTTGTTGCTGTACAGACAACAATGGATGTTGATTAATTCGCACAGCTGAGAGGGTCACGGCGACAGCAAATTTGGGAAGCATTGGTCAAACTCAGACTGGCAGCACACCTGACTACTCGGTTTCCTTACTTTCCTTGGTCTGTCTTAATTTCTACTTAGTAGGTAGCACAATAGTAGAAAAGACGGAAAATTAAAATATTCCATTCTTCTTGATTCATGAGGGTATATGTACTCTGGTGTACCCGGATGCTTCCATCGAGGGGGGTGGGGTGGGGTGCGTACCCAATCATTGGTGTTTGCTTCTGCTATTGTTATGCTCTCAAGTATTGGACAGTAAATACAATATTGCCAGTTGTCAAGAGCGTCGAGTTCATAACCACTATCCTTAAGGTAGCCTGTTTCTACCAAGCCAAAATCCGGTAAAGAAACAAGCACTTACGAAATGGATCCTACCCAGGGGTCGGTGTAACGTTCCTCAAAATCCATCAGATAAGAGAAGCTATCTACATCCAAAGAGAGAAGTTTTTTTCAAGGGTCGATCGGGAAGTGCTTGTTGAGCGTTGGCCCAGGGAGAGAAGACTCATACCGGAGTATTGGTATTTTTTACGGGTGCCAGAAGAGGCAAGGGAAGTGAGAGACTGCCGTCAGTTGTGATGCCATAATAGTTGGCCTTTCGATTCACAAAACCCAGCGGATCGCTGAATGACACTTCCTCCATCGAGGGGTTGGTTCTGCTTTGGTCCACACGAGTAAAATCTAACACGGGATTGAGGAGACTGTGCATACTGACGCTGTTCAGCATGGGTCGACGCTTAGAGCGTCCCTTCTTGGTAGAATCAGGGTAGACAGAGTGCTTCCGGATCCGTGAAGGGATCAGACACTGATTTTTTGTTAGCATGCCCTGCTGAAACGGCCTCTGCGGCTGCTGTCGCCGCCGCCAGTTGTGCTTCCAGGACAGGAGGCATCACAGGCACACCGGGGAGCGCGTTCGGCAACTCATCTAAGCTACCTGCAGTCAGAATAGATGGGAGGCGCCATTCATTTCCGTTCGAACTGTCGGACGGAGATATAGATTCGCAGGGGAAGACAAGTGATAGGGGCGATTTTCCTCTTCCTGGGGGCCTGGGGACGAGCGTTTGGAGCCACGATGACAGAGGAACATTTTGAAAGGCGGGGGTACGGACAGCGAGGTAATAAGAGGGAAAGCATACAACACGGTGCCTTCTACGTCCCAGGCCCAAATTCACCGGGCGTACACAGAACGGAATCGAAGCGACTATTGCGCCGACGAGAGTAACGTGCGCATGGCACGTTGAGACAGCCAATTAGCATAGTGAGCATCGTGATTGGTTGATTGTTCAGGCCAATCGGAGTTCAGCTAGGCGTTTACCATTCACGTATGGCTACAATTAAATGTGCTAGCACCAATACGTGGCACGTTATGCAGGCCTTTTCGCCGTTCAGTCGGTGTTGAACTGTTCATACGTTTTATTTGACCTTACGGGGCATTTAACGAAAGTGGGCCACTTCTCCGGTGACTTCACTCATGGCATTCTAAGAAGCCTGATCTGGCCCGAATAATCAAATCTCTACCGGGTCCTTACACCCCTCCGGCAATGTCCAGAGCTCTGTACTAAAATAATTGCTGACATTTCGTTGCATCGGAATTTAGGTCATTCCCAGGTAGTATAATATGGTTCGCCCGTTGTGAGCGTCGAAGGCTATCACCTTACCGAAAAAGGTGCAGTGAGGACCTCTGCCCTAATTCATAGTGAAACAGATTTTCTCTGCACCTACCTCACTCGCGGTCTCCACACCCATCGTGGTCTACTGACAAGAAAACGGAGAATTGGCGTGGGCGCAGTGGCTGAGGCGGCAGAAGCAGTCTAGACGGAGCCTGGAACTTTACGGTGCACATAATCCCATACTAGGAGTGATCTGTTGACAATTCCGAACAGTTGAGAAATCTGAATCGGCCGTGTTTAACTGCTTACGCGCGTAATTTGCATGCCTATTTTCGTGAAGGCCCTGAATCTCACTGACCCTATTAAATTATTCGCAATGCGGTCGCAAAACAGCGCTTTATTGATGGGGAAAGTTCAAGGCCATGGAAAATAAACGTAAATAAACCTATTTCATCGGTCACCAGACGGTGAGGAACTTGCTGCAAGATCCGGTCAAGTTATTATGGTGGGCTACAATATAAATAAATATGCCTTACTGATGATTATTCCTCATCAGGTAGTTCTAACACACGCATATCCCACCCCCACAGTTTCGGAAATCGGTCGTACCGAGTGGACGTATCAAGTAAGTTGGTTCAGCCAAGAAATAAATATCCTTCTTCGGTTTAGTGAATTTCTCTCCTAAGTCCTACAAGCGGGAACATGTCTGACGTACCCACAGTACTGACAGTGCGCCCGTAAGTGAAGTTTGTCGGCTACCCTGATGGACGATGTCGACGCTTACCAATAAAGTCACAAGGGCAGCCTACTTCCAGAACATGCACTGGTAACACGTGCCAGTTGAGACACGAACAGTTCCCAAGGCGGTCATTAAGGTTCTCAGCGAAAACCTTGCATTCTTGGGGCGTACTTTAATTTTAGATGAACTTGAGGCCGAAGAAGACGAAGGCAGCTTAAATCCGTAATTTCACATGAGAAGAGGGGAGGGGAGCGGGTAGGCGTTACCTAAATGCATGTAGTTCCAAAGTTGCCTTCAACCTTCTAGATTATGAACAGGAAGGGTAAACGTTGAGGGAGACGGTAATAGAAGTAAGACAGCAAGGGGCAGGGGCGGTGGTGAGGGGAAGCAAGGGACGAGAAGGGACACTACATTCAGCACGGCACACAATCCTTTCAGTTGTGCGTGCGTGCACTCTGCAAGCATTATAGAGGGGCATTTCATTGTATTAAAACAAACTGTGCTAGTGGTCTATAGCCACCAGTAAGTGCAAAGCCGTCTGTACGCGCAGACGAAGAAAGGTGGGCAATTCACATTTTTCCCTGATTAGGTCATGGTGGGCGGTTGAAATCCTCACGCCCTCAGTAATTTTTCGTATAACTGAATGGAAGTAAGATTACTCATGTCTGAGAACGGTTTTAAACAGCTGATGTAAAAATAAAAAAATATGCGCAAAGGATTTTTTAAAATCTGATGTGCAGATTATAGCTGTTGCTTCAAAGAGGCCAAAGACAAAATGAAATGAATAAAATTAGGTTGTTATTTTCTCTAAATTACGTCAGGTTGAGCGACCGGGAAGATATAAAACGTAGGACACATATGCCAGTGTACATGAATAGATTTTGGACAATCTAAATAAATCGGTATTTAAAACTCCTGGAAATTTTCCCTCCCATTTGAAGGTAAGATTATTTCGAACTTTGGATCTTAAGCATCAATTTCAGCTACCTCCTTGCTACAGCGATGCTGTAGGTAGCCCTCCTACCACTCCCCCATTAGATCGTTGCTGCCGATCTGCCTGATTCGTCAGGTAGGACACCGGAAGGCCAGACCAGTGGCATATTTATTTAGTCAGGGGTTGCAAGTAGCTGGACATTTATCCTGACATCTGCATCGTTTTTCTGAAACTTCCTTTGCTGATGGTGTTGCTGACAATACTTTTTCCTCTACTTCAAAAAGATCGTGCCGGATTCGGTTGACCAGCTTCAAATTCGACAGAACACAACTCACTTTAAGGTGACGATAGAACCCGGATGCGGTAATCCGACCGGTTACTTTTATTGGCCGAAGACGCACATCGAGCCTCTCAAGCAGATTAAATCAAGGGACACAGCCCAGGCAATCACAACCGAGAGCTGGCGTAAGTGTGCTCATCATTCCATCGTAATCCTGACGTCTTTAAAACCTCACCCTCAAATAAAGCTAGTTCAGAAGCCTCTATAATAATCAAGCCTTGTCTTCTCTGAATTTGTTCCTCTGTCAATCTTGAACTTCACTCTTGGGATGACGGTCGGCTCAGTCCCTGCACGGGTTTCAGAAACCCATAAAGAGAGGCTTAAATGCTCATGCCATCATTCGGACCACGCATGAAGAGATTTGTCCCAAATTATTTACACCTAGTTAGCGCTTTAAATCCTGAGAAGCTTAAAAAGATAAGAATTCAAAATATGAGTATCTACCAGATAGAAACACAGGGAGTACTGAGGAACTCATTGATGAGTGGAACCCCTCGGAGGTGTGTCATCCAGTTGCATACCATCGTGAACCACTTGTGTGAGCTTTCAGCTATTACCTGTGCTACGGTGAATCAGATAAAATGAAACTCTGTTTATTACGTACATACTTTAAATGACAAAAATACGTCCTCGTGGGCGACAGTAGGAGACAGATTGTTCACATGCGTGGTGGATATTTGAAAGACCAACGGACCCCCCTTGATCATTCTGAAAGGAGCTTGCCAGTGTGTGCCCAATGAAAACTTCACCACTGGGTATCACGGCATCAAACCAGCTCAGTGCAAAAATTCGTGCTCATGACCGCCCTAGAACTCACCTCTTCAACCAGAAATTGTGCTGCGTCTCCGTGGCGGCACAAAAGACGTGTGTTGTCATCACTCTTTCGGGTTCGCCACAGTCCACGGCCCTCCATGCTGGCGCTGTGAGGAAGAAGCAGGCGCGACGTCCGCCTGCCAGACTGAAGTGCACGCGCCCCAGCCTGACATCACTGGATGTGAGCTCACAGTGTAGCGGTTCCAGAGCTGTTGCCTTCAGGGCCTTCTGCTTTCCCTGCATTACGGCGGCGGCGGAGGAGGAGTCCGTTTTCTTATGTGATCGGGTGAAGAGGTGTTGGCGCAGGGTCCGATGGCGGCGGGTCGGTGAAGCAGCCCGTTGCGGTTTCCCATCCCCGTGCTGCTGCTGCTGCTCCGCTGCTTGTCCCGGCTCGCCGAGGCAGCCCTTCTTGCCGCGACGGTGGCGTGGTGGTTTGTGCACCGAGCGCGACGGGGGCGGAAATGCTGTTAGTATATGGCTTCTATCGATAGATTCCGCACTGGAGCGGCAGAGAGAGGAATCGGTGATCTGGTCGGAGCCCCGCCACCTGCTTGGCACCGGTACCATAAGGCGATTCTTGTGTAACCTGGCCCAAACAGTAGAAAAAACAGTCGCTTTTAAAAACTGTCCTTGACTGGTAAGTCAGCTAGCAATCAAATAATGAGCGCATTCCATGAGGTGATCCACGAAACACACTTCCAGCTGCAACGTGTTTCTGAAGAAAGTAACAGATACAAATGCCAGCCGGCTGTTTTCCGCAACCAAATGGCGTGCAATGGACGCCAGTCGCTGATGTCTAAATACTTGGCTCGGCCGTATGTTTTTGAACGCAAAAACACCGTGCATTGGAAGAAGGCGAACTCAGTGAATATGTTCAAATAGGTGAGGAGGGACACCCTCAATTATGTAGAAGGGATAGTTGTATCGAGATTGGGCACAGTGACAAGTGCTACTTCAATACGGCTCATTGTTTCAGTGACAGGCGTGTTCTCCGAATTTGGTGCACAAAGCCTCCTTGCATACAAGGTTTAGGCGATGAGTTAAGGGAGTTCTAGGAACAAAATCAAGTTGAACAATGGTGTGTATCAAGACTGAAAATTGTGATCGGCATGATTCGAAGTGGTTTGAATTATTGAGTGGAAGAATATAAATCGCCTTCCGTGAGGCTGTGAAGTTGTAGAAACCAGAATTAGCCTCTGTACAACGCGTAAGCATGCCCTCGCCTGCATCAGTCCTTTTATAATTAATTTGAAAATGCTGTGGTCTGTTGTCAGGCATTGCACATTGAAGAAATTTTTACCATAAGTACTCTCCGAGCCACTTGATGACACGATCACGAAGGCTGCTATAAGTTAGATTATTTCCCACAAAGAGGCTTGGGATACATGTGAGCAATCTGCAATAACAATAAAACCCTTCGTTCGAAATTTTAAGTAACTAGGGCTAAACATTTTCCACGGCACAAAACCCAGTACGTAAATTTAGGTGTACAATAAAGTATTTCAGAGCATGGGGGGTTATAAGAGTGTTGGAGAAGATACAATATTCAGGTTAATTTGCCATTAATCCTTCCCCAAGGAAGAAGATGATGATGATGAAAAGGAAGAAGAAAAAAAGTGTTTTCATGGTGCTGAAGTTTCAAAGCTTCCTCGTTTGCAACCTTAGAGTGGTGAGGTGGTTTGTCCTGCTTGCTATAGTTGTTCTGCCTCGTCGCATGTCCCCTCTCATGCACATCACAAAAACCTTTTTTATAAGGTTCAAACTACCCTTTTCTAAGGCAGTCCTCTTCGGGCTTGTTGTTTTTCCAACTTCAGTAGTTCTTCAAACGAAAAAGGTCGCCCGAATGCCGTTACCGACGCTGTCCACCATGCGCCTCACAGTATGGCGGGCGTAGGAACGGTAGCTTGCAGTGAATAAGTGTCTAATGATAGCTGACTTGCACAGCATCTACCACGCTCTCTCCTCCCTCCCCTCCTTGAGCCAAATATAATGACAGAGCCAAGAATACCGAAGGCAGGATTGAGCTCAGGTGCCGATAACCTTAAAAAACCGCCTGTGCGTGCCACACAGTCCTGGGCCGCACACGCTGAACCAGGTTTTCATACAGAGAAGAATGAGAGGTCGCTCGGATCCCCACTGTTTTGTAGGCAGCTCGGCCATGAGACAAACATTCATCAGTAATTATCTGTTGAAACTGAAGCCGGCCTCTGGTTTGGGGTATGGTTTACTCCTTCCTCTCTCCCTCCCTCCCTCCCTCCCTCCAATTCACCTATCTCTTTTTACTCACACGCACACACGCCCGCTGTCCCTCTCGGTCTTAACTATGTTGGGACTCTACGTGAGTAAGCTTTCGTCGTTATGCGATGATTCGTCCGGGTTCTATAACGAAGCCTCGAGGCAAGCTGGAATTTTTGTCTCCTTTTCTGCAAACAGGTCGGGTAGGTAAACGCTACGGCCTTCAAAGAGCATCTCTTTGCGGTCTAGTTTTAGGGGCATTTTGGTCTGCCGTCAGCAAGCAGAGCAAGCAATTTCCACCTCACTATCCCTCGCCCTTGCTCCCACGATTAGCTAGAAACAATTTAAAGGGCGTCTGCATGAGGCCGTTAATTATATCATTCCGAAGATCAACTGTAAACCCAAGAGCGGAGAAGATTGAGGGTACACTCACAAAATAAGCACGCTTACAAGGACCTATTTAAGTGGAAAATGGCGATCACTGAAGCAACCAGACACCTTCAGGATGCGCGACAGTGGCTAAGGCAGTGAACGAAGTGTCAAAATGTCCGACGGCTTACCCACTCGAGATTATTTGGTCGACATACAAAATCAGCATTATTCACGTCATCGGTCCCCCACTGCCGCGCTAGAATAAATTAAATCTATTCGGCATGCAGGAGGGAGGAGGAGGAGGATGAGGAGGAGGAGGAGGAGGATGAGGAGGAGGAGGAGGAGGAGGATGAGGAGGAGGAGGAGTAGGATGAGGAGGAGGAGGAGTAGGAGTAGGAGTAGGGAGGAGGAGGAGGAGGAGGGAGGAGGAGGGGGAGGAGGAGGAGGAGGAGGAGGAGGAGGGAGGAGGAGGAGGAGGAGGAGGAGGAGGAGGAGGAATGAGTCATCAGCGAGACGGCCCAAGCAACACGCGGAGCGATACATGCCACCACGCACATACACACAAAGGCGTGTGAATGGAAGTTAGCTAAGCGTTTGCACTCAGCGCAGGTATGTACGGGCGAAAAGGTGAGTTCCAGGTAGAGAAGACGAGGACGATCCCCTAATTTCGGGCTAAAACTTTGTCTGGCCAGAGTAATTGATTAAGTGGGTAGCGCGCGGACGGACAGTGCTCTCAGCGGCAGTACTGGCGAGCCAAAATACCGCAGTGGTTGCTGCCACTGCTGCTGCCACTGTTTAAATTAACTCAACCAGGTGGTACTCGCGGCGGTCGCACGGCAACCATCGCTTGACACGCTAGCAGGCGAATGCCGTTTTTCTACGTTAGACGTCAAATCAGGCTGCCGGCACGTCGAAATAGAACCTGCAGACTACTACAAGAGAGCGTGTACCGTTCCACCGGGGATGTTTGAGTTCGGCGCACTGCCATTTGGCTTATGTAATGCACCATCTACATTTCAGCGCTTACTGTAGGTCGTCCTTGATTATCGTGTACCAAACCACTGGCTGCTGTATCCAGTCGATGTCATAGTTTTGGGCACACGTGAGCACACCACAAGCAAAACCTCACGCCCGTCTTAACAGGACTACGTGATGCAGGATTACGCTTTAACCCACCGAAGTGCGCATTTTTATGGAATAAAGTTATGTCCTTGGGACAGAAGGCATTCACGTTTCTCAAGAGGAAACCAGTGCAGTTAATTCATGGTCAACTACAAACTCTGTGACGGAACCCCATGGTTTTCTTGGATTAGCGACGTATTCCTGGAAAAGTATTCTGAATTTATTATCGATTGCCCAGCCATTACATCGTTTAACAGAGAGAGGACATTAGGGTAAGAATGACCGGACAGGGAATTGGAACGCCCCGACCAAGTAACAAAGGTGGCCCCACGCATAATTTCAGGACAGGGTAAATGTTCCCATGTCCTAAACCTAACACCCGCCCTAACATAAACCTAACCCGTAACCATACTCTTAACCCTGACCCTAGAGTTAACACTCATAATAACCCTCACTCGACGCACGACCCTAACCGAAATCTTAACTCTTACCCTAAACTTATCCATTCCCCTAGCCATTAAACCTAACCCTACTTCCCTGGAAGTTGGTCCAAAGCCATCTGCATTGTGAGCGTTCTTGTTCTCATGTCCTGTTTAGGGAGCCATATAAGTAACCCTTACCAACGCAATTTCAACTGAACTGACGATTTTCAAGCTACCTTCAACGATCTAACAACTTGCCTCATGTCCACACCAGTAATCACAGTTCTGAAGCAGACGCACCACCGTTTATACTGGACACAGACGCCTGCGGGTTCATCATGGGTGGAGCACTATCGCAGGCCGATTCCACCGGACCTGTATGCTTCGCAAGTAAGGCTCTATCCAAACCCCAACACAACTATTGTACCCACCACCACGAACGTTCAGTAAACAGCTTTGCGTATTTTTTTATACACACCCTTCATCTTTTGAACTGAAAAAAGGCTTTACAGTGGCTACAGAACAAGAAAGACGCAGAAAGTTAGTAAGTCAGAGGATATGAAACTCTTCGAAAGTTTACCTTCTCCTACCAGTGCCGCCAAGGGATTAAACAAGCCAACGCTTATAGGCTATGCCGCCGTTCCGACGAGATAACATCTGATGGGAACGAGATAGCAAACGGTACAATCGATGCATTGCATAGTTCTACCGTCGATTCCGACGAGGTCCCCCGTGTGCCCCAGAGCACGGTGGTGCAGAGATGGTGACTTACGTGTGATTTAGTGTAGTTATAGAAAATTGGCGTCGCACTCTCTCTCCCTCTCTCCTCCCTCACTCCCTGGGTCCGGTGTCATGACCATGTCAGGATGACCGTAGGTGGGCTCGGAGGCAGTGGCTGGCACGGCGTGAGCCTGCACCTAGGCATGGCACCGCACCCCTATTCACGGCATTTGTTATGGATGCACATTCTCAGTAACACCTACCAGGCCCTGATATTGCCTCCATGTCAGTTCAGCGCATCTTCCTCGTGACCCGTTTAGAGGGTACTGGTGATAATCGTTACCAGTCATTCCACAACTCGAGATGTCATCTGTAAGGCGCATTTCTTGCATCAAAAGCACTTTTCAATAGGCAGTAATTTAATTCCTAAGGGTCACTGCGGTACATATAAGCAAACACATATGTTATAATTTGGCCGTAGAGCTGAGCACCGACCCCGACACAGCTATTGCATCGGCCGACATCGACCGACCAAGGATGACTTCAGAGGAGCATCGGAGGCCACGCATTCTCTGGTAAACCGGCGGCTCAACCTTTTCATTGAAAGCAGCTCGCTCTACCGTCATGATACTGTTACTTTCCATACCTCAGATTTGCTTTGCTCGGTAGCCTGACACTTCCAGCCCTAGGCAATCTCCATAGTGGGCCAGTTCAAAACGGAAATAGCAGCCATAGAGTGATTCTGGTGGCCACAGTTACGTGAACAAGTGACCGCATTTTGCGACGCACGGCCTACATGTGGGTCCTTTGAAGCCACACATCAATGTTTTCGCGTGCCCCTACAACCTATGGCCACAGGTTTTCCCATCCCAAAGAGTTGGTATCGACATAATTGAACCACTGCCCTACTCCACCTCGGGACAGCAGTATATTTTAGTCATGGTCAACTATTTCACTAAATGGGCAGAAGCAGTGCCTCTGCACAGACCAGATGTCTTATGAGTCACGACTACCTCTTTTTACTGCTGGATCTGTCGTTTTGCGGCTCGCCTCGCCCTTCAAGTCAGATTTTGAGGCTAACTTTGAATTAAAACTAGTGCATGATGTATGCGACCGACTTCCTATTCACAAGACACGAACGACCCCGGCGTACCCAGAAGATAACGAACAAATTGAGCACACGAATCGGACTCTCATAAACATCTTAAAAGTGTTTGCAGAACACCACCAGCCTTTCAAGTAGGATGCTTGGCTACCCTACGCTCTGGTAGTTTATCAGGCAATGTTGCATTCATCCAGGGGATACTTGTCATTTCACATGGTTACCGGAAAATATTTTCGACTACCCATTGATTCACACCTAGCCATCTCAAAGCCGCAGACTTATTCCCAGGATTTTACGCACTCACATTCCACGAGCTTTCGAGAATCAGACCTAATTCGGGACGCAAGCATTTAAACTGAGCACCTCAAAGACAAAGGGAAAACTTTGATATGCAAACCGACTGCAAAACCTTACCCGTCAGGTGATCATCTTCTGTGTTACCGGGCTATACCGTCGGTCGGCTCATCCGTGGTGTTCTTCCATCCGTGGGAAGGTCCTTTCGTATTCTCCGTGTCATCCTATTCAACACATACATTGTGCAGGACACTACTATGCCCAACAGCCCGTCAACGGCTGTTCATTTGGACAAAGTAAAACCGTACAGAAGACGTCTACTCCTCGCGTCGGATGAGCATCTACGCATTACTCCCAATCACTTAGCTCCAGAGCCCTCCAACGAAGTTACTTCACGGGAATCATTAGCACACGTACATCAGGGCCCTGCGGACAGGACCCACTATTGACAGGGGGTGAATTGCGACACAGCAGAATTGAACGTACTCTTTTTTGTTTGTCTTATGAAAGTGATTGCCAGCTGATGAGATAGGACGTCTGTAGACAGTGTGTTCTTGTGGTTTCCGGGTCAAGTTTTGAAGACTGTACCCCGCCGCCCGCAGTAACTTCCAGCTCTACGCCACCCCTGGTTCGTCCAAGTATTGATCAGAATTTTACTATCCGAGAGACCCTTCCTTGAACAACTCTAATCGAGGATTTTCTATAACTCATGTTATCTTATTTTTGCATTGTTTTAGTTATAACTCTATATTTCTTACTAAACCGTTTCCCATACTTATCGCTACCTGACGGTTGACTGCTTAGCCTACTGTGAAAGTATGTCTACTGAACCGCATAACCAATCAATCGGTTAACCCTTCCTAGCTGGTCGTCCAATACAGAATTCTGAAGGAACCGACGACTCACCTCCTGAAGATAACTAAGAGAACAATGATAGTACCCTAATAAAAAAGAGTCAAGGCTCAATCGAGTTTCTCATCACGCTAGCCGTTGACCTAATGGTGGTTTGTCGATGGTGGCCTGAGACTTGTAAGTTATGGTCATTTTTCGGTACTTTCATCCTCTCGTTTAAGTGGCCTGACCGAGTTGTGTTTGCAGTATGCTCACAACGCATGGTACGGCTTCGCTGGGGTCAAGCTTAGGACTAAGCTTTTATTCCAACTACGCAACAAGGAACTACTTGCAGACAGCAATTTTGATCGTCCATCAGTTTTCTACTTTGCATTCACTTCGGAATTTTGCTGATCATTCCTATCACTTTAGTTGTTCTATCAGCGAGTAGGGTGTCCACTGTGCACATTGCTAACACCGTTTTGACGGAAGTAAAATTCTTGCATAAACTGTGCACAGAATTCGACGACGTTTGTCCATGGTGCCAAAACGGTTGTAATTTGCGGCCAATATGTCACATTTGTGATCTTCTCATGCATTCTCTCTCTCTCTCTCTCTCGCGCCTCTAAATTTGCATGCACGGTGGGTGTAGGATCTTTTGCTGAAAAATTTGGAGTGATGCTCTTAAAGTAAGCTTATTTATCTCTATATTAATATTTCATTCTTTTCAAGAGTCTCTCCTCCATGTCCCCGTCCCAATCCTCCCTCCCCCTTCAGAAATAGTAGTTCATGCATAGAACTCAAAGATCGCCATCCCTGTTTGTGGAGGCCGTGGCAGCTTGTGCGAGGGTTGGACTGTCTGCGTGGGCGTTAGATCAGGAGCTTTAAAGCAACAGGACAGTGCTTACTCCCGTCTCGCAATAGGGGCCGTCGGCGAACTGCACTCACATGTGACCGATTCCGCACATTCAGAGGTTACAAGAGAAGTTGCACCACAAATGGGTCCTTTCAGGTTGAACGTTGGCCTTACGGACCAATTCTATCAACAATCAGCACCCTTCCAATCCGTTACATTCCGGGCTCCCTAATGGCCTGAATTCTGGAACGGTCGATTATAGAGAGGGAAGGTTGCGCAGGACCAGTGCCACCTCCTCCCTTCTCCCATCACCCTCCAGTTGCATAACTCTGTCAGCCGGAACTGGGATGGGCCAGACCTGAATGGTGGACAAGGTACTTTGTCTCTGTCCGTCACGTGTGGTGATGGTGCTACCCTCACAAGGAAGCATGCTTAATCAGGACAGTTAGTCGGACATAGGATATATGCCACAAATTCGCCCCGTTTGGCGGCCCAACACACCCACACAGATCCAATTCCACAGAAGCCGAGGTACACTTATACCCTGATCGCAGAAGGTCATCGCATATTGGGAGGCTGGTTAACCTTTGGACAGACAGAAGTGCACATCTTTTTTGACACTGTTTCACCTTCTCCCCGCCTTCCTCTTTCTCGTCTTCAACTCCATCTTCCTCATCCTCCGCTGAATACCCGAGATAGTTTCGTTACCGATGACATATGGAGACTTGTCCCTTTGAACGCATAGGGAGCGGGGGCGGTTAAAACATGCCCATACAAACACACACACACACACACACGAACAGTATAGCGCAAACATGCATTCCTGTGGGTAATAGGTGCGTAAGATGAAGCAGGAACAGTTGTCACGGTCGCAACACAAAATTCTGAGTGGAGGTGGACCCTAAGGAGATGTTTGCATGGGAGAAAGCAACAGGGGTGGAGGACAGACAACGGAAGGCCGACGTGGAGTTTTGGTTGTAGGCACGGTCAGCAGACATGCGCAGGCAAAAGTCAGCTGCAGCTGTTTAGCTCAGGATATGAACAGCCGTGAATTTCAGCTTGTCTACGTGGGTAAAAACTTACGCAAACAGTTTCACTCACCCACACACATTAGCGTAATCTTACTAGTCGTGAAGCCTCAATGAGTTGGGAGGGACAGTATGCTTGATGATGGGCAGTTTTTGTGTGTCGAACGGCCAACCGAATCGAATCGGCCGTCCGAACAGGGAAAAAACGAGAGAGAGAGGGAGAGAGAGAGAGAGAGAGAGAGAGAGAGAGAGAGAGAGAGAGAGAGAGAGAGAGAGAGAGAGAGATAGAGATTGATCCTGAAGTCAAATAACTGCATTAATATCTGAAATAATTCAGATTCGTTTGAATGATACCGATGTGATAAAATTGGTGACTCGATAAATTGCCAGCTCACGGCATAACTTGATTTTTCTTTGCCCAGACTGACATGACCTTTTCTCAATGGGGTTTTATGGCACTTCCCATACATGTGTGATCCGAGCCAATGAGTGACCCGCAATAGAGGGTGACGTCACGAAACATCAGTCGAGAAGTTCAACCTCATCCTCAGTCAACTTGGCTTGTTGTCAGGTAGTATTTAGGTGCGCTAGCTTGTGTGAGAACTAAGAGGTCCGTCCTCCTATGAAGCCTGGTTCATATGAAGTCAATGAAGCAGGTCATGTGTGGCACGTGCAGACTGAATACTTAGCTTTGTCAGTCACTGTGTGCATTCTTGTCTCAATTCCTCTTTTGTTTGTCTTTTCACGGGACGTCAGAATAGAGCGCGAGGTAAATGCTGCGAATTTCTGCTGCCCTGTGAACAAATTCGCGCGTATGTAACCATTGCGTCCCCTGCTAATCAAGGGCTGTGTTCGCTGTTCACACCTCTTTGAGTCTCAGTGACTTTCAGTGTGTGCATGAGGGCTTCCAAATGAAGTTCGCTTCAGTTTCCCAGTAGTCTCCTCATCAAGACTCAGCGATAACGAGGAGGAAAGAGTACTCCTGGTCTATAATTAATGGACATAGGCATGGATTAGACCGCCTGCCATCGTCTGAGGAAATTATGCTAAAGAATGAAGTCTAAAAAGACATCTAAAGTACCAAATCTTTCGTAATCTAGTGTTCCCCGTGATGGGGACCCCAAGCAGCGAGGATGCGGATTACCAGAGTCGATAGCGCAGAAGAAGGCTTATCACATACAGGAGTCTGACAAAAGTTTAGGCCACGTATGACTAGAGCCCAAAAATGGACCAGATAGCTGGACAGACGTGGGATGACAACTCCAAATTCGCCAGTTCTATGTCCTACATTTAAGAACGCGCGAAGGTGCAATAAGTCAACCCTACAGGACCGAGGTTTTTTTCGTTATGTAGATGTGGAAGGGCCCTTCCTGTCAGCTTTCGGACTTCCATTGCATCTATTAGAAGAGATATGACGATAGTCATGGAACAAGTACGTTGATCATATAGGTTAGCAGTCAAGCCTGCGTCATCTCCCTTTATTGCCCCCATTCGGTCGCTAGCTCCGGTCCGCCGGCATACTATTCTACTACAATCAGTGACCAATTTCATGAACTATTACCCAAAATTCTGAAATGCGTTTTCAGCTAGAAAATATTATTTAATTGGAGTTGTGATATTAACTGTCACGCAGCTTGATCTCAAGATATTGCTGTCACTCCTGGATTCACTACTTTCCGGCCGCATGCAAAAACAGGCGCAGTAGAAAATACTACTTAAGCAGTGTGCATGTTTCAATTTTTTTCGAGACCCTTTTAAATTGAGATATATTTTATAAAAAAAAATGTTCAAAATATTCCTTTTTGTGATCATTTTGTAGCAACCCAAATCTTCTTAAAATGTGATACTCTAATAAATAGTATCTTTCGGTTTAAAAAAAATTACTTATGAAATTCGACTAGCGTAGTATCTGTACAATTTAAAAGGGTAATTTTAATTGTAGAATATTTTTATATGAACTTGAAATATTTAAAGGACATTTTAAGCGTTTAAGAAGTGGAGCTGGATATTTATAGGCCTTGGTTAGCTGCCCGTTCGAAATTCGCGCGAGCGTCTACGAACATTATGTACGCGAATTTACGGGTATTACTGTCCATGTAAAGTATACAGCTTGTAGACTGTAACTCGTAATGCAAATGCAACGGCAGATCGGCCTTCAAATTATACGAACCTGGGGAAAATTTTCTAAAATAACCGAAATAAACCCCTTCTTCATTTATACAATTTGAAGAAGACACCATATGCTACTGAATAAGTACAAGAAGGCATATTTTTGTGTTTCAGAAAAATCCTATTTTACTAAATATGAGCAATTCAAAATAATATACTTATTAAGTAAACAATCTTAAAGAGTGCGGTTTTTAAAGGCGCCCAGATAGAAGTGCATTCAAAAGCCCTAATTCTGTCGTGTCTGAACTACCTTACGATCATGTTGCGTGCTAATCAATATTATAACGCCACTCAAGCACTCCTTCAAAAGCACATTTCAGAATTTACGTTGTCATTGTACACTGCCTGTACACTGGGGCCTTCGCAGAGTTTTTTTTGCTCTGCCCTGTTAATGCAAGTGGTAACCATAAACAGATTTTGTGGCAGCCCGGGGCGAAGAGGAAACCATGTCGCTTCCAATTTACAGCATGTATACCAGGAGCAAGACGCTGTTGAAGCTAATTTGTGCCAATTTACAGCATGTATACCAGGAGCAAGACGCTGTTGAAGCTAATTTGTGCCAATTTACAGCATTTATACCAGGAGCAAGACGCTGTTGAAGCTAATTTGTGCCTCGAGCTCGCACCTCAAGCACACATCTACCGCCGACACACGCCCCACCTACTGCGTCGCGGGGTCGCGCGTCTGTCTGCCTAAAATTCATTCAAAACATGACCCCAGGCACATCAGTAAGGTCACCAAAACGCATTCTGTTGGCGTGATCCCACTAGGAGCCAAGGTACACACGCAAGCGGACGTGTTGGTAGACTGTGGGATGGGGTGGCGGGTGTCAACCGTCCTGGGTCAAATTGCAAATGTCACTGGGCGAAATCTAGCAGGGAAGTAGAGCGAAAATTCGAATTTGACTGCACACCACTAGTGCAGAGGTTTACGTTTGAAATGAAGGCGAGGACCGCGTATTCAGAGCCAAATTCAAACCATGCGATTTTACCTAAAAGGCGTGTGTGAAAGAGGTTTTGATTGGGTTTTAGTGTATAGAAGCAGGCTGCAAATTCGCAGTGTATGTGTTGGAAGAAGGAAGACCTTAAGCCTGTGCACATTGGTAACTGAGTTTTGAAACATCATAGGCCTTAATTTGCCTATTTTCAATCTGGTACTAGTTGTTCTCGATAAACAAATTGAACCTAGCTGGCTCAACCATCCTTCCGGTCGGAAAAGGCTCTTGTAACCGGTAAGGCCGCAGTGCTCCGCATGAAACTGAAATCTCCAGAAAGCCAGCACCCCCAAGGTTAACGCCGCAGCACTGACGGACAGGTACGCATGGAATTACATACAACTCGATAGTATGGCAAGCCCCAGAAGATGAGGCTGGCCTGCCTACAGACTGCTCGACGCGTCTACATGTGGTGGACAGCGAGATTATCTTCGGCGAAGACTATTCGCGAAATAAGCTGGTACTCAGGTCTGATGGATAAGCAGTAGCGGATCATGCAGTGCTTCTGCCTTCAGGCATGGCTGGGCATCGATTTGGTGGATTAATCACCCATAAAAGGTTGCAAGCCATAGCAGTTCTGGGGGAGAGGACGGATGCTATCGGCCACCCAATATGGATTAGTCCGCAGTCCGATAGAATGTTGCTGTGGAGCGTCAGATGAGGAGCGCCAATCTCCGAATACAGAAATTACGGGCATACATCACTCCTCCAAACTGCCTCGTGGGGTGGCTTGCGGGTTTTTTGACGGTCAAGGTACTACGATCAGCAGGCTCTAAGTAAACTTTCCGAAAGTAAATGAAGTCAGTTTCTGTCAAAGGGCAACAAGGGGAAAATGTCAGAGCCAGGCCAATAGCGTGAGGAGAACGTCGAAACAACCAATAACGTCGATCAAAATTGCGCAGTATGCCCCCGAATCCCCCTGGATGGATACTAATAGTCCGGCTCAAATTAGTTATTACTAATTCTGTGACTCGTCCTGCCACCATAATGCACAATGATCCAGCATACGCGGAACAGTGACGTTAACTGAAGGCTAAGGCATGACTTTTCAGATAACTGCGTTTACGTCACAGCACAATCAGCCCTAAATACATCGCCCAAAATCGCAAACCAGATTTGATGCAAATGGTCACCATCCTTTACTACGGGTGAACTTGAAATATTCAGTAATTCGAGTTAACCTGTACTGTCCTTGAAGACGAAAACTCCTAAAAGGTTAGGACCAATTAAACGTGCTTTAGGATAAGGCTTGCGGAAAACAAATGGCACAGTAGTATTTGAAGCTGCAAATACATACTGCCAGACAACACTAGACAAAGGCCAAGGAAGCTCGTAAAAGTGGAAAAAGACAACTGTGACCTACCACACAGGATGTTACTAGGAAGTAGACTAAACTGACCTATCTAGGTGGTGGGGTACAAGAAGGCTCAACGAAGGCAAGTTGCAAAACTAAATGTCCCAGCGCATTTAAGCATAACCACTTGTGTTTGGGAAACGCCCAGGTTAGTGGACTGGAAGAAAATGAAAAAAAGTATTGCCGACTTGGAAAAAGGTAAGGCAAAAATAGTTTTAGGTGACACAACTGATTAAATCTGACCAAAATTACATTGGGCGTGCCCTCATCGACCACATTACAGGAACTATTCGTCCCTTTGTGCCTCGCAAGCCGCCGCCTAGTGGCCAGGAATATACGCTGGAAGGAGTATCGGCGAAGGCAAGGGAGACTGAAAGGGCCATCTCTGCCTTATGGACCGTCAGCACTCAGCCAAACACAAACTGAGGTTTGCCACAAATGAGCGGAATTAAAATGGCAATGAAAACCACCTGGAATATTTCGAACTTCATCTGTTAGTCTAACGTGATGAGTAAAGGGCCTACCGCTTGCAAAGGTCATCAAGTAATTTTAATAAAAACAGCGTTTTATCAATCGAAGATCAAACAGTTTTTTATCCGCATGATTTAATGCCTCAATAGACGCCGTACACCAGGTTTGCGTGCTTGCGTGCGTGCTTCTGTAACGTTACCGTTACTTTAATTGGGAGCAGTTTGCTCAAGCGCCCTTAGTTTACTTTAAAAGTGATTTTACGTCCGTTTAAATCAGATAAAACAGTAAACGAATAACCGCGTTTTTCCGTAGACTAGCGAAACCCACTGGCTAGTTTTTTTGCAGAAAAACTTCAGACAAGACTTCCCTAACCAACTCATGTATCTTATTCCTGCGAAAAGAAACTTTCCATGCTTGGCCTCCCTTTGGTTACGGTGCACCTGGAACCGTATTTGAGAATGAAAACGGAAAACCGGTTAGAAATTGGCGGGCTGCAACCATTGATCCTACTTCTACCTCAGCTTCCCATCTGCTGCGGCTGATATCCAAGCCGCAGCACAACATGACTCATACACCCACCGCTTCAAACAAGGTTAGGGATACCTTGTATGGCTTCCTAATCAGGACACGGGAAAAGGAACCACCCACAATACATGTAACTTTACGCCGAATTCCAAGGAACTTATGTTTAGGATTAAGATGAGGGTTAGGGATAAGTTTAGGGTTAGGTTTAAATATAGGGTTAAGTTCAAAATTGGGGTAAGGGTCACGATTAGGCTACGGGTTAAGGTCATTATCGCGTTAGCTGCAGGGTTTAGGGTTGGGGTAGGGTTAGGGTTACTATTACGGTGACAGTTTAGTTTTAAGCTACAGTTAGTGTTAGCGTTAAGAAACGGGTGTATTTACCCTTCCTGAAACTTACCGTAGGGGCCACCTGTTTTAAGCGCCGGTGAGGTTCCTATTCCCGTCTCCCATTTAGGCAGCCCTATAGGGCATCCCTACCCAGACAAGTGCCAAGTTTCCAATCCTGACAATGCCATTCTCTCACTACTCGTACTGGACGGCCGATGCAAGCCGTTAGCTGGTAGTCAACTCGCACTGCTTACAACGACCGCGTTTCGACCGATAGAGCGTCAAGTTTCTCTGCTACTTTCTCCCCTAGGTAGAATAACTGGAATGGTCATGCCTGATTCATTAATCGTCATCAGCAAGTCTTACCAGGCTTGCAATCCCTGAGGATCAAGTGCACCAATATCCGATCGCAACCAACAGGACAACGAACCCATTAGGGCACTGAATGTTTTACAAACAGTGAGCCTCAGCGATGGCAAACCTGGGGTTGAGTATGGCTGGCTTATAACGGCTAATATGTCAGAAATTTTAATTCCAGTTTTCATTGTCCTTGTTGGTAAATTTAATCTGCCTATAATACTAGCCGCTGTGCGAATGCTTACAGGACCCCAGCTTGAGCCGCAAAAAACAGCGGCACGAGTACGTCCCATAACGCGGTAGTCGAGCGCCCCATTACCAATGTCTCCAGTCTTCTCAGCGGAACTTGACAACAGACTTCTACTGGATATGGTACGTTCGATATAATGGCTGACGCACAGCAGTGAGTCAAGCTGGTTACTGTACTTACTAATGAAGCCGTAAATCCAAGCCAGTCTCTTCATGCTTTCGATGGTCTCACTGTTCTCACCGGAATAAAGCCTACTTCAACTACAATTTAGAGGTTTACGGGGATGTGTGAGTCACAGTTATTTGCGAGTTTAGACTTGCACTATGGTGAAAACTAGGCGGTCGTTCATGGTGCGACTGAAAAAAGGCTTCAAATGAAGTTTTGTAATCTTCCTGTATCATCCAATGAACCACGACTTAATGCAGCACATCCCTACTAAGTGTATGTGAGTAGCAGTTATAGCACTCGAAGTGGCAAGGTTGGCTGTGTGGGTAGTGGCAGTCCGCATATTTGTTTTGCAAAAAAATTAGTACGTCTTCCTTCTTAAATTTAAATTCGCACAACCTGCATTTATACTCATCAAAAACTGGTTTAAATATTAAAATTTTCTTTCGGGTGGAAAAGAGGACATATGGTAGTTGGCACTGTTGATTAGAACAGAAGATAGTCTCAAGCTAATCCCTGACAGAGAGTACGATGATTTTAGTCAAACCAACCCAGTCACTCGTAAGGCAACTATTAAATTAATGTTTATTTCTCCAATGGATTCTTGAGGTTTGCAGAGGTCCAGTCCTATTGTGTAAAAAAGTATGTGCAAACACCTCACTTCTCACGTAAAGAAGGACATATTCTGTAAAGCTGCTGCTTGAAGTAACGAGTTTTGCGGTCTGGTAGATTTGCTAATTCTCGTGTACACGGAAATCCATCCTGTGTTTTCATCTATTGCTAATGTTTTTAAACTGCGTATTTCATAGGTTCACTAACATAAAGATAGATAGGTATTGGCTGTCTATGCATTAAGAAAGTGCGCCATACAAGGTGAAATGCACGCAATACTCTCCAGTCTCTGGAGAAGAGCGGGTAAAATCACTACCCGAAACGTCAGACCTCAAAAGATGAATGAATCTTCTTTTCTTGAAATTCAGCTACATTTCCACTCCTCATACCAAGGCCTTATACTGCCCAGGAAATATGGAATTGGGTAGCATGAGCAATCTTGTGGGGCAGGAGTAGGCATGCGAGCATCTTGAACCAATACCAGGAGCGGTTTTAGTCCAACGCTCGAGGGCTTGCTAAATGCACCCCCCACTACCAACCTTTTCAGGATTTGGGTCTTTCCAGATTCGCTTGCGCGTTTGGAATGACCCCCCCCCCAACCTGCAGGTAACACCCATTCCCCTCGTAGTTTGCCATACTGTCCCGTACCATATCGCTGGCCTGTTTTATTTTTCAGGTGGCAGCAACTAGTTTGTGCGGTTGGTTATTTATTAAGTCCAGCAGGGCACGTTTGTCCAGTGTTTAATCAGTGTCCTAGTCGCAGGTCAGTGAGTGCTATGATTATTGCTAGGACCAGTCATCGAACCCCAAGTTATGGATAAGGGAGTAGAGGACTGCTTTTTTACCTCCGTCCCCCCCCGCCGCCGCCTTCAAACGCCCGCCTCCTTACAATCCACTCACAAACAGCAATTCGGAAGAGTCGTACATTGCAGTTCTTCCTCCTGTTCCCTACAAAGGAATCGCTGATTCGCGCATTATCACTCATTAGGCGCCTACTGTGACTTACATATCGCCGCGGGTACTATCTGCTCCTTAAAAAGAATTTGTAACTTAAAACAAAGAAAACTGACGCTAACATGCAAGTTAAGGAATTCCCCCAGCTGGTAAGTATTAGCTTCTTAGTAGCGATAACTGTATGTGCTTAGATTAACATGTTTCAGACACACTGCTTACCAAACAGGACTGAAATTAGGAGTTAACAGGCACAGCACACGTATGGAAGGCAGCAACACCAAGTGTAGCTTCCACTACTTAACCGTGGCCGGTTAAATTATTTTCGGCTGATAAAGAAAACCTAGTAAAAGGAGTTCAAACGTGTGTATTGCAGAAAAGCCTATAAAGGGGAAATATTGCATGCATAAAATCGCGAAAACTTTCAGTGTTTAACGGTTAGAACACAAGGATAGGAATCCCCCATGATATGTGTGACCTTGGGCCGAATTCCCGGGTACCTATTTCTTTGTCCTAATCCTAACCGTAAATAAAAGCTTGATCCTAAACACAATCAAAGACCCGACGCTAACCCTAGTCTTCACTCTAACTCTTATCTCCATGGCATTCTGCTCAAGGTCCTCTGCATTACTGGGGTGGAGTCCCTATTTCTGTGTCCTTCCTTTTAACTTTTAATAAACTCCTATACATATGCTACTTTTACCAGTCTGAAAGCACCCGGATATCTTGCATGTTTTACTTTCCGGCATCCACGTAGAATACAATATTTAGGTACAGAGAGAAAGAGTTTTAGGGCACTAAAGGACACGTGTTAACCTTCTGTTCCCAACTCAGATCCTATCGGAAAATATCGGGTACATCCAAGCACGTTACGTAAATACCACTTTGAAACATATGTACCAAATCTTTGCAGGAGTAGAAAGGGGCAACTCAAAATTTTAAAAACGTTTTCTCACAAAAACGAAAAAATGCGTACATTCAAATTGACACCTGCTTATTTTGAAGAAGAAGAAGAAGAAGAGTAACAAAAGAAGCAGTTTTTGAGCAATATTCCCGGAAATAGACCTGAGAACGCCAGTCCAAAATCTCAGGCTTATTAACTCTCTATTCCCAGCGATTGACTCGCTTTTCTCGGCTTTAAATAATACGTTTTCTACGTCAAAATCGCATTTGCTGAAGGACTTCATTCGGTACATCAATATATGTGCGTCCTATCAACGTAAATATGTGCATGATGGTACTACTTTTATGATAGGATATCATTTTAAAGGTGACAGGACTTTCTAAGAGTCCCTAACATGTTTTTGATATAGGAATGCTAATCAAATCGACAAAACGTGGGAGTTGGAATCAGGGTAAGTGATTTAAATACCGGAAGTCCAGTCGTCCTAGTAAAAACATTTGGGGAAGTTTGCATACCTGTTAAAAATTGTTGCAAGTAAATATTAACTGCATTAATGTAAAACACCCAAGGGGAAGTTCTATGGCCACTCCACAGCAGTCGAATTTAAAAACTGTGCGGTTAATTTTTTTAGCATTCAGTTCAAAAAGCAAGCATGTCACGAACAATGCCGCCGCTAGCCCGTCCGCAAACGCATGAATACAGATAAATCCAATGAATGCACAGTGACATATCGATAACTGATAACTTGGTGATCATTAAAATTGTTAAAGCCCTTAACCCCTCCAGTAAATTGTGGAACTATTTCGAAATCGTCCTTTATCAAAGTGTTGACACAGAATAAGATAGCTTGTGTCAATTAACATGTATCTTCCAATTGCATTAAAAAGTCCGCGATTTTAACTTTGAAGGAAGTTTTCGAGGGTGGTTAATACTTGGAACCTGCCAAATGGAGGGCTTGTTTCCGACCCGACAGTACTGGCTATATATTTTTCAATCGACTTTACTGTCATTTTAGGGAGTTGGTGGAGCGAATCATCCGTCTGCAATTAAGTGATAGTACGAAATGCTATTTGCCTGCGGGAATTCGGGAATCTTATTGGCAAATTACCTTTTATCATTATTATTTTTTGTTTGCATGTGATTTCTACTACGTTGCTAGTAAAACTTGCCTTTTCGAACTTTTTTGCGTGACTACCCAGTAGCCGTATTCCGATTGGGTTCTGGTGAGCTTGTTTTTATGCTTCCCACGGCAGTTAAACTCTTAGCTTTTCGTCGGCTAGAGTCATCCTAGTGCCTGTTTACGCTTATCTTCGGTTTTATCGATGGCCCGTCTAGTTGCGCTAGCTTTTTGTCAAACTGAAAACCGAAAATGGTGTCGGAAATGGACAAACCCACGTCCTCCTCCACCTTCTCCTCCTCCTCCTCCTCCTCCTCCTCCTCCTCCTCCTCCTCCTCCTCCCTCCTCCTCCTCCTCCTCCTTCTCCTTCTCCTCATCCACCTAATGGGTTTAACATGTCTCAAAAGCGCAGCCCGCCTAATGATTAATACAGGCCTTTGAGTTCATCGTTGTGGTATGACTCAGCAGCACAGTCCAGCAATACAACGCAAATACTGCAGAATAGCTGGCCCTGCTTTTGGTTCACTGACTCTCAGTCACTAATTTAGTGTCACTTTAAACAAAAAAACGCAAACAGTTCCTAGTCAAAAGACTGCGTTTTCCGCTGTCTCTCAGCAAACATGCAACTCACATCCGTTGACTCTGCAACGGCGATGCCGATCGCGAAGAGGGCAGCTGATTGGATTCCGACTTTCCAGAGGGACCCGCCGAGGTTGCACTGAAGTGGGTCGTCTGTGAACGCATCCGCTCGGCGCCTGGACGCCGATCTGCTCCGGCAGATTTGTTGTGTGCGGTGGGTGAGGAGAGCGAGGCCGTGGGTGCTGAAGAGGTGGGACAAGCGGGAGCGGCGGCTGCCATCTCGTCCCTGCAGCGCGCAGACCCCAGAAAGGAGATGGAACGGACAGCCCCGCGACGTGTTTCCTCCTCCTCCGCCTCCTCCAGTTCCGTTTCCGTGTCAAAATTCAGGCTTTGTGGGAGACTGTCAACAGACTGACCTAGTGTGTTGTCCGCACAATTCATAGCGTCAATTGAGTTGAAGGTGAAAGAACCCTGAGACTTAAACATGTCGACGCTGTCGTCAATCTTTGAGGTACTCTTGATGCCACGGTGGAAGAGGCGTGATAGGCTAAAACTGCGTTTTGTTGCAGGCACACTGACTGAAGGAGGGAGGCTAGGGCGTTTCTTTAGCTTCCGTGACCGCTCTTGACCCACCGACTCGGCGACTGTTGTGGTTAGATAGGGCTGACTGGCGTACTGCGACATAGAAGACTGGTTGTAACCGACATAGACAGGATTTGAAAGAAGGCCAGCCGGTAGGTAGGTCGAGGATGCATATCTTAAAAGATAACGGCAGGTGTTAAAAGACGACATACAATATATATATATATATATATATATATATATATATATATATATATATATATATATATATATATATATATATATATCAACATACATTATCAACATATGCTACAAGTCGCTATGCGACCATGCCTGCGAGGCTCTAGTCTGAGCTCCAGGGCAAAACGGAACCTACATGTTCCTTAAGCAGATCGGTGAGCCCCATACTATCATATATATATATATATCAATGATGGTGTACCGTACTCCCGACACAAGTACTAGCTAAAAGCCCAGACACGTGTTTATATCTATATTTAAATTTTCCGGTTTGTGCGTGTGGGAAGAAAATAACTAAATACATCCAGTGTTCAATATTTCTAGTTTTTTTATGTCTAGCCGTAGGAGGCTTTAGGCTCGAACAGCAAAGCGGTTCTGCAGAGAGTGGTCAAGAACTAATGGGATCGCAGCTAGCAATCTCAACAATGTGACTGCATGATATTATGAATTTTGGCAAGTGAAAACCAGACATATGTGCATATATAAAACAGAGTACGCAAACACCACGAAAATCAAACTGAAAAGACATAAAATAACGAAATATTAAGGAGCTTTTAGAATGGGTGAGTCCGTCTCAGGGCAAATTGGCTTCGTTTTATGATGCGTGTGGTTGATGCTGCTGCTGCTGCTGCTGCTGCTGATGATGATAATGATGATGATAATGATAATGATGATGATGCTGATGATGATGATGATGATGATCACCATCATCATCACCACCAATAGCGTCGTCGGCGTCGTCAATACTGATCAGAAATTCCAGCAGTGCCCCCCAACCTGTTAGCAGTTATCATAGTGGACGGAAAATTCATGTACCAGGAAAGATTTGGCATCCCAAGGCAGTAAACCTTCGAATCGGGCTCCTGTGTGCCAAACGCTTTGCAAAAAATGGAAACAATTAGGGTTGGTTTGAATTTAACAGCCAAGCTTAGCCTAATACCGTGCCGGGGAAAACTGAGACTGTAGTTCGCTTCAGTTAATTCACTTCAACGCTCTTTTAATGATTTGACTGGTATGCACCCCATCAGCTGTGATCGGAATTACTAAAGTAACACGGGATCGCACTCAGTTTTCCGAGTTATTAACGGGAGAAACACGGCGAGGTTTTCGTCTTGAAGCTCAAAGTTATAGCTTTTATAGTCGACAACATAGTGAGGATCCCCAGAAAACGCAAAGTCATAACACAAATAACAGGAAATTCAAACAAGTACACACACATACGCAACAGCTAAGAGAACCTTAAAACTCTCCAACCGAAACCCTCTTTAAACCTCGCATTCAGCATATCTAGTTTTCGCGGTGGGTCAAATTCTTGCTCAGGCGAAGTACACATATATTAAGGTCGAGTGAACAAGCTCCGACGTCGTTTGAATTGAGCTATAGGCAGCCATAAAGGTTGCTCAGTTTGTAAGGTCAAGATGGACTGCGGTACCTACCCACAAATGTCAGCTTCCATCATGGCGATTCGTTTATTTGGATCTGACCACCTATTATTTTGATTATCTATCTCTTTTCAATGCTTTTTTTTATTCGAGTGCTCGCTTGTACTGCACATCACTGACTGTCAATATTGAGAACTTTCGATAGGTTTACGAGAAGGAACCTTCTATCGTCTAACTACTAACCAGTATTTTTCGATGTCATCCTGACTACGTACACAGTTTCTCACAGTACTGCCAAGGGCGACATCTTGTTGTTAAATACTTTTTCCTCTGTACTGCCTCGGACGTAGGCTTCACCGCCCACTACTCATCCATAGACTACAGATAGGGAGAACAATCCTGCTTAGAATATGTGCCCTTACTGTTAGGACAGCACCTACCAGTACGCGATGCTAAGAGGGGGCGAGGAAGAGAACAACCATTTCAGTTTATAGGTGGATCACATGCCACCCATCCTTACTACGTGAGTCTGGGTGTTTCTGTCCCTTTTATCCGCTGAGGGAGGGGCGGCAGTGAGGAGGGCTAGACTTTTTGAACAGACGGCTCGCAAGCAGAAGAGTGGGATGCGTAGGCGGGTCATTGGGTCGCCAAAACAAACAAGAGATCTCAATTTCCTAACTTTGGATTAAAACAATCAACTGCCGAAGAATCGGGGCTCAAATGCTGGGTCAGCCTGATCTGGGTTAATATTTCTGGACCCGGGATACGGGAATAGGAATGCCCGCAATGCATGCGCCTAATTCCCGGGAACTTAGGTTTAGGACCAAGGTGAGGGTTAGGGTTAAGCTTAGGGTATAGGCCGGAGTTCAAGTTAGAGTTCGTGTTAACCATCGGGTTTACGTTTAGGTTAGGGCTAGGCTTAAGATTAAGGCTACAGTTCCGTTTTATGTTAGGGTTAGGCCACGAGAATTTTTTCCTTCCCGAAATTTATCGCAAGGCCACCTCTGGTAAGTGGGCGGGCGCTCCTATTCCCGACCATACAAGTCATCCTTACCACATTCCTGATCACAAATTACAGGACAACAATCTAGTGGGTCAGTTGGCAGACCGTTGGACGTAATAGCACTCGATAGCCAAAAAAAGCGGGATCGAGGGGCAAATGCGTAAGGTTGGCGGGCGATGGTTAAGAAGTCAGAAATCGCCATCCCGGTCTTACTCGTCTTTGCCGGCACTCTTTCTTGCCTACAATAATACTGTTTGGTATGCTATCCCAGATTATTCCGATTCGATCATAAGGACTGTTGGTCCCACCGACACAGAAGCTACAGACAGCTGGGCTCAAGGCCGGTGAAAGGAGGTCTGTAGTACGCCAACAGTTACTTCCGACTTAGTCCCGTATGCTTGGGCCCCTCATACCACCGGGTGACAGGCTCATTTTGTTCTGAGATCTCAAGCTGATCGGCGTACGCTCACTCTAGATCCATCAGAAAAATATAATAGGCAACCTTGGCAGTGGAATTATTTGCGACCGCATGAGCGTGTCCCGACAGCTTAGGTCACATAGGCAGGCCCTAAGCGCTTCGACCTTCAGGTCAGGTTCCGAACAGAAAACGAATTTGGACGTCAGTAAGGAGAGAGGGAGGGAGAGTATTCTGACGAATGAATGGCGAATGGGTTTTAACGTGTTGGTAGCCGGACGAAGGCACCCATCCGGTTCCGACAGCAGGTTTCCGAGCGCCGCAGGGGCAGGCGTCAGAGCGCCCTAGGCGAGGGCATGTCAACGTCGGCCTTGAAGTTTATTGTGATTGGTGAAGAACCAGACTGTCACTGTTACGCGCGCGAGGCGCAGTGTTGTGGCAACCGACCCGAGGAGGACCACTACAATTCACTATACGGTCTCGACTGTGACTGTCTACCAGAACGGCCTCTGCATGGCATGCCCCTATAAGATACCGCAGTGGGAGCTTCGAGAGTTTGATTAGCTGTGGTGTTAGCACGGAACTTAGCAGCTATCTGGCGAGCGCCTTGTACGTTGTTATAGTCGATTCTGCGACTGAAAGGCAAGCGCACGCTATTGCAACACTGACCTCATGCGTGGTAGTCGGGACTCCAACGCGTATTTGCGTCCGACCGGACCGCTGTCGATAACGTGACGGTCGGACATGTGGCTCCACCGAGTTTTTACTTCTATGGCATACCTGATTATGTCATTTGGGTAGGTTTAATTTAACTCCTCGCACTTTTACTCATTCTCCGTGACACATCTCTCAAGTGTTACCATTAGGGTTAACCTTAGGGTTAGCCTTCTAGGCTAAGGGCCAGATTGTAGACACCGGTTTAGGGTTCGGTGTTAGGGGGCCGGCTATCAAAGTTATCAAATTCTGCAATCACGGCCATCACGAGGTTCGGACTTAACGATATATTCTTCACACTTTCTTTTTGGATGTGATTGGTTATCAGGAGCTGTGATCAGTTCGTATGGAATATCGAATCAGTACCATCGGTGTCCATTTTTCCGCCAGTTTACTGCCCTCAATTTCAGTATTTCAAACCGCGCGCTCGCGTTTTTACGCTTTATTGTGCATTTAAACAAGCTAATGGCACAAATATAATTTTTACCCTTTTCTTCCCAAAACAGCAAACTATCCATTACCAGTATTGCCATATTTCGGGAGTCGCTGCTCCCCGTTTTCTGGGTGGGGCCACATAGCCCATCCTCACCTAGGCGCCTCCCTAAACATTCAGCCGGCCTCCACGTTGCGCGTTTTTCAACGCAGAGTGCTCCATAATTGTCTAACCCATGAACTGTGTGCCGCTAAAAGCGATATTTGCGTGCCCCCGGGCGTGTGTGCATGCATATGCGCACTTCAGACAGAAATGCCTATCTATTAACCAGGATACTAACTGCAATTTTTTTTTGGGAGTGCCGAACGTTCCGACATGAATAACTAAGTCGACAGCTGTTGTCATCAGACCGGCCGGTAACATTCGCCTAGCACCCCGAAATGCGGTCCGACAATAGCGCACAGGTGACACTTGCGAGGGAACCAAAGAAGTCTGCAAGCTAGCTGCTTCAGGGTTCGCGGTGGTGGAATCGGTTAACTGAAGTTTTTAGCTCCATGGAAACTGTAAAACTTAACAAGGATGATGTCGAAAAATGCACCGGTTGCTTGAAAGAGATGGTGCGCGCGGGCTGAGAAGCCGATTAGGGCCAGTTAGGCGTGACAAATGGGAATTCGCCCACCGGATGTGGAGACAGGCACATGGGCTCGTTCGGCTAAATACGTAAATCGGATTTCAGGCGCCACGAGTATTTGAGGACTGGAATGGCTCGCGTAATACTGGGTTGCCTGTTGGCTGGCCTTGAAGAATGACTCCCCCGTTCTCAGCCTTCGAGACCATGTACAAAGATGAAAGCAGCGAAGGCGGAGTAGAGGACCCTCGGATGAACAGTTGGTGTTGGACTAGGCTCCAGCATATGGTAGATGGGGTGGTTGGGAGTGAAGCGCACCCACTGCCACGTCTGTTGGACCACGACTGCTTGCCATTTATATTCCTTTTCGACAAAAGACCTCCAGGTGATGCACTTAGCTTGCAATGACAAGCACCTGACTTTTAATTTCCTTATTTCTTTTTCGTTCTGACCTTTCATTACATGAACGGAAAGGGAAAAGCGATATTGTTCATATTTTATGTAGCGAATGATTGGTTTTTGCAGCTCTCAGGTGCATCCCCTTAGATCGTTAGGTCAGGCTTCAACAACGGACAGGGATGGAGGCTTCAGCCACCCCGATAAAGGCAAACTATGGAATGCAGTCATAGATCCGATCCGAAGCCCTCGTAGCGAGACTTAAAGTACAAATCTAAAGAACAAGTCACAGGTTCGGGCCTCAGAGGTCGCAAAACCCGGAGTCAGATATGGCTGTCCATCCCAGTCTCCATTTTTTTCGGTAATGTTATTCTGCCCAGGCAAACTGTCGACGATGGCATTCCTCACTTATGTCGGTGTCTACTAGCTGTGCAATACAAATTCGCAAACTTTCGCCACCAAATGGGAACTTCAAATGCAATTTAATCTTTAAGAATTTAATACAATTTTCATCTTAAAATTGGGATTAGGTGAACCATCTTAAAAGGGTCTGCATGAGTCAGCCTTAAATCCACCAAACTGGATAACTATCCGTCTTCGCATAGGCGTGCATACAGGCAAAATTTTCTCATTGTAAAAGATGACAAAAACTTCCCTCATCATGGTGGAATCTATGGCTCACAACGAAGGGTGCTGAGGTGATAAATTCTACGATAACTGAATGCATGCGTAGAATCCCATGTGCTTTAGGGGAGAGGCCAAAATCCGGTTGTGAAACACGCAGAGCGACTGATGAGTTAACCATTTTTCAAACGGAATACGATCTCTAGTAACTACAGTGTGCAAACAGCGTGTTGTTTTGGGGAGCGCTGAGGTATACATTCATGTACTTCTTGTTCGATACGAATAGTGAACCTACGGCTTGAACCCCAATACGCCTGTCCTATTCACTTCATCGAAACCTCATGGTAGTTCCAGACGGACTGAGTAGCGTGACTTTGAAGTCCAAGAGTGTAGTGTCACACCAATCAGGAAGACTTGTCGAAAGAGAGGATTCTGCAGTAGTGCGTCCGAAGAAGTTTGCAACCCTCGGTTTTCATAGCCACTCCTTGCTGCTCATGACTTACGCTCAAACGGTTGCGCAATATCATAAGAAAGTGTGCCATCGTACTTTTGTCATCCTGACTGGTGATTTGAGATTTTCTTTACAGTCAGTCACCGTATACGATATTGGCGGTGGGCAACTTTCAGGAAGGTTTAACTGTAGTTGCCATACTCCGGGCGCCTATTCGCCTCTCGTGCGTTTCTGCACATGCAATCCGGCTCTCGGCAAATAACCGCTATCCTTACTGACCAATCAGCCTCAAGGCCCACTCAGACATACTAGCACTGAAGTCGTCGGGATGCCTGCTTCAATTACACTCGGGAAGTCGGCTCTTGCGGCGCTGGATGCCTTATGCTGCCGCAACATGGTCTCTAGCGCGTTGCGTCGTACCCACATTGGACCTCCCGTTCTCGTCCCCTTCTAGCTGTGCGGGTTCGAAGTAAGTCGTTAGTCTACAATGTACAATGCCGCTAACCTAGTGAACTTGCCGATTTCTGCCACTTTCGGGCACATTCGAACCTTTTGAGCTTCGAGATCAAACAAGGACTATATTTGGTGCTCTGGAACAAGAACAAATGCCTCAAACCCAATAAATCTCACCGAGAAGCGCTGATATAATTTTGGCCCAGTTGTATGACTGCATCGTTTAGGGACTGTCTACCCCGAGTTACTGCGCCTTTTTGTGTTTCTGGTAGCAGGTGTTGGTGTGATTGAACGCAGGTATGACTAGGCCTGAAGTGACCGGCTTCTCAGTCTGATCTGCTTTTTGTTTACTTTAAAGTTGCATCTAACATTAGGACGATTTTGTGCACGCAGGTGCATCTAGGCGATATGATGCAGTCTCATGAACAACTTCTAAAATTTTGACTACTTTCTCTTCGTTTGCAATAGGTACATGGCCCGTGCGCTAGTTATAGACAACAGAGAAGCGACCTCAACAACCTCCAGCGTCATCATCTTCTCGGAAGAATGTATACCCCAAAAGTCATTGGAAGGCTTGGCCTTCTCTGAGAAAGAGAGAGAGAGAGGGCTCAAATTATCACCCCGATTTGTTCAACTTTGTCAATCTTGCCCTTATCTACACACCAAAGACTATATTGTATCAAACAAAGGTCCATCGTGCGCGCATCAGGTCATGCGTGACGCGCGTACAAGGGTTGCTTTGTTTTGTCAACCATTGCGCGCGGGCCCGCCTGACTGTCTTGTCACCTGGGTGTGGGAGGAGAGATTATAGCAAACGCTGAGCAAGTTTGCTATCACCATAAACCAATTCACGTGCAAGTCTTGCACCTGCAATGCAGTGGGGCGTGCGGGTGACATTGCACATCGCGACGTTCGAACTAATTTGATGATCAGATGAGGTGCCTGTCGAGAAGGTCTTGAAGACGTACGTAAGTCTTCTAATGAGTGTAAGGATTAAAATTGTACTGGAAATTAGTGAGTCATCGAGTAGGTGGACTCAAGGCTTGCTGCTTTATCTAGCAGTTTGTGATAGAGTTATCCCGTTAGTTCGCTGCAGGACAAAGTCCCCTGGTATGCGAGGCATATTTACCTTTCTTCGGGGTCTGGATCATCGAGTTTCTTCATGCTGGAGCCCATCAAGCGTTTATGGAAGCGGCGCATGGGGTTGAACTTTATCTGCAATGTAAAAAATTGTTTTTTGGAGGCATGTTGACATCACGAACAGAAGTAAAATGCTGCTAAATAAATGTCCACAACCCCTTTCCGTAAGGTAAACGGGAGAGCCTGAGCCGTTGTTGTTAGAGTCCACGTATTCGGGTGCCTTAACAGTTGAGCTAAATAAATAGTGAGGAAATACTTTCCTGTAAAACTGATATACGGCTTGCGCGCCAAGAAGTAGTTGCATAAATTACCTTCAGTATGCAATGCTTGTCACACCATACCTTGTCTGTCGACTTTAAGTCAGTCTATCTATCCTTCGCATGGGCAGCTGCCTTCCTGATCTGTGGGTGATGTTGGTGAGACCCGATGCACACGCAGTGCGAGGCACTCACAATAAGATTGACATGAGGGGATCGTCCAGGTCAAGAAAAGAATTGGATGACAGCCGTTTGCTCGGAAGCTTCGAAAACGGCATGTGTGTTTTAGTGGCCCTTGACATCTCGGGAAGCTCATTTTGGCATGTAAAAGTCCCTCACTTTAATGCTCTCCTGCACGCTAAATTACTGTTCAACCAATCCAAACTGTCATCTCTACATTTAGTGACCCCTCCCCACCGCCAGTAGAGGACTCCCGAAGAAGTTCGACGGCTCGGAATAATATCAGTGGGTTTCCGGTGATCACTTGTTCTTCTTCTTCGTGAAATTGAATTCAGCACAGAATAGGTGAAAAATATGTTGCTGAAGCAGATTGGTAGACGGGAGCGCATACGGTACCCGCTGGGAGAGGAGACCGAGTGAGATCGTGTTCGCACCGGCCTTGGAGTTCACTGGCCGACTTGTGTGGCCGTGCTTGGCCCAGAGAGCATCTCGAGATATGACAGCCTCTCTACAACATAGCAGACACTCCTTGCGAAGCAAGCGACAAAGCAGCTGAACTAAATTAGTTTCGGCACCTGTCCCCTTCCAACAAGTATTCCCTGCGGATTTATGAAGCCAACAGGCAGCGCAAGCAACCCAACAGCCGAAAACTGACATTTTGCTGAGCACTACCGTATACTGGGTAATTTCTCGCCTGTTTCAACCACTGCCGATCGGTGTCGCTCACCGACCGGAGGCATCTGTTTTCATGAGGTCGAAGGCTCCCAGTTACGTGGTGAAACGATCAATGTCATCGATGCGGTACAGGGCAATTCATGTGCAGCAGGCTGCTTTGGAGGAGCTGATACCTGATTGCAGACCCACATGACCCGCAGTGGGACGGCTAAATTAGCTACTATTGAATAACCGGACAGCCAGAGAAACGTTTGAAGTCTGACAAACCACGGCAACTTCCGTCAACGATCGTGTGACTCTCTCTCTCTCTCTCTCCCCCTCCCTCTTTACAACCTACCAAGTCCCAAGCGCGCAACTCGATTAGTGGAACTCTGGGTGGGAAGTGGGGTAGGATGCAATGACCACTGTCACCCCGACGCCGCACTCCGATGAAAGGACGAAAGAATGTGCGACCTGACAGCTATCACTCCCACGCGGTGCAGCGCACACAGACAGCCTTGGAGACAGCGACATGTTGGCATGAGGAGAAGCCTTAAGTACTGCTGGGTGCCACATTCAGCTTACCTTTGAGTATGGAGATTTGCTTGCTTTTGAAACATCAAGACACTGAACCAATAGTTCTCGCGATCGCCTTTTCTGGTCAGTTGTGTTCGCGGACGCCAATTTCCTCTTCACGAATCACCAGGGCCATTTGCATAATAATAACCAAAACAAAAGAAGTAGAAGCGACCCCCGGTACAATAAGTTTATTTGCATAACGCTTCTGATTTCTGTCCGAACGCATATTCAGAGACAGTATCAGACAGATGCATCTGATACTGTCTCTGAAGATGGGTTCGAGCAGGAATCTGAAAAGTCAGGCGAATAAACTTCCTGTCTAAGCGAACGCATCTACTCCTCCCGAATTACTTCCTGGGACTCGCATTTTCGCGTGTATCGGCAATAATCAAAATTTCATCCATAACTCGTGCTGTATACATAATAGTTCGACTGTCGCGAACAACGAAATCCAATTTTATTCTACCAGGTAGGCTTGGAAATCTCTTTTATGACTCTCTTTGTAGACCAGCCGACTTTCGCAGCCTATACCTCTCTTTCTGTCCCAACGCAGAACAGCATGTATACTGTGCTAGCTACGGTACATTGGGAGAAATATCGTTTTTCTGAAAAGCCACATCATACTCACTTATGTACCTTGAAACCATGTGTATGAGTGTGGCTTGGTACATGTGGAGTGGGGACCAGGTCATTTTTGGCGCGCGTAGGCGGGCTCCTCAGCTTTGTCAGCCACTGAGCCCAAGCTCAAGGAAAGCTCCGACAGTCGAATAGTGCATGCGAGCAGAAGAGAGAGAGAGAGAGAGAGAGAGAGAGAGAGAGAGAGAGAGAGAGAGAGAGAGAGAGAGAGAGAGAGAGAGAGAGGTCGACACTAGGAGAATATATCCTCGTGGCACACCAACGCACCCCAGCTTTACTGAGACCGACGCGCTAAGCTTCATGGCTTGGAAGGGTGACAACTGACGTGATAACTCGCTTTTTCTCAGGGCCGGAGAGTCAGGCTGCACTGGCTCCTGCTTAATGGGGCCATCATGGCATGCTCATCAACGCGATCTCCAAGCCGCCTAGTAAAGGTTGAGCGGGGAACACGTCAGGTGTGGCACGCGTAGTCCAGCGGCTTAGTTTAGCCGACCAAAGTTTCCATGCCCAACTCTATTGTGATCGGAGCATGGTGGATGTGGTAGATGTCGCGCAAGTCTGCCTCATTACAATTCACGCTGCAGTCTCCAAGTTTATGTCTACATTGTCAGAGGGCGGTGAACGTCGTCACTTGCGACGGTCGAACTATCATATCCGGGTAGGTTCGCTCGACTAATCACTCTCCTCTTCTACCGCGTAACTTGACATGGGCATTGTAGTGAATACGATTGACCTTACTTTCTTCGTCGTCACAGAGTCCAGACTAGAGTTCCGAATCAAAATTAAACACCTATATTGTGTCCAAAAACAGACCCAATTGATGGACATTACTTCCACAGGACTGAGGCCACGTTAGAATGCTGCCAAAATTACCCCTTAACTGCTCTTAATGCTGTAAGAACGGACCTGATCGGCTAGTATACAACACCCTCCGAATGTTTACTACGGAGAATAAAATAAGTGTTCATTATTTTTACCGGAATCCTTTGAGCAAAGTTCCTACCAAGCACCCATTTACGGCTGAGCATTTAATGAATCCTAAATCGTGGGGCTAGTTTTTATCCACAATACCATGACCCCTTCTCAAATATTGACCCCTCGCCGCCGCGGGAGTTCCTTGGACCAGAACGGAGGCCGGTCGATGAGACGGTTCGCTCTGGTCATAAGGGTAGATTGGTGAACATCACAACTAAAAAGCTTGTCCCTAAGGTCCGAAAATGGTCACCGTCGCCGTCTTCGTCGTCGTCGCCGTCGTCCTCGTCATCGCAACCGTAGTCGATGACGCTGCTATTTCGGTTAAAAATAGGAACAACACAGTTCGTTAACGTTCTTCTGCCCCGCCCCCAACGGTCACGGGAACATTTTTTTAGCAAATCGTCCAGACGCAGGTTGAGCTGGGACACATTGCACATGAACTACTATCGCGTCCTCGTGGAGCCACGTGGAGCCTAACCAGATTGTGCGTTCTCGCCTGCATTATTGCAAGCACAGATTGCCTTTTATCAGGAGGAATTATTTTATGGGGAAGTCTGGGCACCGAAGGATGCAGTCAACAATTAAGGAAAGGTGGTGCCCAAGTACATACTTCTAAGCTCTTACTGGCTGGGTCCTGGGACCCGTAGGTAACGCGCACTAAATGGTCCCAAAAATGTGCAGGGTGGGAGAAAGGTGAGATCAAAGGTGGGAGGAGGAGGCACTGGACTGCATTGGTTGGTTGGTTGGTCGTTGGTAGTCTCTTTCATAGCCAAAGGTCGCGGTGTTGCTTGGTCCGCCTCAGCGACGATTATTCTAATGACCGAGTGCCGAAAACTTTTCCTGTTGTCGATGCAATAAGATCAACGCACTTTTGATTCCTTGAGAATAATCACAATAAGTGGCCTGTATAGAAGGCCGGTAAAGGCCTGCAGATACCAGTATTTGGATGGATAATTGAAAGGAGTCTGAGAGCCGAACGCGAACAGGGACTACAGTGTAAGCGTACGGAATGAAAATGCAAAGTGAGCGATTGGGTTGCCAGAGCGCGGAGGGATCCACGATCCATGTCTTCAGTTTGCCGGATTTGTGCTCCTTCTGGTTCAGACGATTCTTCTTGCTCAGGCCTCCTATAGCCAAATCAAACTGTCCCCTGTTACTTGCATACGCACTGACGAATGTTTCTGGTCATAGGGTCTCTGTGACTCATAATGTGCGCCTTCAGCGCAGACGTGATACCGATGGATAATTTGCTCCTTGTGGATTGGCTCCGGTTGTGGCTTGCAGCGGCTGCATGCGCCTACCGTACTCTGAGACAGGTTGTTCATGCGCCCCCAACAAAGGCGACCTGTCTGATCGACTTGCGGTTTGCGAAACATACTGCTATTGCCCTCATTGCCCACAACAGTTTCACAGTTTTAATGGGTGAGTAGAAAAAATTTACACGAATGGCAAATATGGTATACCGTACTCCCGACATAGGAACTATCCAAAAGCCCAGACACGTGTTCCGCCGATTTCTCTGCTGCCGCATGGGCATTACGTGGTTATTTCACAGTGGTTGATTGTCTTCAACCCAAATGTTCATTGAAATGTCCGGATCACCTGAGCGCACTTAATAATTTCAAAATTATTTCCTTGAAGTAAGGGACTGTTTTCACCGTGGACCACGCTTTGAACTACGGAGAAGATGGAGTAGTAACTGCAAGCAAACCCTGGCCACCCACCCCGACATCCGGCACAGTTTCCAGACAGCCAATTTGGGTTGACTAAAATCCTTTACTCTGACGGCTTAGGGCGGCGAAACCTGCCGTTGTGATTTGGAAACAGATATGGTTCGAGTTAAGGAAGGTGCGCGGCAAAAGCCACCTGGATGGCTTACAGAATTTCTCTCTTAGTCTTTGTAGACTCCAACCCCACGAATCGGTGGGGAGCGGAATACAGGTGGCTTTGAGCTAAATTTCGGACAGCGTCCCTGTGTCCTAATCCCAACCCGAACCACAACCGTAACCCTGACTGTAAATTCAACCACAGCATTCTTTTGACTTCCACCCTAGCTCTTAACTTAATAATATAAATGCCAGCAATTCCCCTTTCTCTAGAATGTAGCGCGCAACCACCTGTAAAACGGGGTAATCCTAGTCCCCTTTCCACCCGGCAGGGGAAGGGGGTACACAAACGATTCCCAAACACAAACCCAACGAATAGCGACCTTCAGTTCATCATAAATCTCACTGAAACATCAGGATCCGTAGGGTCTGCATCATCAAGTGTTCGACACTTCAAGCAGTAAGCGGTACTACCGGGAAAGATGACAAAATATGCATGCACTTTTGGAAGTTTTACTACTATTAACCTCGGCTGCATGTGTTTAAAAAAACAAGCTGCGCTCCGGGATGCTGGGGAATCCGTTTTACGGAAGTAAGCATGGGGTCGGAAGGAGTGGTAGGGTGCGGTGCAAGGTTTTCTTTAACCAATGCATTATGCTCGGGTCTCACAACACGTTAAAATTTCCGGCAAGCTATGGGGCACCCAATGGGCCAAATGAGGGAAAAATAACATGATCTACAGTGTCTCCTTTTCGTCATCAGAGCTCTCTCGGTTTGAAGTAATATGTACACACAGAGGTGCAGTCACACTAAATTATAAAAAATGGAGCTTATACTATCAATAGCGGTTGCGATCTGATGGTCAAATAAACGAAATTGAAAATATGAGGAGGAATTTCCAGTTGAAATTGCTAAATTGTATAACAAAAAATAGAGCCTGAATACTGAAGCTTCGGTGGGGCATCGCCAATTTTGACTGTTCATGTTAACCCGCTATTCGACAATTAGCAACAAGTTCTGGGTATAAACTTTAACGCCATACCCTATGTATGATATACTTTCTACTTATGTTAAATAAAGTAGCGCGCACTTAAACAATAATATAGTGGCTTGATGTGGCTCGAGACAATTGGTACTTGCAAGCTCATTGACTATGCTCATTGCAACAGAAGAGCTTGTCATTTTTGACTGCTTAGCTTACGATGCTGCTGGTAATTCTCATAGCCACCTATATGCTTAAACTGTTATCTATAAACTGCGTACTTTGCTGATCTCTGAGTGCGTTAGTTAATTAGCATTATGAAAGTGCCGGATCATTTTTTTGTTTCCCGTTAGCAACGCCTCAGGATTTGTCTTTCAAATTCACTTTCTTTCTAAATTTTCAGGATACAGACTATGATTACGCGACCTGTAATCCGACCTGCTCTCGACCGAGCACCAAGTTCGTAAGATTGGCCGATCCTGTTAACGTTGACAAAGCAAGGTTTTTGGAATTTTAGTTTCAGCTGCTACTTACGTAATGGATAGAGCTTCTTGTTGGGACTGTGCGATGCTTGTAGCGGTCATAAAAAAACCAAGAATAGTACTAAAAACAGCTGCTGAAAGTGAAAACGTATAAATGTGTGGTAACCAATTATAACGGGGCTTTAAAACGAAATAGACCGCCGAACGTGTCAAAAACGGAAGGGGTGGAGTGGGCCTACGACTGGTGAGGAATGGGGAGGGGGTCGAGGCTATCCAGAGGGGTGGTGACAAGACTATTTCGAAATATTATGCATTATGCAGATATCTTCACCATAAAAAGAGACGTCTGAGTTAAGTTCAGACATGTTTATGCACCGATCCTTCTACCAACTGTAAATAATAATATGGATATCGGTTGTGTTTTTCAGACTGTATTTCTTCCAGAAAGCCACATCCCCAACTTTAAGGGTTTGAGGCCTTCGTGATTCCTTTTTCATATAAAATCGCCAAAATCACTTCGCTATCAGTTCATGCAAGTTACCAGGCACTTACCTTCTTTTTCTTTTTCTGAAATTGCTGGGAGGTAGCCATTTCCGCATCTGTTTGACCATTCATATCAAACAAATCCGAGGAAGGGAAATCTAGAACGGAGAAAAAAGAAGGCTGAGGACAGAAGTACTCAAGAATGAAACCCGAATATGTGGCTGCGTCTGATATGGCCACATAGGGTGAATCGAATTCCTAAGATAAGCGCGAAGCACAACAACCCCCCCACCTAAGAGTGATTATGGTAATCTACCTGGGAGTTACTAACTGCTCCATCCTTCCTCTTTTAGGAACTTATCTGTGCCACTAGCTACTAAGAACCACCTGCATAATAGATAGTTCGACCGTCGATTTCGACGATGTCCACCGTATTCTCCACGGAAGGGTGGTGCAGGGACGGTGACTTGCACGTGAATTAGTTTTAAGTGATAGTAGCCTTGCGCTGCAGCTACCGCACTCTCTCCTCCTCCCCCCACCTGAACCCGGTGTCATGACAGAGTCAAGAAGACCGGAGGCGGTAGAGGACGCAGGTGGCTGGCGTGGCCGGAGCCGCTCCTGGGCGTACCACCACACCTGGCTCGGATTCCACGAAGTGGGAGTGTCATAAAGGCCACATTAAGAAGGAGCCATTGCAACCTGACTCTCAGTCCGCCAGTCAGCCACTCCACACAAAACACACATTGGGCTGACCAGGCGGTCCGAGTTATCCCGTCAGTTCGCAACCTTCCAAGCCACGACTTTTAGCGCACCGTGATAGTTTCAAGCGCCTCAGATTGTTTATAATGAGGAACATGCGCTGAGCTGTCGACCTCAATCTCTCCCCAGCCCCACAGTCAAACCGCTGTCCGAGCCGGTCAGTTGTCTGATGCAGTAGTGGACGACCTGCATAATTACACAACGACACAAAGGTCCCCGCTCTCCGATATGCTGACTGGCGGTGGGTCTGCGATATACTTGCTTCGGTGGTGGACAGTCAGACTGGGGTAATTTGGCGTTGAAAGTGTCATTTGGTTCTATTACTTGGCACGCCATCGTATTTAGAATTCTTGGGGGAGGGAATGGGGGAGGAGGGGCTGGGTTTGCTAATCAACGCGCTTCCTTCAGAAGATGAAATTTCCTTAAGACGTCTAATCTGTATAGGACACGGTTGGGCAAAGTGTAATTACTAGCGGGCCGGTTGGTTAAATTGATCGATAAAACAGCAAATGAATCTGGTAAGATGACAGATCACGGTAACCCGCATGAAAATGTACAAATGCCCACGGGAACTTTCCGATGAAAGGAAAATGTGCTTAATCAGCAACCTGCAAAAAGTATGTATCAAAACCATCGAAAGACACGATAAATTAGTTCGGTGGGTAAGCTTCGAGTGTAGGTGTTGGGATAAGTACCAGCAGCGCAAGTGAGAAGAACATCCTTGCCAAAGTTTCCTATCAGGAACTTGGAGCAAGGTGCGTGGAGCACAGTTTTTCACAGAGAAGCGCCAATGACAAGGGCAATGGCGCTTTCTATTTTTAGAAGAACCATACGTGTTTGAAGTCTCGGATTCTCACTCTAACCCATCATCAGCGAGTGTCGCAGTCCAGAAAAATAAGATTCGATTACTGGAACATCCAGACTATTGACCTGAGGGTCGGGTTCGTTCAAACCCACAATCAGATACATTCATAGACCAGAAGAATAATAAGAAGATGCAATCGGTGGAATCTGAAGTTTATTGGCCTGACGTTTCGGATTCTCGCTGGAACCCATCTTCAGATACAGTCACAGACAAAGGTCATGAAGTCGCACGGAGTGTAGTATGTAGAGGACGCAATTACCATGCAACAACACGCCCTACCCTATTAGCAGATCTCGCGTTCTCCGAAACGTTAGGTCACTATACTTCATGTATCAGCGAGCACTTCTTCTTCTTTCTCCTCCTCCTCCTCCTCCTCCTCCTCCTCTTCTTCTTCTTCTTCTTCTTCTTCTTCTTCTTCTAAACTGCTTTCTGGGACTCGCCCCTTTGTTCCTATCGCCAGTAGCAGTCATTTTCAGTCAGTCCGAACCCGGACTCTTCAGTCATGGGATCAGACGGATTACCAGCTAAGTCACGGTTGCATGCCCTACTGGCTGCGGCAGCGAAATTTTAAAATCCTGTCCGAATGACCTGCACCGATCAAGCCTGACTGAAAGACGGACTGGGGGGGTTCCAATTTGCCTTGCCTTGCCCCCAAAAGCGGTCGGATAAGGCGCCCAAGCAGTTCCAAGAGGATATAACTGATAAAGACAAGGGAGACTGGGATGGCCGTTAGAGTGCAAACGCAGAAAGCGGCCAAATTATTTAAAAAAATTAAATATTCCGAGACTGCAGTGGCTCCTTCGACATTCTCATCATCCTTTGTTTCATCATGAATTATTATGAAAAACTTTTTATGATGCAGGCAAAATTTAAATTCTAGCTTGTTATTGTTGTTGCTGTTTTTGCCAAATAGGCGAAAACAGGGACTACTTTGTCACTGGGGCCCTTTGCACAAAGGAAGGTTGTACAAACGCTACAGTTGCCATTGACCAAATTTAGGCAACCTTCTATTCCAGACACTCCAGCACCCGAAAACTTTCCAACTACCCAACAGACGAGTAGCCCCGTTCTTCAAAAATATCCATACAGGTACAAAGTGACAACATACCTAGTCAACATTCCTAATGAAGTTACCGCAGGAAACTACATATGGAACGTTTGAAAAACCCTCGTGATGAGTCGAAGCGCCCGTAGTGTACGGTCCTCCCCTGCTACTGCTCCTACTTCCTCCTTCACCCTCCTTCCCTCCGTAAGCATATGTACTTGTGTTGTTTATCTTATCCGTCATCGCTGGCCTTATTTAACCAATTTTAGTCCATGAAGGTTAAGTATGCAACATGGGTAAGTATTGCACTGCCGATGACGATGCTTGAACGTGGAAGGCAAGAAAAACTAATAAAGTTTTTTTGTATAGGTGTATCCGTCAGACCTCGAACCGTAGTTTTAATGTCAGAAGATCTCGCGACTCTCTGAGTTAGAGTCACGCTCCAAAAAGTTCCTTACTGATGCCCTCCAAAGCTGATAATCAATCGACGCGTTTTACGGTGCCACTTAATTGGCCAGCCAAAATCGACATTACAGGGCGTGTGCACCCGAATAACAAACAGATTCCGCGTACCCGTTGCTTCACAGAAAGCTATCGCCTAGCCGCTTATTAGAGTTAATTATCCTTCGAAGGTAAGAAATGTTCTTGTTTCTTCCACTGGCCAGACATTTGTGTCATTTTCATTATTTTCTCCTCGACGTACATTGTAGCTGCTGAATGGGTTGCCCAAAAAGTTAAAATTTTCAAGCAGGATTCGGCGCAGGCATTTCATGTCTAGAAGTGCCCTTTTAGGCCGCTGCGTTCATTAGGTGTCACCATTTCTTGGGGGATGTGGAAACGAAGTCTGACGAAGCCTGACGAAGCCTGCGTCCGGCAACACTCTTGCACGCTAGTCTTTCCTGCACCAAAAATAAGAACTAGGAGAAAAGTCCTTTTAACCTGGAAGTTTAGTCTTTCGTAAGGCGAGGTGCTTAACCACGGCGAGATAGCTGCAACAGGTTTGACAGGTGACCAAGCGCATTTTGGAAGAGTCCCAGGCAAGATCTCCTCTTACTTCAGAACGCGATGAAGGGCGGTCCCCGAAAACGAGGTTATCTTGGAGGACGAGTTGAAAACAAACAGGGCAAAGGAACAGAGGGAAGGAGAAGAAGGAAGCGATGCAACAAGCCGGAAAAAAATACTTTCCACAAAGGACAGTTTGCACTCTCATCTGGTTGGTGGAATGCAGGGGTTTTTAGCTCCCGTTATTACACACAATACTGGTACATTTACTTTGCTTTGTCAGCCTTTGGGTCTATAAAAATAATGTTCTGCCCCTTCTCATTCGATTGCACTTCCTTTTACCTTCTGAGTGGGTACAAAATCCTTATTAACAGCCCTCAAAAATTCGGGTTTATTTCTCGCCGCACAAATTCTTGCACGTAAGACAAACCAGAATTCTACTTAATTGGGCAACAGATTCGGGCTTTTATGCGGTTTTTATGATGTAGTTTATCTGGATTTGGGAAGTGTGATCTTGGTGATCCCCTTGAAGTAAGGTAATAACACGCGATTCATAAGTCTCAGTCTCAATCTATTAAATAGGTTGATTTAACTTGTTTATAGGTGTGATCCTTTGATGTGCTCATATTTTTGCTTTTTTGAGATATCTATGAACAGAAAGTTGTGACGTCATTAAAGATCGTGCAGTTTCTTGTTGACTTGTGCCGTCGTTCTCTCCTACGAAATTTACCAACTTTTTTCATGATTTGGCCAGACTTTCTTACTGATCGCGGCTTAATGAATAAGTTTGCGGTCTTTTTCAGTTCTGAACTGTAGTCCTAACTTGTGGTGCATGTTTGCAGCGTTGTTGAAAGTTTTGGCAGGCTTTGCCACAAATCTGGTGGATTATCGCTTGGCTAACTTTTAACACTCTATCAGCAATTGAAAATGCATTATGGCCAACTGCTTCCGTAATATCATAATAAGGAAAACTCATTTATCTACAAATAAAAAAGTACTAAAAAGAAGATTTATAAGCAATCAAGAACATCAATCAGTGAGTTAAATTCAGTATCTCAAAAGGATTATCCACATAGCCAAGTTAAATATACCAGCACAATATATAGAGACGGAGATTTATGAATCACACGGTAAATCGTCCAGATAAATAAATGCTTGAGCTAAAAGACACTTATTTGCCCATAAAACCTCCTTCAACAAACCACAAAAAACGTTTGCTATTTCAAAGACGAATAAAACGGCAGCAATGCCAGAAAAAACGCGTTCATTCTGAATATAATCGAAAATTTGAACTAAAAAACAAATACAGAAGCATTAGTCAAACTGTGTTGACCATTCTGGCTTAGTTGGCATCATCATCAGCCAGTCATGTCAACATCTGATCGAGAGACCTATGATCTGGGACTGGGCGAAGATAGTTGGTGCGTTTAACGAACAAAAAGTTTGTTCTACCTCATTGCCTGTGCCGCGAAATTGACGGCTTACTTGGAGGATGCATCCTCCTCCTTCACCACCACTACCATCACCACCACCACCACAATCACCACCACCATCTTCCTCGGTTGAGTAGCCTCCGCTAGACTTCCTTAATCGGTTCTAAAATATGGAGATGGAAATTCCAGAAGACGGGCAAGTCTTGACAGATCGGTAAGTCAGGTTATAAGCCATCATTCAGGTTAGTGAGCCTGGTGGCAGCCTGGTTCCTTCTCGGTCATATTGTGTCCGACTTGATACTAGATGTTATCAGGCATTTAATGGTCTTGCGTAGTGACCCAGGTATGCAAGGTTGGAGTTCGAATCCCCGGGGCAGGCGGATAAACCATCTTCAAAGGAAAAAAAGGATGAAGTAGCCGGCACTGGTGATAGATAGGGGCTGCCAACCAGCTGTTTTGCCTCATGACACCTCCTTCTCTTGCACCAATCAACGTCGTATTAAACCATCTCCATCTTCCTACATATGACTGACTGACATCGACAAAAGAGGTTACTATTCCTTGAACACACAAGTGGCACTTTAAACATGCATGAATACTACTTTTCCCAGACGTTGGCACACATAAAGAGGCGTAGTTGAACACTGACATCCGCCCGAAAACCAATTTACCGAAGTTATTAATTCATATGTCATCATCAATGACCAAGTTGCGTCTGGAGTAGAGTATCCAAAGTGAGGACTTTGTTCTTCCGACAAACTACGCACACGGATACCACAATTCCGATTGCAGGGGAGCCGACCGCGGGGGGTGGGGGGTGATGAAGAGGTAGCGAGACCGGTGGGTGTCGGTGTCGCGAGGTCTGACAAAATACATCGCTAACTCGCGTAGTTCTTGTCCAGTGCTGTCAAAATTGCGCAATTTTTGAAAGGTTGCGAGCTGGTGGGCTGTTGCGGTCGCCTGAGCTAATGCGTGTGGCTTAAGTCAACGCGACAGAGGGATTCTGCGTAACCTAGCGGGCGGGACGGCAACACCGAGGTGCATCTGGAACTATTGGTGTAATTCGCACAGGTGCCGGTCGTCGACAGATTACAGCAAAAAATCGGTTAAGTATACAATATAAAGCGCTCCCAACTATGTGCGATAAGCCGAAAGTGCGTATGTACGCCGATCAATATTCACATGCCATCCTGTGCATAAAACTGTCTGGCAAAGGTGCGATAGGGCATCTGGACGGTTGGTAATGACTGGAGCATAGTAATCTGCTCTAGAACTCAGATCCATCTGGCTGGTCAATATAGCTTCAAGGGTACAGTTGCGAAACGTATTACGAATGACGCAGATACCTGCCAAAGACTCAATGCGAATTTTGTCGAGGTTAAAAATCTGATATTTAAAATTCAAGTAGCCAGTCGGATCGAGCTCTGCAGACGGAGGAAGGTTGAAGTTTACTCCCCTTAACCACTACGAAGTTATATAAAGAGTACGTAGTTGAGGTATAATTTAAAAATCTTCCAAATAACCTTGGGGATTTTTCAGGAGTATAAAATCGACAAAAGATGTGAAAGCGATCAAGATAGGTGGAGAGGGTGGTTTCGTTGACAAAAATGACCTTGTTCCATGGGTAGCATTTGTGAAGGGACACGAGGTGACCTCTGCGGATGAACCTGAGAACGCTTACAATACGAATGGTTCAGGTCCATTCTTCAGAATTTTACCGTGTTAAATTTTGGTGTTGATGGATGAAAAAAATCAAACAACTATTGGATAGAACGGCATTAAAGGATTTACATAAATGTCACAAGTTAACAAAATCAATGCGGAACCGCATTTTATGCATGCTTAACCGAATTCTTAATGAAAGCAAGGGTCTTATGTGATTGGCCGAGGGTAACTAATAGGAGGGTCGATGCTATGCTGGTCGAAGCCGTGGTTATGGAAGAAAAAGCCACATAAGCGCAGGCTGACCGTCTTCATCGACGCTATCGATTTTTCAATTACAAAAGAGCCTTATCAGTTAAGGAGTGGGCGGCAATATTTAAGGTGGTGAGGGGGGGGGGGTGCAGGAGGGGCAGGGATTCAGAAGAGTCGGCATCTCAGGACGGAGAGTCCGGCTGCAACGGCTTCTTCTTACTGTGGTCTATCTATAACACTCCCGCTCTGTTAGGATCCGAGCCGCCCCATTCATGTTTAGGCGAAAAGCTGGTCCTGCTTGAGAGCATCAGACGTGTGTGATACGCGCAGGCGGGCGGTTTAGTTTTGCCAGCCAATACCCCCTATCCCGTCTCCAATTCTCTTGACTCTGTCCTGATACCACGCTCAAGGGGTGAATGGGTAGAGAGAGGGTGCGGTAGATGTTTCGCAAGTCTACGATCATTATAAATTAATTCGCATGCAATTCCCCATCCCTGCGCCTAGCTGTTGTAAGGCAAATGGTGGGCATCGTCGTTGTTGACGATCGGACTGTCATTTATTTTGAGTCCTCTTCAAAAAGAACTTTCGATGGGAGAATACAAAGGAAATTCGAAGCGTGAAGGAGTCTGTGTTAGCCATTTCTACAACATGCTTGATTTTCCTTTGACCCAAGTGTGATTAAACTCACGGTTCCCGGTGGGGCCTCGTAGCTCATTTGGCAAGAGCGTTGGCTGTACTAAAGCCTTCCCTTGCTGGCATGAGTTGGAATCCCACCGAGGCCGCCGAGTTTTTCACAAGTGGGTCAAAGGAATTATTCAAATCTGCCAAAATCTTCTACTAATTGCTTGGTTTTGTTTTAGATTTTTCACAAAAAACCTAGAATAAGACGATATTTTTCTGTGTAACTTTTTACGGATGGGAAATTTCAGACAACAGATGCTTGGCGCATCTGTTCTTCATGTCCTCTTGAAGACTGCCTGCGTAGCTAAATGACGGTTTATTTGCCTGAATCAGATTACAGCGCTTGCGGGGTCAGTTGTTTACTACTCCAGGAAACTGTCTGGAATTCTGAACGAGACTTACCATCTGGCTATGCCTCAAGGTTTTATTTTTGTCTGCGGCGCAGAAAAAAAAATTCAATGACCAATAAGAAGCGATAATTAGGGCGTCCCACATGATTTGGACCTTCAGTCTCGCCAACATCTGACTTCTACTGGAGACATTGTTCGAAGATGGATAGACCAGATTCTAATATAAAAAAAGCCTTTGGGTAAGACGAAACATGAAAGCTGGGACTGCAGAATGGCGTGCTTTTTCTTTGCCGATCCTTTGGAGACAGAAAGGTCTAGGTGGAGGATAGAATGCTCCTCAAGGGCTAGATTGATTATCGACCTGATTTCGAACCAAGACGCTGTTCCGGGAGTTGAACTCCGCTAATACCCGAGTCTCGAATCTTATAATTAATCCTGATCTCTCATTAAGATACGGGTAATCCAAACTGTGAAGTACACAGTCTATGCGACTTCGTGCGAAGCACCACATAGAGCCCCAAAGCACAAAGGCAGAGCATTTCCCGCAAGTCGATCGCTGAAGCATTCAACCACAATGATCGCAACCGACATGACAACGGTTCTGTGGCTCAATCGGCAGAGCATTAGACTTACTAACACTCGATAGTCGAAGAATTGAGGCTAGGATGGGGCAAACCTGGGTTTGGGTAAGACGGGCTTGTTAAGGCTAATAAGCCTGAAATTGCAATCAACTCCCTCATGTCTTTGTCGGTAATCTCCTCCTACATGAGGGAATGTATTGATGATATAATTACCCGGCGTGTCCTCTCTATCAACATCATATAGAGTGGCATTACGAAAGCCATCAGTGAGTTAAGTGGAAAAAGAGGCAGAGACATCTATTCCGGACCTGTTCGTTTGATTCGATCAGTCAGGTACGGAAGACCAGAAGCACAAATTGAGGGTAAAGAACACCATCTGTCGGTCAGCGTCCAATATTATCACATTAAACACGGAAGTGATGTCATGCGCCCTCTTTGAGGGCGTAGGACGAGTGGAACATTTTCGCACGCTGAAAAATTAGTCTGAACCCAGTTGTAGGATCCAAAAAGCATACGCCCCAGTTTAAAGCGCCGCAGGACACAGAAACAGATACCCCACGTAGTAAAGGTGGTCCCGGGTTGGAGTTAGAAGTAAAACTAGAACACGAGAATAGGTACCCCCTATAATCTATCGGAAGGTCACTTGTAGTACAGGGGGTATCTATTCCAGTGTTCACCCGAATTTGCTACTACACGGTCGCTTAGGATCGGTTACGAACCCAATTTCGAAGTCTATGATCTATTTGCATTTGTTAAAACAAAGCGATATGAAGTCTCTTCTTTTCAGCATTGTAAATAAGCTTCAAAATATCCTTGTGATGAGACAGCAGAAGGCATTACAGATATCAAGAAACGTAATTGAGACCGAACTTGTGAAAGAGTAAAAGGTGCGAAAATGGGTTGATTGACGAGAAGACGCTGACAAGGAAGACTCGACCTTGAATGGCCTATGGAGGACTAGCCATTAGCAATCAGCCAATGGGACACTCCAATCGCAAGATAGGACGAGGTTACCCCAAAGGAAAGCGCTCTATTTTAAGCAAAGAGGTAAAACGACACTGTATCATGTAAGAGAGCTGCTCACTGACAAATGAAATGGCCGCTTAATCTCAGCCTGTAGTCACGTGGTGCGATGAGTACACGCACCGCAAGGTGTGTCAAACAGTGCCAATGCCAGTGACTGTTCCGTTGCCGATGACACCAGTATGACCGAGAGCCAAACGGATGAAATAATGTTTAGACTGTGTCACTCTCCATGTGGGGCTGAGTAGGCAAGAGTATTCGTATTTGCAGTAAATAAACTCTAGCCCACAACGAAGCATGCTGACTTCATTCCTGCGGCCCAACTTGGGTGACTTGCAAAGTCAGTCACCACTAAAGTTTCTTTGTCATCAACTGCCTTCTGATTTTATTCAGGAAAAAAATTGTTCGGCATAGATGCTGACTTTTTGAATGTAGCACCTTTTCATTCAGCCTATTTCGACAACTAAATAATGAAGAAGATAAACTTTTTCGGGTCGGTATATTACAGCTAGAAGATTATAGAACTGGGGGTGGCCTATTCTAGTCGCTTGTGAGCTAGTGGAAAGGATGTCAAAATCTACTTAACAAAAAGCAGCTTCCTGATTCAGATGCCTTTCAAATTCGGTCCCTGATTTGAGCTTTGCACGACAGTCGTTTTGATCACCCTCGCATGTCACATAGGAATGCCTGTAAACTTACACTTTGACATATTTTATGAGGCGTCTTCGACTCAGTTCAACAAGAAAAATGCTGTTGTTTGCTGCCCGCAAACGGTTACCTGCGATGCTGTAATTGATCTTTCAAGTATTCCTAATCTAAACTACTGATAGTATGCATTGGACACCAATTTTCCATTGCAAACAATTACTGGCCTGACCTTGAACTATGACTCTTTAATGTCAGTCTATTTTATCAGTCTATATATTATTCCAGTCTACCTTGTTGTGATCAGCGATCCTTTACACCGCGGGTTGGGACGCCACGAAGAGAAAGTGCGTCAGTTTGGTAATAAAACCGAAGAGCGCATCGAAGGGGCTAGTTTGGGGCCATTACGCAGCAGGGAGCCATTGCGCGAACAATGGAAGGTTTGCCGATGCAAGCGAAAATGCAAGTCCCAGAAAGTAATTGAGAAGAAGTAGATGTGATCGCTGGGACAAGAGCTTTATTCGCCTGACGTTTCGGATTCCATCTTGAACCCATCATCAGAGACAGTTCCAGATACGTGTAATTCGTACACAGGGAATTGCAGTATTCATAGGATGCCGTCGCTATGCTTCAGCGATGACGACTGCGCTCTGGTGCGAGCCGCGAGTTGCTTGAGTCATGGTTTACAGGCCCCCAATCTATTAACAAGTGCAATGACCTACCCAACCCATATTCGGTGTTATGACTCAGTTCAGCCTGAGCAATCGGCCAATCGGGGAGCGCTCAGGTGAACACATTTTCCAATGCCAGTACCGGTGATTCAGATGGCTGAGCAATCATCAGGCCACCCTCCAACACGGGTGACAAAATTTCAGCGGATTACGACCCGCATGCCGGCCATCAAATAATTAACGCACCAGAGCGCAGTCGTAATCACTGAAGGGAGACCTGTTAATTGCCGTACATGTGCAGTAGCGTAGCGATGGCATCCTATAAATACTGCAACTCCCGTGTTTGAATTATCCGTATGTGATACTGTCTCTGATGATGGGTTCCAGTTGGAATCCGAAACGTCAGGCGAATAAAGCTCTTGTCCCAGCGATCGCATCTACTTCTTCTCAATGGAAGCTTTGTTCGTTTCAAATAATTGTTTTCAAATACTTTGGCGGACCTCTGGTTGTCTTGTGTTTCAACGAGGACCATGCTCAAAACTGAATTGACTTTATTCTTGTTCAAGCACATTAAGCCAGACTCCACACGTTGCATAGAACTGACACCGGCAGCGAGGGTTCGATTAAGGTTCAGACTCGGGTGTTGATTAAAAAATGTGAACTGCGAGAAAATGCCATATTGGTAATTCTAATGGTTTTGTGACGGCCAAAGTACAATGGACGTGCCCCAACCACTGAAATCCCCGAGGTCAATTTCACAAAGGATGAAAGGAAGGGAACAGGAGTATGCTTATTCTGTGCAGGAGGCTGAAGGGTTATCGTGACAAATGCTGGGCGCTAGCTACAAGCCGCCAGTGGCACACGCGGTACCCATCATTTATGTCTCAGCGGTGAAATATCGATTTATCAATTGGCTGAAATCTGTGCGCAATCGATTAAATTTCAGTGGCGGATTATCGATTGATCAACTGACCGACACGTGATTGGCTGGTCTTGCTAATGTAATATTTGCCCATCACAATTACCCATTGCCCATTCTCGTTTGTTCCGGGGTTTTGTTCTTTAACTCTAGGTATTCCCCTGGTCAATCCCACTCCATGATAAAATGTGACCAAAGACAATTCCACTCTTCCAGCCCAACCATAATAAAACCAGAACCTAGGTCCGCGTACATGGCCTGAAGGGAAGATTTGTAGACGTTAATCCCAACGCCTGTCGGAAACGTGCTCTCCCACCACTTCCCATTTCGTTTAGCTAAGCGATAGATTGGGTTCTTCAGCGCACACACTAACAAATCACCTCGGTTTTACAGTAGGTCATGGAACGAGCATCAGGTGTCTTGGCTCTGCTGATGGCATTTTTGTACGGGAAAGCTTCTTTTTGGAAATGCAATGGGCTTTGTCCTAGATGAACTAAAGATGTCAAAAGTGGGTCTAAAAATAAGATCCTCCATGCCGAGGATGATTACTTACGGTTTCCTTACTAGGCCAACGGTGGAACTCTTAATTTGGCAAACATTTCCCACTGCTTCCGCAATGACTAAGATGCTATCAATATTTGATTAACTAAATGCATATCTCTAATTGGACTCCACAAAAATATCGGAAATTAACCAGAGAGCAGTTTAAAAACCAGGCTATGCATAAACAAGGTTTCTGTCTAAGCGGTACTTCTGGACGTATCAGAGTCACAACATGTATATCGTAGGAAGGGCACGCGCCGATCGCTTGCGGGACGTACTCATTCCGTTGTACCTTGCGGTTCAATGTATAATCCTCACAGGCCGTCATATAGCAACTACAAAGGTATGCACAAGCGAGTTCTAACAAAGATAAAGGACACTGGAATAGCCATATCTGGCCTATTTTCCGTCATCAGTCAGCCATACCCAACCCCAGGTTTAGGTCCTCCGGGATTTCAACTCTAGGTCTTTGATCATAGAGTCCAACGCCCTAACACTGAGCAACGGATCTGCTGTCCTGTCTGTTGCGATAGACAATAGACCAGCTCGCAACTGACAGGAAAACGCGTACGTGACTCACTTTTAGAGCGCTGGACTCTATAAACAAAGATGCCGCATTCCAATCCCAGGGACTCAAATCTGGGGTTATGTACGGCTGGCTGATGACGGATAATGGGCCAGAAATGGCTCTTCCAGTCTCCTTTATCTTTGTAACGGCCCATTTCTACCACATATAACTCTGAGGGCACAGGGTGCCTGGAACTGCCCGATTTATTGTGGTTGTGCTTCATTCTCGTTATTCGCCATTATGCATGAGTCCACAACGGAAACTCTGACGTATTTGACGCCGAAGTGAGGGTGAAATCGTCCAAATCGCACCTCACCCGAAACCCACCCGGTCAGGTGACCGCGTGAGGTGAGGAGGAAGTGACGAAATCTGTCTCCGAGCAAATCTATGGTCCTGCAGTCTTCGGGACCAATTTTCCAGCTATATCAACTTCGCTTGAGCGTCTGTCCCAAATGAATGTGGTGGAAGGCCTTAACTTTTCATAAACACTATGAGGCTGTTTGAATAAACCCGGATTAATTTTGTTAGCATCCGTAAAGTCGAAGGGAAGCTCAAAATTGGGACCAAAATTGGAAGTTGTTGGTCTTTAGGAGTTTCACCAAAAGGCCTTGAAGGCGGGAGCTGTCAAGCCATGTTCCACCAGTTCAAGCCCGCAGACGAGAAAGGCTGGTGTTCAGCTAATGACGTGACTGAGATTGACGCAATTGCTGATATAATAACCTCCCTTGAAGGCACCCAAGATATTTAAGGTCATAAACACCGCAAAAGAACATATGATGTAGGTTAATAAAAAATGTGGAACAGAAAAATAAGTTGATTCACGTTCCCGCTTCCCTCTTCGGCAGCTAAGAGCAGTGTACTCATATTCATAAGAAGCACTTGACTACTCTAAAAGAAGGTGAAATACCGAAATTTCTGCAAGTATTTGGTGGCCTATTCATTGAGTTCTAACCTATTAAAAGTGATGCAGTAGCCGGGGTCAACTTTTATTTGATCTGAAAACACATTTGGAGCACTGAAGGGGAAAAAACGAAAGTTTGAGTGCAACCCCTGCCCCACAACTAACCACCTTCCTTCTGCAGCCAGTTTTAAAGAACAGGCCGAATGTAGTCCAACCTTAAGAAGCTGTTCTATTGCAAAAAAAGAGTAACGCGTTTTAATTAATCTAAAATATGAAAGTAAAGTATCCACCTGAAGCACAGCGGTTCCTTCCATTACAAAGAGCAAGATGTATGCTGTAAAGCACAAGCAGCAATTAGGTCATGAGCTTAAATCCCAAGGGTTGCACTAGCAACACCCTCGATACCAAATACCAATGCACTTATGGAATACGTATCGACCGGTAGTTCTTCTGCTTATCGGTTGAGGTCAACCTCTTCCTCGGACCGGAAAGGTCGGGGTTCAGAGAGGCTGGTGTCCTCAATTCTACATTCCATTCCTGCCAAATGGACGGCGAGAACGGCTTGTACGGCCACCCAATTAAAACACGGGCATACGAACGCTCCACCCGCTTACCAGTGGTGGCTTTGGGATAAACTTCGGGAAGACTAAAAACTCCCATGGCTTAACCCTAACAATAACGCTAAACTGTAACCTTATCTTAATCCTAAACCTAAATTCAGACCCTAAAGCTAATATTAACCAAAAAAATTAACCCTTAAAATATTCCTGACCCTTCGCCTAACCCTCACCTTTATCATAAACCTAAGGTGCCCGGAATCGGGCATAAAATCGCATGCATTACGGGCGGTTCCAATTCCCATGTCCTGATCAGGCAGCCATACAAGTCCTCCTTATCAAATGAACATCATGCACTGCCAGCAACGCTCAACCGCTTTCTCCGCGATGTGTTCTCAAGCAGTTCCTGAGGTGAGCGACTCCGATGCGTTTGCAAAGCGCGCAGGCAGGCACCTGTATTAAAAATATAGGTGTACCTCACAACAACACAACATGTGACTAAATAGCCTCTAGTTTGAGGGTTGCTTGAACACTTGTTGATACAGACGATGAGAGGTAGGGGTCGCACACAGTTAGAAAGTGCTTTACCGTGAAGCGAGCTTTAATTGCCACCCGGCGGAAGTTGCGTTGTACTTCGAGGTTATCGCAGCTAAACCTGCCAGTGGAGCGAGACTTAGTTCCCTCTACCCAGTCGAGAGCAAAAGTCAAACAGACGTTTTGCGTGAAAGTTGTACTGCTCCACTGCGTTTTTTGCGGGACGGCGAACGCTTTCACCTCGCGAGTTTTTGTATCTAACAGTGCCTACTCTAGCAATTTGAAAAACTAGCAAACTATCAACTTTATTGGAGGCTGAATCAATAAAGACAAGAGTGCTTGGAGAACTATACGTATATTTATACATATAACACTGGCAACCAGTTGCAGGTGTTGGCTTGTGACAGGAGAAGACACTGTATAAGCCTAAACAGCTGTTAACCCGGTTTCCATTCTGTTTATCAAATTCTGGCATTTATTGCTTGTTCGTTCGGATACCTACCGGATCCCGTCTGATTTACGCCCTGTCATTGGAGGACAGAAATAGATGGCTCTTAGAAGCCAATCAGATGGCTGCTGGGCGCTATCCCTTACGCTACGTATCTTACACTTCAAGCTCGAAACTACCAGAAAACATGTATCCCTCTGCGCACTTTGTGCAGATCACATACAAAATTAAGCGTTTTGGGTTCCAGTTGGCGTGGAGTGGGGTGAGCAGGGTTTTAAGTGAGAGACTTCCTAGTGTATTAGTGAAAAGTTGGTTCGTAAGCCTGTTGACCGTTGTGGTTGCTCCGGTAGGCCTTTAACTGACGCCCAATTCTCATCTGTAGCCCCGCTGCGTTCCGCTCAGTGACCCGACCGATGGGTGTCTGGCTTATGTGTCCTCAGACCTGACAGTTGATGAGGAAATCCACAATGCGCTCTCCAAGAAGAACAGGCTACACGTGGCCTACTTCAACTATCGAAATGAAGCTAACAAAGCGGCTGAAAGAGATAGAGAGCGACTGATTGACTTGCAAAGCTGAGAAACATTCAAGCATATTTAGACCACAGCGGGATATAGAGTTTCTTTGTGTACAATGAAGGCCACTAAGGGTGCCCAAAGCAAGGGCACTGCGACACTGCTCAGCTCCGACAGAAAATCGCCAATTCTGCAGTGTGGGGCATAACGTTTCAGGGACACTCTCAGCCATCAACACTAACAGGCGAAACCGCCGGCTGACTAACGCGGCAAGGCGCCGGACGCTGACTCACTCCGAACTGGGCTTTACAAGTATGGCGATCCTCGGCTCATGGACAAACTCACCTTGCTATTTCAAGAGATGCTGAGACAAGAATTTATTCATCAGGACTTCATGGGCTCCATTATTGTCCGGTTATACAAACACAGGGAAACTGAAAATGCCGTGACAACCAACGAGCCATATCCACCCTCAATATCACAGGCGAAATCTTCATCACGTCCTACTTAATTGCTTGAACCTCTTTGAAAGTCACTTTGGATTTCGAAGGAACTACGGTACCATCGACATGATTCGCGCTGCCGCAAACTACAAGATAAATGGCAAAAAGGAGGACCACATTCTATATCACCTTGGAAGATGGGAAAAGATTCTTCGATACAGTAAACCGCGACGGAATCTGGAGAATGACACTGAAATTCGGATGGCTGAAGTGTTTTACACAGATGCTGCGACAGCAACATGATGGAATGAGGGTTCACACTATAGAAAATTGGATCGTCTCGGAAATATTCCCGTTGACAACTGAGCTGATAAAGGATTTTGTATTCATTCCAATCCTCTTTGATCTCATGTTCACCGTCATACTGATGAAGAGAGGTCAGGAATTAGTATCACCTGCCGCATTGACAGTCGCCACATGTAGGCAACTAGGAGAGTCTCCACGATCAATGTGGATGATTGCGCACTCAAAACCATAACGGGGGTGGATCAGGTACTTCTTTGCCTCCGAGTGACCAATAACACGGAACAGATGGTGGTCACGTATAAACCAAGACCATCTAATGAGTACGTCAAACAGGCCCAGGATGGATGGAAGTCACTTCGTATCTGTAACTGTCACTCAGCCATACACGCCTCTGTGAAAATGCACAGTAAAGCAACCCGTACCAGACCACATCCCGACACCCATCCCCAAAGCGAAAACATAATCATGTCCTACAACACGCGCATTCGTGACACCTCTACGCAACACATCCCACTTTACTCCCTCAGCAGGCATAAGATCCCAATCTGCCAACGACGGAATGGTGAAAGAGCCATCGTATGTGTCCATAATTTGGTGCAATCCGGCACACAAAATGGAAACGGGTTGCATGTGACAAGCGTAGACGGAATTTGCCGTCTTGTCAGCCATTGCGACCGTTGGTTGGCATGTCCGGCCAGCCGACTGGTGCAATGGCGAAGGGATGGAGAGACTAACACTGAGGAATCCTCCCTTACAGTATGTAAGTGCACTGCTCAGGAGAATAAATTCAACGCTTTTAAGCTTATCAGGACGTGCAGAGAGTCGTGGCTTAAGGACCGCCAAATAACGAGCTACCTCGGCACTTTGAGGACTAAGCATCAGGCTACAACGGCTTCTGCTTCCTAATGGGAGGAGTTTCTTGCCTTTTTAATTTTTGAAGAACTTCATGCGCAGACTTCGAGTAAATCCTTCGGGAACTCCCCTTTCCATGTTCAGTCCGAAAGCGAATATGAATATGAATATTACGTAGCTATTCCGCCTATCATCGTCGCTCAGGTGAGATCCAACCTAGCCACAATAAAGCCTGGTACGTGCAGGTGTTGAAGCCAGGTAGTGCAGGCGGAGTGGACGCCTAGATTTGTTAATCACCATGTCCACGCACGCACGTACACACACCTTCCGTCGTCCTTGTGTTTTCGTGCCATAAGAATGCGGTGGGTGAGGCAAGAGAGCGTGAAGTGACTGCAGTCTATATCTGTTTCACTATAAACAAATTCAAGGGCAGGTCACGGTGGCAGCCACTTTGTGGGCCAGTGGCAAACCCTGCTGTTCGCGACAGCTTTGTAAAATTCAGTGCCACTGTTGCACTAGGCGCCACAGCCGGGGCCACATGGCATGTGCTAGTCAGACTGCGTCGCATCTGATTGAGTCTGACTGTTGCCTCACATGCGTGGGACACGCGCCAGATGGCAGACCGCGCGGACCTTGCGAGCAAATGCGGAGGAAGTGTCAATCCGCTGCCTTTCCGTGTGCGAACAGTGGAATTTCACAAGAGTGAGTCTATGGAGCCTTAAGGCAACCTGAAGCTCTTCTCTCCGCCCATGTTCCAAAGAAAAAGCTAGCTGGGAACCGGGCAGTGTAACTTAACAAAGACAGGGGTACTTAAGTGGTCATTTTGTGGTTTACTAGGCGTCAGCGATAATCGACACCTCAACCTGAGGTGATGGCGTAGCCGAGGTTTGAATTCGAAACAGATGATTACTTAGATAGGTTCTCATAACCGCAGTAAAATGTCATGTCAACTGGGATTGGAAGCATTCAGTTATATAGGAGAGGGTATATCGATCTATCCTAACAGATCACGTGTGTTGGTTTCAGATCTCGGGCAGTCAGCACACGGGGTAGGTGAGCCAGGGCTGGTCATTCCAGTGGAATTGCCAGTAACAGCCCTCAATTATTGACTGCTAGTAACCACGTCACAGTTTACCTGAGGTCTGAACCCTCGGCGGCATCGTAACACCAAAGCCCTCGTAATACGTTCTATAGTTAGGATAGACAGGGGCAGGCCGATCTCGTGCGACTAGTTGCAACTATGACAAAGAAATGCTAGCTCAAAGCTGCAGTTTGCTGAAAACATAAAATGTCATTTTGCCATCCATTTGGCCACGTCTCCCACGGGAACTGCGCAGCAGCCTTATATGCGGACTGCAGGATAGATGTGGACACAAGTGTGCTTTAGTTAAATGACGAGTGTTCGTTTTACCCGGTAAGCTGCGATGAAATGTGCTCGTGAGCCAAAGAGGGTGTAAGTCTATTCTTCCCAGCTCCCCGGAGAGAGAGAGAGAGAGAGAGAGAGAGAGAGAGAGAGAGAGAGAGAGAGAGAGAGAGAGAGAGAGAGAGAGAGAGAGAGAGAGAGAGAGAGAGAGAGAGAGAGAGAGAGAGAGAGAGAGAGAGAGAGAGAGAGAGAGAGAGAGAGAGAGAGAGAGAGAGAGAGAGAGAGAGAAGGATAGAAATGTATATTTTTTCTCCTACCCAACGAGAAGGCTCCTTCGACAGTTTTTTCAAACTTAACTCGGTTATTCCTTAGGGCAAAAGTGAACTGGTCTGGTGACCCAGCCTGGCTCCCACAACGGGCTGCGCTGTAGGTGGGCTGGACCAAAACGGTGGAGTAGAAGACTGTACAGTGATGGGATAACGCTTAACCGAATGGGACAGAGATCGGCCTGTAATGACCGAGAATGTCAGTCATTTTTCTTATGGCTGTATTTTAGCTAGAAGGAATGATAATTTAAAAAAGGAATTTATGTTCTGGGACGAGAGGGGGTTGGCCAACAACCGAACAGAGAATACTCTCCGGCAAGAACGTAATATAAGACCTAACTCAGGGAACAAAGGGTAGGTCAGCGAGAAATACGGGACCGGTTATAATAGGATCTTTAGGGATGGAGCTAAAAGAAGAAAAGGAGGGCTTCAATACATCCCTAAACATATACACTGTTTTTGTTAGAGTTAGCATTCGTTGCCACACATATTAGGGTCACACAATAGTTTGTTGCTCCGACAAGTGTGTGTGTGTGTGCGACCCAGCTGACCTGACCCACTTTTTACAGATCCTTGAGGGGGGTAAGAATGAGGTCCACTCTGCGCGATATTTCACTATAAAGTAAAGCAAATGCGTTTTGAAGCTACCGCAGCATCCTACTAGTCGCCGCTTGGAAAATTGTCATTTAACCCGATAATTCAGTCCGCCTACCGTCAACGAAATTTTCTGTGACGCTACTAACCCGGCAACGAATGCTGCTCCTAAGGAGCACTCTGAATAGATTTAGGATTACGTTGACATGTTTCACGGTCACTTATTACATGCTGAACTATAATTTTTTCTCTGAATCAGTTCGCATATTACGTTCTTGCCGTCTTTTCGATTAAGTTGATGATGTGGATTGGCGTCAGTAACAATCGATAAAGGTTCGGCAGAATCCAATACAGGTTGCTTGAATCACATGTCTGGCGCAAATTCTTTGCCCGTAACTGCACAAGATCCGATAAATGACTCCAGAAGTTTTTACCGAGCAACTCCTTTTTTTTACAAATTACCCGTAGCCGATGCTGTCTCTGATGGTGGGTTCGAGTACGAATCAGAAAAATCAGGGACATAAACTTCTTGCTTGAGCGATTGCGTGTACTTCTCGGTGAATGAATACAAAAAAATAAGCTAATACATGACATTCTTAAACTAAAAATCCCATTGTGTCGCCTTCGCCGCTAGTGAAATACCCAACCGGAAGCATTAGAAGCACCTAGCTGTTAAATGTGAATACCTTCGGAAATGGCAATTAGTACGCCTTCATAGGAAACTGCTTCGTTGGGAACCGTGGCGAGCTAAAATGTTGAGACGGGCCTAGGTGAATTGGTTAGTGTAGAATGGAAGGTGCATCCCTAGGGTAGGTGGAACATGAGGAGGGTGGGGGTGGCGTAGGGGAGCTAGTAAGATACTGTCAACCTATATAAAAGGCAATAGCAGCCAGATATTCCTCCCCAAGAGCTCATATCATCAAGGTAATTTAGGGGGAAAGAGGGCGAATGGAGAGGAATGTCAAATTCTCATCAGATAAATTTTCGGCGTGGCGATCTCGTTCACTGGGTGCGAACCCACACCCTTTGTTTACTAAACGTAAAGAATAATGCCACTCAGGCATAGGTGCGCCCTTCCGTTGGTTACGATCGTGTGTGTTAGTTAGCGGGGAAGGATCGTTCATCGCTCTAGTTACCATACGGAACATGCCAACACAAGCGAGTCCAGGAAGCAGTTGAGAATAAAAAGATGCAATAGTCGGACGAATAGTTTTATTTGTCCAAAATTTCAGGTTCTCACTCCTTTACATCCTGAATCCTTATCTATAGCTACCCCTGATGATGGGAGCGAGTGTACATCCGAAACTTTAGGCTAGTAAAATTAATCTTTCAGTGATCGCATCTCCTTATTTTCAGCATGCAACATGCTCGTCCAGCTGAAGCTCAATCCTGAGTACTTGCAGATATTTTTTTAGTGACGAGTGCCATGTAGAAGGAAAATTATAGACTAGCGGCTGTCGGCAACAAGGTATAGGCCAACTCGAAGTTTGAATATCAAGGGTAATGGTTCAGATAAACGAGCAAGGTCAACAGAGCATCTTCTTTATGAAATAGCCCGACGAAAAGGAAAAAAGCTTTGAGAACACAGTACCAATTTTTCATTCCAAGAATATGAGCACAGAGAAAGCTCGAATGAATTCACCAACACGATTAAATAAAAGTAAAGATGGATATAAGTCGAGTAAAATAATTCGACTGACAGCACACATCTTATAGAGAAACCTTTTCTGAATGAAACGTCGGCGAAAAAAATTTCCATCCCAGGAAAGATACTTTAGGGGATGAAAAGAAGCCCACTGTCAACACTGGGGCATGGTGCCCCATCATATTATATGGCTATAGTTTGCCACGAGGGTTCTAAAACTAGGAAGCAGGCCTGTCTCACAGGCTCCGTGAACGCTCAAATTTCGGGCACCATTAGGCGCCTACGTAAAAGAATTTTCTAATCAGACATTGGAGGAATTCTGTCACCCGCTTAATAGGATCTACAAAACTCCACAGTAAGGCAAATTTTCTGTGAGCTTGAGGCTCCTACCCTGTGTAATATCACAGCCAGTCACTGCAGACCAGTTCTCTGATTGAGTTTCCAGCAGAATACAGTTGGTATGCAAATGCAGCCTAATTCCCAACGACTTCAGGCATAAGGATAAAATAAAGGAAATTCATTTTCCCCTCGCGCTGGACACAGTCAGTTGACGACTGAAAGTTACAGAAATATTGCCGAGATTGCACTAATATCTTCAGAGTTTGTGTTTGAAATCATTTTTAATATGCATAGGTCGAAGACATTACGTGTCAGTATGTTGGCTGACTGATAGCCCACAATGCAGGCAAAATCCTTGCGACCCCAAAGCCCAAAACAAAGAGTTTAAACGGTTACAGAAAGCCCTAGGTAACCGAGGCGAGAGACAAAGGAATATATCCATCAAACGGTTTCACAATTCATTTCTTTGCATGCGTTCCACGAAGAGTTGTAATTCGAGAAAAACATCAAATTTCTTAACTGCTACATACTGTGTCACGGAAATCGATCAGAAAGTACAGAAGCTGGCCCATCTCTAGAAAAGCCAAGCAAAAGTTTTAAATTTTTGTTTCGATTAAAATAACTATTCAGGTGGGATTTTAATACTGACTATCGCAACAGGATGCCGGCTTTTGAATAAGCTTCTTTCCGACCGCTTGCAAAAAATACACTTTTTGCATTCATTTGATAGCAAATTAACCCTTAAGTTTTATACTTGAAGAAAGAGTAGGTTTCGGTCTCCAGAAACGTAAGCAAATTTTGAATTCTTCTGAATCTATCCTGCAGTTGCAATTGCGCTTACCTTTTCTAAAATTTATCCTTTATACTTTTTGTGTAAGGAAAATAATAGATTTCTCTGCGCTATTAAGAATACTTTAAATAAGACTAAAGAAACGTTGCAATGGATGTGGACCAGGACGGTTCTTAAAAATTGGTAAAAGTATCAATAGACATTTCACAACCGGAAAAATATAATAATTATAAACTTTTTGAGACCGAAATATACCCTTTGTTCAAGTATAGATTTGACTAAGACATGGTTTTCTATCAAATGAGCACAGGAAACAACAGTTTTGTTCAGGATTTCTGTAAAATAAATTTGAATTTATAGGGACATCGAAATCAATGGAAAAATTCTACTACTAAAATAGTAATTTTTTTATCGGGGGAAAGAGGTTCATTCCAAAGCCGACGTTCTGTCGTCGCTGTTTGGAAATCAATATTACGCCCCACCTAGGTAAGCTATATATGTGAGATAAAATTTTATAATTTTTGTTCAGGTGCCGTTAGATACGTAACCTACTGTTCATATACCATATAGAACCTTTAGGCAACGTGTTTGTATACTCAGAAGTATATGTACAAACGAATCCCAATGCCAACTCCAGGTGTCTCTTAAGCAGAAGCAGCGGAATGTTTCACTGGAGGGAGGAGAATGAGGTCGATTTTGGTGAATCCATACCCGTGGGAACTTCAGCGCATTTCTTCCCTTTAAACAATTTTATGTGCTTGTGAACTGCCGCGACGCGCTAGTTGTTGTGTCAAGAAAGTCTGCCAATTGATGGGGTTACTCGATCCTCCTGGCAAGTACTGTGTGTATGCGGGATGACGGGTTCGAGGACCAGGATTCAGACTCAATGACTCCTTCTGAAGTTGGCCTCTATGGCATTTTCACGAAAGCATGTTCCGGGCCCCTTTCAATGAATACCTGGTGCATTTCGAGAGGGACGAGGTTGCGTGTGGCGCGCGAAGATGGGCTGTTGAGCTTTGTTAGCCATCGAGATCGAGCACGCCTGCGATCATCCTGACTCGGTCTCGCCACCAGGCCAAGGTGTGTGTGTATAAACTAATAAACTATAAATAATAAACTATAAACTAAACTATAAACTAAACTATAAACTAAACTAAACTAAACTATAAACTAAACTATAATAAACTATAAACTAATAAACTAATTCACGCGTAAGTCACCGTCCTGCGCATATCATATTGTGGGATGCACGGTGGACATCGACGTTCGAAACGACCGAAACTGTCATGTACACCAACCTTTGAGGATGATTATAGAAGGATTTAGAAATACACGACCGAGGACAAGCAGTGTGAGTAAGCATTCCGATGATATGGCTGTCAGCTGCAATCTCTTCGCGATCCTTCCTTCTCTCTCTCTCTCTCTCTCTCTCTCTCTCTCTCTCTCTCTCTCTCTCTCTCTCTCTCTCTCTCTCTCTCTCTCTCTCTCTCTCTCTCTCTCTCTCTCTCTCTCTCTCTCTCCTTCGCACATACGTGAAATATAGACGGGCAGGAGACCAGTTCACGCAACTGAAGCAGAGGAGGGCGTTGCCGGGCCAAGTCAAGTGAAACGAAGGGGGAGGAAGAGGGCGAGCCAACATGCTCTCTCACAGGAGCGTGCGTGCGCACACAACCTGGGACAGTGGTGGCGATCCCGTTCAAACAGGTATTGCGTGCACCGCCACACCAGCCTGCACTGTTGTCTTTCACGCACCCACTCCTCTAGGACAGGTGCAGGCTGGTGGCGATGTGGCCAAAACGTGTTGACACCGGCGTTCATTCTGGCGGCCGGGGGCAGGACTCGAACCGATGGAAGGCGGCGGTGGCAGCGGTGGCGGCAGCGTTTGCGTGTCATTCACGGTGAGCAAATTCTTGCTGCAGGCCGCACACCAGACGCCAACACATTAGTATAGCACATATCACATGCGGGCGTGCTTTCAATGCGGTGAGAGATCACTTGGTAGAAGATAATCCGGCAATTGACTAACATGCTGTTCATCGGTCGGCAATGGTGACAATAGGTCCACAGGTAGCGCAGTCGAAGGAAAAGAATCGATCGCTGGGGTGTGAGGTCGTCGCTCAGCGGGCTCCAAACTGACACCTGACCGACGGACTATCCTATCACTATCCCTAGAAGGAGCCACCCTTTTGTTAGGGAGAAAAACGGTGCTTTTGCTGGTTAGTTGACCGCACTGAGGCTGATGGCGCACTGAACGCACTGTAAGGCCTACTTGGTTGTCAGGCCTCTACCTCGACTGGGTTAGTATGGTCATTTCTGGCCCATGGTTATAAGAACACAGCTGCACAATTCGCCGTGATAACCTGCCTCAGTTCGACAAAATCAGGGTGCACCCAGACCGCTTCACGTCACATATCCAGGACCTAACGCTGCTGAACCTCTTTTAGGACGTTGACGGGTTAAACTCTTAGCTGTCCATGCGCTTGTTACTGCGCCCCGACTTTGGCTGACAGTGGCAAGAGCAAGACAAAGGTAGCCACCTGAAATCAAGGCAAAGCGAACGTTTGGCTCGCTCTCCCCCAACCAACAATTAGGGCTAGACGGTCTTTGTGAGCACCCTAGCCCAATGTTCCCAGACACCTCCCAATTTTTCGGCGGTAGAGAAGCGAACCGTGAACAGAGTCAGTCCTCCAGACGAGTCGAGTTTTCGAAGAGGGGGAGGGTGGAGGAGTCGGCGTATGTGGGTGCGAAGTTGACAGCACATGATAACAGAAATCCAAATGAGCAGTTGGGGTATATAACACGTTGTAAATGTTACTTAACAGCCCATTTTGGATATATGCAAAGCCCTAATGGGCTAGTTTTGACGTCCGGGAAGTACACACAACATCTTCTTCTGCGATGAACTTGGGAAATCAACAAGCAAAAGTGATCACGGATATTTCAACAGTTCCTCGGGAAGTAATTGCCTTCAACGCTGCCGTAACTAAACACAAATATTGCATACAAATACCACCACACAGAGATAAAATAGTGGAATTATGTTTTTTATTCACTGGTCAACATCTGGACATGGTGCCTTACTAGACCTCCTATCCTTAAGAGCACTCATACCAAGAAAGCAAGCAAATTCATCTTCGTTCTGGCAGAGGAATATTGCTGGCAATGAAAAGGGAGACCGGAATGGCCAATTCTGGCTTACTATCCGTCATCAGCCAGTCATACCCAACCCCAGGGGGTCCGAAGCCCGAGGCTCGAACTCAGGATTTGTTGTTCAGATGCTCTTACCATTGAGCCTCGTGTGGCGCACTACCTGGGGTTAGGTATGGCTGGCTGACGACGGCTTATTAGTCATAAAAGCCATTTCAGTCTCCCTTGTCTTTGCCGGCAATATTCATCTGCTTGTTCTACTACTAGACACTGTGCGGATGCTGGCGGGGCTTTACAGTGAGCCTCAAGACAGACCTGGACGAGTTAGTTTCGTTAGCGATCGGTGAGCGCTCATCAACGAATGCAAATCTTCGTTATGTTTATCAGCCCTTCAAAATATGCCAAAGGATAACTGTGATCACCTAAGCTCAAGCTGCTGACTGATTGCCATCCTGCATATTGCACTTATTGTTGCAGAAGGTCTAAAACATGACCTACAACAAACTGTTTTTTTATCCACTGTATTATACATTTTTCACTTAGTTTATTAGTTTTTTTGCATTCCTATTTGTTCGCTGATAGTAAACTTTAGGTTTAAATCGTAAAGCGCATTGCACATATCTCCAGCATTTTCAGCCTTCCTAAAAAACCATTCAAAACTAAAAGGCACTACGAAAGTCAATGTTCTGCCAAGGTTTGCCTTCACCCAGAGTGACTTATGTTTGCGTGCTCTCTGCTGGCTGCACCACGAGTGGTTTCAGAGTCAGCCGTGATAGCTCTCGAAATTCCAGGTATTACGTGAATCTTATGCAAAGAGCTAACATACATATGGCACACTTTTCATTAAAAATCAATCCCACAATTGGGAGGGGGGTGGTAATACCAATTTCTAGCACAGTTGCCTTCATCGGGCAGAAGTGCACCCTGCACAGCTGAAAAAGAACCCGTGACTCCTTTGAGAAGATGTAAAAGTTGCTGAACTCAAATTGAAATCAGAGACCTTCTTGATTGGTTTACTAACGATGGCGGGCAGGTCAGAAACGATCCGTACGACTTCCCACACTTCTGGTTGCTTGCTACCATGTGACAGGCTGTGAAAGCCTTAGAGCGCAGCAACAAAGCAAAATGTTACACACGTGTTCCGTCCTGTGGTCAAGTTGAACCAAAACAACATTTGCCTTTCATGAGTGACATTGAATACCATGATCACACTTAAGGTTTGGCCTGGGTGAGGGGCTTCTTTGATCGCTGGAAAGGTCAGAAAGTTCGGAGACGTGAGTAGAGATCGGGAACGGACGATACGGCCAAACATTCTGTTTAGACAAGAAAAAATTCAGGGTTGGCCTGTCTTTAACCCCAAACCACTTCCCTAACAGCCGGGTAATCAACTAAAAAAGGGTCACCACTGCGGGCTTCTGGCCTGCGTTGGTCGAGCTGCGGTAAGACCGCATGAGCGCTATTACTATTGCCACAGAGGAGCGTGGCACAAGTAGATGGAGGCTTTTATGCCAATTCCGTCATTTAGTTTAGTCGGCAGAAACGTTCTGATAGTCGACGGGTGTGTAAGGCCATGAAAACCGTAACCCATAGTGGAGTTCGGCAGCCGTCTGGGATGTCCGAGCAGCCCTATTTAGGGACAGCAATGCTTGCCTCCTTGCGAAGGAAGGGGCTAGAAAAGGTGCGCTAAACAAATGCTGGTTATCATGTCTTCTGCAGCCGGCCGCGGCTCACAGATCGCAAAATACGCGGTTGTAAAACTCGAATAAACATCAATACCCCCCGTCCCCATCCCCCTCGCCATACCCTCCAGGCTGCTCGGGTGAGTCCACTCACACTAGCAGCCTGGAATGTTCATTCTCTTTTAGACAATTCTAGGAGCAACCGGCCGGAACGGATGATGGCGCTAGTCGTTCGGGAACTGGCGCGCTACAAGGTGGACATTGCTGCTCTCAGCGAGACCCGATTCTCTGAGCAGGGTCAGCTGGAGGAGGTGGGTGCCGGCTACACCTTCTTCTGGAGTGGCCGGACAAAGGCAGAGCGACGCAACGCTGGTGTCACCTTTGCCATCTGTAACGACATCGTGGGACGTCTGCCCTGTCTGCCGCAGGGTATCAATGATCACCTGATGAGCCTCTGCCTGCCTCTTTGAGGAGACCAGTTCGTCACCATCATCAGCGCCTACGCTCCCCCAATGACGAGCTCTGATGCGGCGAAGGACGAATTCTACGAGGACCTGCACGCCCTGCTGGCGACTGTGTCGAAAGAGGACAAGTTAATTGTTCTTGGTGACTTCAACGCCCGCGTCGGGACGGACCACGCTGCCTGGCAGGGAGTGCTGGGTCCCCGCGGTCTCGGTAGCTGTAACGATAACGGCCTCCTTCTTCTGCGCACGTGTGCGGAAAACCATCTCTTGCTGATCAACATATTTTTCCGCCTTCCAACGCGGGAGAAGCCCACGTGGATGCACCCTCGGTTGCGGCGCTGGCATCTGCTGGACTATGTTCTCGTCCGGAGGCAAGATCGACAGGACGTGCTGGTAGCTAAGGTGATCCGCGATGCCCATGGTTGGACAGATCACCGCCTCGTCATCTCCCAGATGAGGCTCCAACTGCAACCCCGACGAAGGCCCCAAGGTAAGAGGCCACCATGTAAGGTAAATACTCTTTTATTAAATTTGCCTGCTCACTGTTTTGATTTCAGCAACCAAATAACCGAGAAACTGGAGGACCTGCATGCTCCAGATGATAACGCTACCGTGGAGACACGATGGGGTCAAATACGAAATGTCATCCAGTCCACCGCCCTCGATGTCCTCGGACGCGCACGCCGTCGACACCAGGACTGGTTTGACGACAATGACGCCGACATCAGCAACTTACTCGCAGAGAAAAATGGACTACACAAAGCCTACATGGACCTTCGGACTGACGCCACCAAAGCAGCCTTCTTCAGATGCCGGCGCCTTATACAGCAACGGCTGCGGGAGATGCAGGATGCCTGGATGATCCGAAAGGCTGAGGAAATCCAGGGGTATGCGGACCGCAAAGAAATGAAAAAATTTTCAAACCCATCAAGGCCATCTAAGGCCCGTGTATCAAGAGGACCGCACGGCTGCTTAGCTCTGACGGCACAACACTGCTGACAGAGAAATCGCAAATTCTGAAGCGCTGGGCTGAGCACTGCAGAAGTGTACTTACTTGCTCATCAGCCATCTCCGATGCTGCCATTGACCGGCTCCCTCAAGTGGACATGAACAATAACCTGGATCTGCCGCCTTCCCTACCAGAAACCATCCGGGCCGTGCAACAGATTTCCAGTGGTAAAGCACCGGGATCCGACGCAATCCCACCAGAAGTCTACAAGCATGGTGAGCCCCGGCTCATGGCAGAACTCACAACATTCTTCCAGGAGATGTGGCGCCAAGGACAAGTTCCTCAGGAGTTCAAAGACGCGACAATCGTCCATCTGTACAAACGGAAGGGGAACCAGCAACTCTGTGATAATCACAGAGGCATCTTGTTGCTCAACATCGCCGGGAAGATCTTCGCCCTTATCCTTTTCAATCGTCGCCTGCTCCCAGAAAGCCAATGTGGCTTCCGCCGACACCGCGGAACAACCGATATGATATTTGCCGCCCGCCAGCTACAAGAGAAGTGTCAGGAGATGCAAACTCACCTATACACTACCTTCGTGGATCTAACGAAAGCCTTTGACACGGTGAATCGTGACGGACTGTGGAAAGTCATGCAGAAATTCGGCTGTCCTGAGCGGTTCACGCACATGGTGCGTCAGCTTCATGACGGGATGTCGGCGCGCGTCACTGACAACAGGACGGTATCCGAAGCATTCGCAGTGACCAACGGAGTGAAGCAGGGCTGCGTATTGGCTCCCACCCTGTTCAGTCTCATGTTCTCGGCTATGCTGATGGACGCCTACCGTGATGAGCAGCCTGGTATCCGCATCGCCTACAGAACTGACGGGCAACTTCTCAACAGTCGGCGTATGCAGGCTCCAACGCGCGTGTCTACGACTACAGTCCAGGACTTGCTCTTCGCGGACGACTGCGCCCTTAACACCATGACAGAGGAGGACATTCAAAGGAGTATGGACCTCTTCGCCGCAGGCTGCGCCGATTTTGGATTAACAATCAATACAGCCAAAACGGTTGTCATGCACCAGCCGCCACCCAGCACGGAATACAATGCTCCCCGAATCAATGTAAACGGGTCTCAACTCACAAATGTGGAAACCTTCGCTTATCTAGGAAGCACGCTCTCACGCAACACAGAAATCGGTGACGAGGTTGCCCAACGGTTCTCCAAAGCCAGTCAGGCCTTCGGCCGGCTGCAGGCCTCCGTATGGAATCGCTATGGTATTTACCAGAACATCAAACTGAAGATGTACAAGGTCATCGTCTTGATGACACTCCTTTACGGAGCGGAGACCTGGACCATCTACTCAAACCAAGCCAGGAAGCTGAATCACCTCCATGACAGCTGCCCCCACAGAATACTGAAGCTGAGATGGTAAGACAGGATCCCGGACACGGAAGTCCTGGAGCGGACTGGAATCCTCTGCATCCACGCCATGCTGAGGCAAGTGCAACTGCGATGGAGCGGCCACCTGGTAAGAATGGACGACGAGCAACTACCCAAACGACTTTTATACGGTGATATCGCTACGGGTGCCTGCCGACAGGGAGGTCAAAAACGACGCTACAAAGACATTTTGAAGAAATCGCTGAAGCAACTGCAAATCAACCCGGCTACCTGGAATGACCTCAACCAGGATAGACCGGCATGGAGAAGATCCATGAAGACTGGTTCAGCAATCTATGAGGCCAACCGGATCTCCGCCGCCAAGGCCAAAAGAGCGGCACGAAAGTCCCCGGCGCCCCGGACCAACATCGTCGATGCCCAAGCCCTGTGAACGTGCCTGCGCTGTCAACGCATCTCCCGCGCGCGAATCGGCCTGGTTGGACCTCTTCGCATGCAATGCACCAATAATCCATTTTACAATTTCTACGTCAAATTCTGCCAACCCTCCTTCAGACTCCCCCCACCCTCATTCCTGGCATCAATTTCGTTACTCCCACCATCATAGAGACCACATCTCAATACTCATCGCCTGTTACCCCAACCACCGTAACCACCACCACCTTCGCCTTCACTACCACCACCACCACCATCAGCGATGGGGAATCTCTCCTAAGCTGTCCTCAATGCGACCGCACATTCACCTCAAGCATCGGCTTGAACGGTCACTTGCGAATCCATCGTACAGAGACTGGTGAACCGGTGCCTGGAGCACTAACACACATCAGAGATCGCCGCCTCCACTACTTTCACTGTCATCGCGCATTCACGCATCGCATGGGCCTATTCGGTCACATGCGCATCCATGACAGCGGAATTCACCGCAATGCCGACAACACCGATACATCATGCACACCCTCCGCTCCTGCCATTCTTACCGCCACTGCCACCCCCACTACCATGAATGACATCCCCCCCAGACTCTACCGATTTCTCCTGCCCACAATGCGCCCGCAACTTCAACTCACACATCTGCCTGGTCGGTCACCTGCGAATCCATCGCACGGAGGCTGGTGAACCAGTGCCTGGGGCTCCGACATACAGTCACCACGCCCGCCTCCACTGCCCTCACTGTTGCGGCACCTATTAGGACACATGCGCCTCCACGACAACCTGCGGTAAACCACTGGAGGCTAAGCCACATCAGCACACACAAGCTACACTAATACATAGACAACACCCTCACAATCATCATAATTTACCGGATAAAATCCAGGTTTCCTAGAAACCGTGGCTTGGAAGGCTGCCAATCTGACGCTTACACCAGACCACGACGTCGGCCCAGTGTATGTGCTTTGTGTGTCGAGTGGCTGACCAGTGGACTGGGAGTTAGACGGCGATGGCTGCACCATATCCCCTGAGTTTATGAATCCTGGTGTGTGCGTTATGGGGGCCAGGTCGTGCTGTGGCGCGCGAAGACGGATACGCCGACCCATCAGCCAATGCACCCACGCCAACCTCAGACAACTGGCTGGCTCGGATGGTGGTCCGATTGTGGGGGTGGGGGGGAGAGTGAGGTCAACAGCTCAGCGCATTTTCCTCACTATAAACAATCTGAAGCGCTTGAAACTATTACGGTGCGCTAAAAGCCGTGGCTTGGGAGGTTGCTAACTGACGGGATATCTCGGATTGCGTGGTCAGCCCAATGTGTGTTTTGTGTGGAGTGGCTGACTGGCGGACTGAGAGTCAGGCTGCAATGGCTCCTTCTTAATGTGGCCTTTATGGCACTCCCACTCCGTGGGATCCAAGTCAGGTAAGGTGGTACACCCAGGGGCGGTTCCAGCCGCGCCAGCCACCTGCGCCCTCTCCCATCTCCGGTTTTATTGACTCTGTCATGGCACCGGGCTCAGGTGGGGGTGGAGGAGAGAGTGTGGCAGCTGCAGCGCAAGGCTACTATCACTTAAAACTAATTCACGCGCAAGTCACCGTCCCTGCACCACCCTTCCGTGGAGCATATGGTGGAAATAGTCGAAATCGACGGTCGAACTGTCGTCGTGTCGTTGTGAAAGGCCTACTCCCCCAAACGGGTCGCTTGGTAGATGCCCTGGACCAAAACGGGGCCAGATCAGGGCACGATAGGCTTTATTCGGGTTGAGCTCCCGTAACAAAGGCAGAACATGGGGGAGGGCGTGGTGGTACATGTAGGTGTGGGCTCTCACTCTTGCCATTTATAGCATTCCCCCTCCGTTGCATCCGATTGAGGCGTGGCGGGACAGTCAGGGGCTCCTCCGTCCGCGCCAGCCACCTGCGCCTGACCCCACCTCTGGTCTTTTTGACTCTGTTTTGACACCGGGCTCAGGTGGGGGAGGAGGAGGAGAGAGTGCGGTAGATGCAGCGCAAGTCTACTATTACTTTAAACTAAATCATGCGCAAGTCACCGTCCCTGCACTACTATACTGTGGATCATACGGTGGAAATCGTAGAAATTGACTTTCGAAGTGTCGTATGTGCAAGGGAAGGGAGAAAGTGACTGCATTTTTTGGAATACCAATGTTACTATTTTTAACAGACCAGAGGACAGCAAGTGGTCGGAGGAGGGATACATTAGTCAAAAAATGTCAGATCAACGGTTTAGTAGCAGAAAATGGCATTGAATTTGTTTATTTCCATTGAATAGCGGTTTAGTGTGATGTGATCGCAAAAGAGTAGGGAGTGAACATCAAGATATCAAAGTTGTAAAAGGTTTAATTAATACAACGATGGGAAAATTATTCGACCTATAACAAGTCGCATCATGAACAGTTGAGTTTTAAGCCTGTCGAACCATTTTTTGAGTTAAAGACTTCCCCACGGTAGGATTTGAACCCACAACAGCAAGGGATGTGCTGTAAGTCTGTGTACCCAATTTTGGAGTAAAAGGCGTTCTCACAGAGCATACCGATAAAACTGAAAGAAAGGTAAAAATTTCGAGAAATGGGGGAGAGACCTACTGAGGGACTGCGAGGCTGTGACGAGGAGGGAGGACGAGGAGGCAGTGAGACTGAACAAGTGAGACTGATCAGTCTTAGGTAACCGGTCTGAGGAGCAGGGTGCCGAGGTTAGACGACAGACGCTGATGTGGGCCGGAGAGGGCTCGGCGAGAGCAGCCTGCGAATACAAGAGAACAGTAATGAGCGGGGAAACGCAAACAAATTTATTTTTCCAGATTTGACTAATTCATTTGCGACAGTTGTGAAAAATTGGCGTTCTCGGTCAGATGCGAACCCGAGACATCAAGTGCACGACTTGGATACCGCCAACACTCTAATCACCTGAGCCACGAGGCCCCACTGAAAGCCGTGAGTTCAATCACATATGGGTCAAGTTACCCTTCCAGTGCAATGCAACGTATCAGAATCTACCAATCAGGATAGAGCAAGCTGACCATCGAAGCAAGTGGTTAGAACATGGGTTATACTCAAGCCTAACTCTTACTGTTGTGGATTCGAACCCCACCGAAGCTCTCCAGTTTTTGACAGCTGGATCAGATAGAGTATTCATATATGTGAACACAACCAGGAATTAAGTGAGCCGGGTAGTCATCTGGTGGATTCTAGATGGATTGCTTAGGAACTCCCGTCCGGGTAGTCTGTCTACCGTAACAGAGTTAGCAGATTCTATATGTCGCAGTAGGCTGGGTGGGTAACTTGACCCAAAATGGGATCAAACTCAGGGCTCCCCGTGGGACCTCGCAGCTCGGGTGGTTAAAGCGTTGGCTGTGCTCAGGCCTTGCCATACTCTCGTGGGTCTAAACCCCACCGAGGCCGCCAAGGTTTTCACCATTGTGTCCAATGAAAGAAAGTTTATCCCAAAACTTTCTGAGCAAAAAGAAAGTGCCTGTCTAATTGCAAGAGCAAAGACGTGGGTGGGTGAAAAGTGAACGTGAAATTCTGGTAAGCTATACTTCTCTTGCAACCTATGAAGAGACCGCTGTAAGGTTTTATTGGTTGCATCATCTAAGCTGTGGAACCTCCTCCGAGTCAAAGACAGCTGAACGGAGAGGTGCACACCTCCAAAGGCATGTCGATGTAATGACTCATATCAAAATGCTGGTCTGCTGAGATCGTTCATTACGCGTGTCGGAGGTTCCATATTCCGGACACAACTTCTTGACAAGTTTTCTCATAGTCCAAACAATTTATACTCGGCTGGAGGCCCTTAAGGTCGGAAGTTTGCAGCGCAAACATTTTTAACTTTGGATGACAGGTTTTTTGGAAAATAATATAATACCGTGGGTCTCCTGCTGAGTAACACAAACCAGGCCTACGTGTTTTTTAGAGTGCGATTAGGGCTCAAGTCTGTCCCCTTCGATTTTCCTGTGACCCATTTGTGAAAAACTCGGCGACCTAGGTGGGATTCCAATCCACGCCAGCAAGGGGAGGGCTTTAGTACAGCCAACGCTCTAGCCAACTGAGCTACGAGGCCCCACCGGGAGCCGTGGGTCAGAATTGGTGGATTCCATACGTTGCAGTAGGCTGGGCGCGTAACTTGACCCAAGTGTGATTAAACTCATGGTTCCCGGTGGGCCTGGTAGCTCAGTTGGCTAGAGCGTTGGTTATACTAAAGCCTTCCCCTTTCTGGCGTGGGTTGGAATCCCATCGAAGCCACCGAGTTTTTCATAGGTGGTTCAAAGGAATTATTCAAATCTGCCAAAATCCTCTACTACTTAATTTTGCCTGGTAGTCATCTGGTGGATTCTACAGTGATCGCTTAGGAAATCCTGCTTGGGCGGCCCGTTTAATGCATCAGAATTATGGATTCAATAGAGTTATTGATTCCTCCAAACTCCCTCCCATCCGCTGTTACCCTGTCCTAGTTTATCCTGGCTTGGCAAAATGAAGATCAGTGCAGGTAAACGGATCCTTCACATCCCATCTGACGTTGTTAGTATTTCCCTAACGTTTCTCAAATGCGTTTGAACCAGTCAGGCTTGTGACCGATCAAATTATTTAAGACTGTGTTCATCCGTTTCATTCCGATCTAACAGAAGCAGTCCAACGTGATTTCCACCTATCACCTGTCAGATATCGACATGACATATTTATGTGCACATTGGCCCTATAACCTTTAAATTGCCACATTATTATTCATAAATATTCTCATGCAGTTTCTTTACAGTGACCTGATTTTTGTTCTTTCAACCCGGCCACCGTGTTTGAAAAGCATTAGCTTCTTTTCCGCCAAAAATTTAATAAGGTCAGAATATGAGATCTTACTGGCTTCCCTTGATAGTATAAAAATTTATCCAATCGGGTCACCCTCGATGTTATGGTTAGGATCTTGCTCGATCCCATTCTATCCACCCGCTAACTTGGTACTAGCGACAACGAACGCTGTTTCATAGGGCACGTGCCACATATAATATGTAGACAGCACGCTAAGGGTGCAACAGGCAATCCGCAGATAGCTTTCTTACGGTCGTTACCGATTATCAGTACGCCATACGCCTTATGAACTGACGTGTATACAGAGGTCAGGTAAACGCGTCACCATCACTGTTGTGGTCAGGATCCCACTCGATCCTATTCTGCCCACCCGCCAGCTTGCTACTGGCGACAACGAACGTTGGGCCATAGGACACATGCCACGCATTTTAAGTGAATAGCATGCTAAGGGTGCAACAGGCAAGACGCAGGCAGCTGGTTCACGGCCGTTACCCATCATCAGTAAGCCATAGGCCTTGTGTGGCACGTGCCTGTGGCTCAAAGTCCGTTGTGGCTCACTTCACAAGGCCTATGGCGGACTGCGGATCTGTAACGACCGTGAAACAGCTGTCTACGCCTAGCCTATTGCCCAATAAGTGTGCTTTCTAAACATAGTAATTCTTTGATTTGCATTACGAGATCAGCAAACTCAAAACCCCATTTAACATGCACATTTTCAGATCACAGGAGGTAAGAGACAGCAAGGTATCCTTAAGGGGTTTCGAGCAGCATTCTTTAAATATCGTAAAAGCGAAGCATGGCGAGACTGCCAACGAGATCTTTTGCGCCCTTCATCTCACTTTGACCATTCGCAAAACCTGAGTCCGTAGTTATCTCTTCCGACAGATAGGTATGCCCTCCCATTTCCTTAGTTGGGATATAATATAGAGGGTAACTGAATGGTTACGATGTTGGTGCAAAAATGAGGCGTCTGAGATCCAGGATAAACCTTTTAGTGTAAACGTATGCCGAAACTTGACGAAGAACTCGGTGCCAGATGCACAAAAGGAGTGCACAGTGGTTTGCGGTGAATAACAGTAAAATCTATTCAGAAACAAGGTCCTAAATGGAGCTTTCAAACGTGGTCACAATAGTCAGCTGTTTTATGACCATTAAGAGACTTTGAATCCTATGCTGGTGACCTACAGCAAACCACATACTTGGGTGTATAGTGGAAAGATTAGTTCCAAAACCTTAACTGTTTTCAACGAGCTCATAAAATGTTAACCCCACTCTTGACCGAGCTCTCAAACAGAGCAGAGTTTCAGAATTGATCTGCATGAAAGGTAACTAGATGCTAAGCAATATGCAGCGTCCTGCTGTTGGAAACGCATTATTATTTCGGTAGTGTAGATATCCGCCATAAATATTTCGTACTTCAATCAAAACTGCTAAATAGCACAAAAAAACAACGTTATTTGGTTTTGATTATTTCATTTGCTTTGTATTTTTTACTTGAAAAAGGATGCCCCTGGCTTACAAATACTTACTTATTCCCGCATGCTGCTCAATACAAAAACGCTTTTATGGGCTCATTAGTTTCGTGAATTGCCACCTGCGAAAGTTCTCTAAAGCAAAGCCAGTTACTTCTTCGTGACTCTCAAAAACGCCCCTGCGATCTACAAACAAGCTCATATTGGAAATAAACCCCCAGATTTTTGGCTGCCTAATCAGGGCACGGAAATAGGAACCACCCGCAATGCATGTGGTTTTGCACCCAATTCAGGGGAATTTGGGTAATGGATTAAGTTGAGGATTATGGCTAAGTTTAGGGTTAAGATCAGACTTGGGGTTAGGGGTTTGTTAAGAACTAAGGTTTGGGTGCGCGTTAACTGTAGAGTTTAGGTTGAAGGTAGGGCCCGGTTTTGGCTTAGGTCTAAATTTGTTTTACTTTAGGGTTAAGCCATGGAAATTTTTACCCTTCCCGAAATTTTTCAGAAGGTCATCTATTTTAAGTGGGCGGGGCGTTCCTTTTCCCATATCCTGATTAGACGGCCTTAAAATGCATTCTTCCCATTTTAGGTACCATTAAGAAACCGGAAAATATTCCACTTATTCAATAATCAGTAGAGAACGCTTACCTGGCTTCCCTGACAAAAGACTGGACAAGGAACTGCTCATACTGCAGACAATTTTGGGCTACATTCCGGGGAAATTAGGGTGGACGTTAAATTTATGGTTAGGTTTAAGGTTAATATTGGATAAGGGTTAGGAATAAAGTAAGACTGGGGATTGTAATGGGTTTAGGGTTAAGATTATGGTTTCGGTTAGGGTTGGAACACGGGAATATTTACCCTTCCTGGAATTTAGTAGAAGGCCACCTGTATTACGTAGGGTGGATATTCCTAAGTTCGTGTTCCAACACAATAATATTGCCAGTAACGTGAAATATTCACCGATCGCAAGATTTTTTAAAAACTGCGACAGTCATAGGACAAAACTGAAAACGGTTGCGAGTTTTTGCAAAATGAGCATTAAAAATTGGTGGGTTATACTTCTTATGGGGAAGGTAAGTGGCATAAGAAAGGAAACTAAAAATAAGGAAAATCATTTTAAAAGAAATTATTTTTGTCCGAGGAAGATTGTTGCACGAAGGTGGAATGGTGTGCCGTCAAATCACAGAGGGCTGAACTACAGTATTTCGTCTGAATTTATATTGCATACTAGCCAATACTGAAACCACATTCAAGTAATATTTTATATTTTAAAATACGGGTCAAAATATAGGCTCATTATTCATGATATTTGACGCACAAAGTAGGTTTGCTGAGGCTTTGCGAAACAGAAGGAGCGTACAGATGACCAGCGTATTTTTGGTAGAAAGTGGTCGGCGAGTGACTTGCCAGTTTTCCCATTGATTTCGACTATGTCTACTGTGGCACAGGGATGCTGCCTTGCGCGTTGATTGGCTTCTTCTCCCTTACCCATCTCGGCTCGGTGTCAAGAGCACGTTCAGAAGACTGGAGTATTCGATCGGGCGCAAATAACTCGCGCGGCGTGAGCCTGCGCCTAGGCATGCCACCACCCTCCTCCCGCGTGCGGCATTTGTTGTGGATGCACATCTTTATTGACGCCTATCTTACCCTGATCTAACTCTCGTGTTGGTCCAGCGCAACTCACGCGTGGCCCAAATGGGACGTGTACGCACAAATGCATGGCGCCCAGCAGGCAAGAAAACTAATACCCGGAGACGGATCTGAGCCGCTAATCTTCGTCCATCTCTCCCCCCCCCGAAATCAACCTTTCACGCTTATTAGTAGATTACATAGAGCTCTTCATACCCCAAATATGCTTCTACCTTGGTAGTACAATGACACGACATCCATCACGAACCTTGCACTCGACACAAGACTCGAAAATGGTGTGCCAGTCCGTTCAGGAGTTGACTGCTGCAAGTATGCGCGACGTGGGCGTATTTCATCTGCTAATACAACTGTGAAAGCAAATATGTCATCTCTGCAGACAAAAAGTGGCAAAATTATCTTGCACAAGAGCAACGCGAATGCCCTCCCGAACATCCTGCATCATCATTTGCATACTTAATGCAGACCCATGAAGGGAGCTCTACCGGAGCAGTTGCTCTCTTTACCATAGCGCGTTTTTTGCTTTTGCGTGCAGCGATTTTCTTTCCACTGAACTTCATGCATGACCTCATATGACCTAGAAGGGGGCCAGAGGATCCATATTCTTGAGCAGGTTGTAACTCGGTGGGGCGTAAGGACGGCTTTATTCAACCGCGAACCGTGTGAGGGCAAAATCAAAACACTGTTGCACCTTAATAACGGCAGTCGGAGAAAATTCACCAAGATTTCAAATGCCATAGCACTAAATCATTATGGTTTTTTAAGGGCTTTAGCCTTTCTCGGCTGCAGATTATATAAAGTGCTGAGTTATCCCATTCTATACCTGGTAGGACGCGGAAGGTTCCCTGTGGGGATCACTATCACATCTCCTTATATTCATTTCTTCCTCCTATGTGCTGACCAAGGCGTAAATTCGATACACGGGACATACTCCTCCCGTTCTGTCTTTGGACTCAATCTAAAGCCTCGCCAGCAGCGGCTCGCCGTCATCAGCGAGCCATAGCCAACCCTAGGCTTAATTATTTGCTACTCAAAGGCTACCAACCAACTGATGGATAAGTGGGTCCTTCTCAGGACGGAGGATCAGGCTGGAATGCCTCTTGTTGAATGTGGATTTTATGAAATTCTTTCTAAACCGAGCCCCAATCGGTCCTTATGAGAGCCCAATGCATGTCGAAGGAGCTCTCGTCGTGCCCGTGGGACGTGTAGACGGCTTGCTTAACTATGTCATCCGGTCACCCTTGGTCGCCTTGACACGGTCTTATCATCGACGTGAGGCGGGTGCGGAATGACAGAGTGCGGCACTTGCTGCAAAAGTCGGTCTAACTTTTAACTAATTCACACTCAAGTCACCGATGCCACGCGGATTCCGTGGGGCATGCGGTGGACGTCGTTGGACTGCCTGACGTAGTTTCATATTTCCCTTGTCACTGGCAAAGACAGTGCTGAAAAAAGGGTAAAAATAGAAAAAAATGATCGAATTAGTTACAGTCTATAGCTCAACCCTAGACGTGGTCAGATTGAGTAGGGGAACCGGGGGCTCAAACCAGCTTCATTGGGCTTTAAAAATCGCACCTTCGATCCGCTTGCCAACGGCCGCTATTTGAACTACTCAGATTTACTTAGGAATGTTGTTTAATGAGTAGATTGGAGGCAAACGCTCCTTAAATTCTTACTTGGAGCTTCAAGATAGGGCCCTCAGCGATGGCTAATAGTCAATAATACAAGGGGACTGCCGAGAAGGCAGACCAGGGAGATTGGAACGGTCAATTTAGCCTATTTTCCACACCGTGGCACGTTACTCGAGCTGTTTATTTCATTATCCAAATAGGCTACAGTGACAGAAGTGTATCGGCTCGTTGGATAACTCAAACTGCCTGAAGTATACTTCAGTTCCTATGCTAGTAATTCCTTGTTGGTATGTCTTCTCCTAACCTATTAAACCACCGTTGGTCACGCTAAGTGCTTAGCTTGTAGGAGGTTCTTTTGTACGTAAAAGACCGGCTTCCGTAACCTGAAGGCACTCGCTTCTGCTTTTGCTAGTAGACACTAATAAACGGACTTAGGATAGGCTGGAGGAACCTTAAAAATCATAGGAGAGGCTTCTTTGGGGCCCACGTGATGCCCAGAATGAACAATGTGTACAAGAATAGCGTTCTGCATGCTCCTAATTTCGCTTTCTCCTAGTTATGACGAAGTTCGTTCTCCTATTTTTTTGAATAGCTGCCAACTCGTGCGACCAATGTAATCTGCTCCGAAGAGGCAAGTGAAGGAGGAAGTGCACATGGAGGTGATTCAAGCCGTGTAGAAGAGGGCTGATCGAGAATAGTATTCAAACGCTTGTTGCTGGGACGGGTGGTAAAACAGTTTGGTTAATGCGTCTTCGCAGGAGTTAACTTGTCATATCTCCTTTAAAGGGGACTTTGAGAAACAGAGTTTTCTTTGTCACAGTCAGCATGGTGGGTTTTACTGGTCTCGCGACAGTAGCCATTGCAAAATATCTATCAAAAATAGCCGTTCTCGTGGTATGGTAATTATATGCACCCCTCCGCTCACTCTCTCCGCCTCGCCCCTTCTCCCTGGCACGGCTCCGCCTCACCAGCACTGCCGCCTAACCCACCGTCTTTTATTACACCCTACCCCTCCCTATACACACACACACACACACCTCACTTATATAAAGAGCCGAACATTATTGATCACATTTTTTAACTTGTGCCCCCCACGTCCTAAAATATTTTTCAAGAATACTTGAGTCTATTCATTGGACGCGCTTGACTATTTTAGGTTCCCAGCAACTGATCAGCAAGAAAAATATAGTTCCTGTTGGGAGTAATCATACGCATTGTAGAGAGGAACAAGAATAGGTCTACTTGTTTGGCAGTCATCCATAGGAACTTTAACATGCTAACTAACGACTGAGCTTGTGGACACAGGGATTATGGAAAGCGATACGCATGCCTGTGTCAGGCAAAGACTAATGGAGGGGTCTTATTTTGGGGTAAAGCGTTCCGCAGTTGTAGTAATTTAGTGACAAATTTGGGCATACATTTTCTCAAGTAATAAACGGCATTTTAATAACGCGAGTGTAATTTAAAAAGGCTGTGCTATATGCACCGCAAAATATTCAAGATTTCCGCTTACCTGCCGAAGGAAAAAATGCAATTTTTAGTTGATTCTATCTTGGACTTAAGTGTTGAAAATACTTAGTCAGTTCAGATTTAAGATTTGAGTGCCAGCACATGGTGAGACGTAGTTCCCTCTGAAACAACTTGGTGAACATGGAGGCAGTTCTTTAGGATGCTAATTTTTACTTCAGGCTGCAATTCACGCAAACGCTCAATGCTTAGAGCATTGGACTTCATATCAACAGGTCACGGGTCCGATCCTCGAGTGGTCCTGACTGATAATGGCTAAAAGGCAAGAAACGACCATCCTAATTGCCCTGGTCGTTTTCGGTAATGTTCTTCTGCCTATAGCGCTGTGCGACTGCGGGCGGGGCTTGAGAATTGGCCCAAAGGCGCAACGGGACGAATGAGTCCCGTAACCGATCAGCGAGCGTCCACTCCACCAAAGGCAAATATCTCCCTATACTAACCCTGATCCAAATTTTCACTCTAATCCTAAGCTACCCTCTGTAGGGATCGGTTATATGCTTCCTCTGACAGGTGGCGTTGCATTAAATTTCAGGGAAATTATAGTCAGGGTCAATACAAGGTTACGGTTAAAATCAGGGTCTGAGGTAAGCTAAGGGTTGAGGGTAGCGTTAGAATTATGGCTGACTGGATTATATTTACCCTTCGCTGGATTTTATGCAAAGCCGCATGTATTACGGCGAACGGGGTGTTCCTATTCCCCAAAAATGTCTCCTTGTCTTTTTCCGTATTCTCTCTTTTTGGGTCTATTGTTGATCGCTCGACGACGGCCTACGGTGCGCTAGATCAAGCCTCAAAGCACAACGCGATTGGTATGTCCCGTAACGCCATTGACAAGCTCTCCCTCTACCATAATTTGAGTATAGTCCAAACTAGCACTCGGTTAGACTGAAACATAACCATTGCCCGTCCAGACCACACTGTATCTCGTGAACGCGACAATCCACCAACCTTGCTTCAACTTAATCGCCGAAAGTAGTTCATAGTGTCTGCGAATATGGTACAAACAGGACCAATCGCCTTCCTCCCCATAATGTCATCCAACAATAACGCACACGATGTCTAAATTGTGCACTTCCCATTAAAGCCTGAATGGTTCAAGCAGTTCACCTTGCCCGCATCACCATGCGTCATTATGATTTATTCATATTCTATACCAATAGAAGCGAAGTCTCATAGCATTGCTGTAGAATGTTACACGGTCTCCTTTCTGCAGCTTTATGGCGCATGCTGCTGCCTAGCGGAGAAGTAACGTGAGCATACCTTCAAGTCCATTATTTTCGAGGTAGCCAACTGAATGTAAACGGTGAAACTTTAATTTAAAGAAAGGGATATGGGGAAAGTACCAGTCGAAGGTCTCCTTATCGAAGTCCACAACCGAATGCAGACGTCTATCCAGCGAAAATAAAAAGCATTAATTAAAGCATCCAGTTCAAGGATGGTGGTGGTGGTTATTTTTCGCTGTTGCCTACCGCGCGCACAAGCAGTCATGCAGACAATACGCCGTGTTCACAAGGTAAAAGCCAATTACTGAATTTGTTTGGCATCAAGGCTGTTGCTTATTTTCTCGAACTAAAGTAGATTTTCTGTCTCATGAAATGCCATCCAAAATTCTGAAACTTGTTTTAAATTGGATAAATTCCATCAGTGTAGTTGTAGTATTAACTACCGTACAGTCTAACCCCAAAATATTGCAGGATGTGAGCTTTTGAACGAGTAAAAGTGACTACTTGAGAAGTTTAACTTTTTCTCCCTGATTTTTTATTTCCTCGATTTTCTAAAAAAACATGCGCAAAGTATTCGTTATTGTACTCATTTGGTGGCCGATTACATATTCTTCCAAGTTTATACTTAAAGAAAGGGTATCTTTCGGTTTTAGAAAACATTTAATAATAATAATAATTTGAACGCGACCAGCCATTACACTTGCATTTAGGATTTCCATACCACATGCTGTATAATTTTGAACGCGACCAGTCATTGCACTTGCATTTAGGATTTCCATGTGCCCCCTAAACGGGCCACGTGGTAGATGCGTTGGACCAACACGGGGGCCACATTAGGGCACGGCATGCGCTATTCGGGTTGCACTTCCATAATAAATGCCGAACATGGAGGTGTGGTGGCACGCCTAGGGGCGGCTAGGACTTAGGGGACCCAGACGCGCTAGCTACCTGCGTCTTCTCCCCGCCTCCGGTCTTCTTGACTCTGTCATGACACCGGGTTCAGGTTGGGGAGGAGGAGAAAGTGCGGTAGCTGCAGCGCAAGGCTACTATCACTTAAAACTAATTCACGCGCAAGTCACCGTCCCTGCGTCACTTTCCCATGGAGCATACGTTGGACATCGTCGGACTGCGACGGTTGAACTGTCGAGGATTTCCATACCGCATGCTGTATACATTCCCTCTGAATAAAATCCCACACTTCTCTATACTATGAGGAAGACGTTACATAGTGTTCACAAAATTTTAAATTTTATGTCACCTAGGATGTACACGTTAGAAGCAGTAATAATGAATGAACAGATGCGATGCAGTCTGAATGAACATTTACGGTCTTAAAAAACTCATAACTAGAAACATTTTAAAAATGAAAGATAAACTTTCTTCTAGTATACAATGCGAAGAAGACGTCATTTGCTACCACATGAGTAAAAGAAAGGATATTCATATGCATGCTTTCTATAAAGTATATTTGAACTTATGATAGCACCGAAAATCAATAAGCACAAGGTATACTACTTAAGCGTCATTTTCCTGTGTCCAGAAAGAAGTTCATTCAAAAGCCGGCATCCTGATATGCGTGCGATACCTAGCGATTAGGTCGATTAGTACAACATAGAGGCTAAGCACGTACGTTATGTTCAGGACCAGAGCGTCGATAGCCCCTGGAGCACTAGCCCAGGTCGTAGGGAAGATGCGCTCGAATAATAGTGGTGAATCGAGCCTACCTACGCCAGTCCGACTGTCAAGAATGACCCTGCACACATTGTAGCCACCGGATATTTTCAACATGGGTACTGGCTAAAGGGTAGGGAAATGTTAAGCAAAGTTCTGAAACGTATTTTCGATTCGAACATATTACTTAAGCAGGATTGTCATACTGATGAGCGTGAAGCCTAATCCCAAGATATTTCAGTCACGCCAGAATGCCGGCTTTTGTACAAGCTCCTGTCTGACCGCCTACAAAAAGCACACTGTAAAAATGGCTACTTAAATAGTATGCATTTTCTCATTGATTTCCGATGCACTTATAAATAAAAATATATTTTATAGAAAATGTGCACAAACATATTCTTTCTCGTATTTTTTTGGTGGAAAATTAAGTTTTCTTGAAATTTCCTTCGTGAAGAACAGATATATTCTGGTTTCAAAAAAACTTGGTACATTTCCAAACCATGTTGAACCATACCAATGTTTAAATTTCCATTAAAGGTTTCCAAACTTCAAACTGTAAACATTCTGTCCAAGAAAAAATCACACATTTCTCTACGGTATGAGGAAGAGACGCATAGTTCTCCTAAAATTTGCGATCGATGTGGATCATGTTGCATACATTATAGGCAAAAGGACTAAATTGACGGATACGATGTATTATGAATAAGCATTTCACGGTCTTCAAAATTGCATAATAAGAAACTTTTTTAAAATCAAAAAGATATCCTCTTTTCAAGTTTATCATTGGAAGAAAATGTAATTTTCTACCAAACGAGTAAACGAAGCCATATTTTACGCATGTTTTCTATCAAATATATTTGAATTTATAAGGCATCGAAAATCAATGAGATAAGTGCATACTACTTAAGTAGCAATTTTAAGAGAGTATGCTTTTAGCAAGTGGTCAGAAAGAGTTGTCGGTCAAAAGCCGGCATTTTGGCGTGACTTAAAAATCTGCATGATACTCAATAGTACAAGTTTACCGAAGTAATTTGCACGAATCAAAAACCAAGTTCAGAATTCCGGTTGACATTTAATGAGATGGGGAATATATCGTAGGTTTCACCGATGCACGATGCAGCTGTGAGGGGTTCGGCTCTTCAGTACATACCCTGGATTTTATATTTAGTTTCTGGCAAGTTTAAATCCAGGTATGCGTACTAACTTAAAAGTTTTCCAGTTATTAGTAAACTGACTTGAAGTTGCGTCATTCAACAGCAGAAAACGGCAGACTACCTGCCTCAGCTTTCATGGTTGACTCTGGCTTAAAAGTATGGTGGAACTTCTGTCCTAAAAACAACAACACTATGTTACTATTACTTATCTGTAGAAGGGGCTTACTGCCGTTATTTCGAAGAAATCTATTATCTCCAACTGAAGTGTTCTGCACAATAAGCAGGGTGTTCATCAAACTACCTGTCCCCGAGACTTAAGTTCAAGTCCTTCCCTTGATAGTTTATGAAATAGTTCGATCATCGCGGATGAAGACCTTGATCACTGACCCCCTGCAGCATTGGCTTACGCGATAAGTTGTTCACAGCAAGGCAGACTTGCAGCGCACCTGCCGCACGCTCTCGTTCCACACCTCTCGTGCTCCGATGGTGAGGCATAGTCAAGGCAACCGGAGACGGGCTTGGGCATTCTCGTCTATGTGTGTCATACACACGCAAACACATAGTGGTCGTCTAGCCGTATTCAACTGGTCACTTGTAAGACTACAATGTCCGATGTGAAACTGCGGATCCTGCTGTTTGCTGCACTTCTTCACATATTTTGGAAAATGGCGATACGTGCTGTCAATTTCACGTAGTACACTACGAAAACAAATCCTGGATCAAGCATCTATAGGCCTCTGTCCTCAAGTAGTTGGCGAATCCAAGGGGAAAACGCCTTTTCACTGCTGGATAATGTCGTGTGGATTTCCGAGCCTGGTGATTCACATTGAGAGCGAAGGGATATAGCAAGGAGATGACCACAAATTCCTGTGACTTGACGGAATATCAATGAAAGGTAGACAGGCAAGGACAAAGGAGGCTTATTCATGTTCCTCTCTGGCGGGTATTCCCTCTTTCAAGGCCATTGGCCACACACCAACGGATGAGATTATAGAGATAGATCCAATGGATCACAAGAGAGGTCAAACCGATGAGTTGAAGGAAACATAAACCCGAGGCTCGGTCACGACCCCTTCCGCCATTCAAACTTTGTCGGTAGCGCAATCCCCTTTATGATGCGCTTAAATATATCACGAAGCCTTAGAGTCGTTACTTAAAAGCTCCCAACTGATGGGTTAACTAGGTCCTCATGAGAGGATGTTGGAAGGACTGGAGCACTAAACGTCCGGATGCAGTGACTTTTCCTAGAGGCAGCCTTAATGGTATTCTCACTGAGATGAGGTCCGAGCCGCTTTTATTGTAGCCGGGTACACGCCCAGCCCGCACCACCAGCCATCATACAATAGTCTTGCCATAAGAGCAGGGTGAATGAGATAAGGGAGAGCCTTTTGCTAAAAATTTTGAAACGATACTTTCAAAATAAAGTGCATCGCTCTCTCTATCTCTGTCTCTCTCAAGTCTACCTCACCATAACGCCATTCATGTGCAAGCCACCCATGCTGCGGCCAATCCGTGGGACAGACGTAACCACTTGCAACAATCAAACTGTCAAATGTCTAATCACGCCGGAAGGTACACACGCGCATTGATCTTATGGTTGTACCTGTGACTTATGCAGCTTAGACTGTCCGTCAATCGGATTCAACCCCATGAGTACAGAGGTTAGCACAATATTGCACGCCCACCAGAAATGAAATGCATGCAATTTTTATCCCTCTCCCCGTCAGTTAATGCATGCCAGCGGTATAAATAAGCAAGCAAAGAAACAGAGCACTGGACTCCCTGATAAATTGAAATACAGGCGTGTCTGTTTGTACCTGCTCAGAGGGAAACAGCGAGAGAATCCGTTCATCCTCACGACAAACACAAAAGAGGGGTTTCCACCGCGGTTGAAGAGACGCTGCCGACAAGCCGGTCGTCTGAGAGTCTTTGTAGTCTTCCGCCGATAATTCTGTTCAGAGAAACGGTAAGAAAGCAAAATAAGGATAGAGACAGGGCTGTATTTATCCTTGTTGCTTCACAACTCTCTCTCTCAGACGTTTAGTTTGGATGTTGTTCTGCCCATACATTGAGCTTGGAGAGGCCATTTGTTACATTAAAATCTGAAAAGACCTATCAGGAAGTCTCTAGGAGCTATTCTCCTGGAATTCTAACCAACAGGTTACGGGTTCAAGCCTTGGGATATGCAAAACCTGGGATTGGGTATGGCTGGCTGATGACGGCTAATAAGCCAGAAATTAACATTCCAGTCTCCATTATCTTTGTTAGTAATTTTGTTCTGTCTATAATACTAACAGTTGTGTGGCTGCTACCGGGGTCTGAGAGCGAGTTCCAGGGCCCAAATCGGACGAGTGTTTACCGAAAAGCAATCGCTTAGCACCCCTCTAGCTTTCATAATTAACCCGAGTGCAACCGATAGGAAAACGAGATAGTAACTCAATGTTTAGGGCTTTTGACTTGTAACCAAAGGGTCGCGGATTCAAGCCGCAGGGTTTGTAAAAACCTGAGGTCTGACAGGGTTGGCTGATGACGGCTGATGACGGCAGGCTGATGACGGGCTAATAAGCCAGAAATTAACATTCCAGTCTCCATTATCTTTGTTAGTAATTTTGTTCTGTCTATAATACTAACCGTTGTGCGGCTGCTACCGGGGTCTGAGAGTAAGTTCCAAGGCCCAAATCGGACGAGTGTTTACCGTAAAGCAATTGCTTAGCACCCCTCTAGCTTTGCTAATTAACCCGAGTGCAACCGATAGGAAAAAGAGATAGTAACTCAATGTTTAGGGCTTTTGACTTGTAACCAAAGGGTCGCGGATTCAAGCTGCAGGGTTTGTAAAAACCTGAGGTCTGACAGGGTTGGCTGATGACGGCTGATGACGGCAGGCTGATGACGGCTAATAAGCCAGAAATTAACATTCCAGTCTCCATTATCTTTGTTAGTAATTTTGTTCTGTCTATAATACTAACCGTTGTGCGGCTGCTACCAGGGTCTGAGAGTGAGTTCCAGGACCCAAATCGGACGAGTGTTTACCGTTAAAGCAATCGCTTAGCACCCCTCTAGCTTTGCTAATTAACCCGAGTGCAACCGATAGGAAAAAGAGATAGTAACTCAATGTTTAGGGCTTTTGACTTGTAACCAAAGGGTCGCGGATTCAAGCCGCAGGGTTTGTAAAAACCTGAGGTCTGACAGGGTTGGCTGATGACGGCTCATAACTCCGAAATGCCCATTCTAGGATTCATTGTATTGGTTGATAGTTTTTTCTGCAAACAACAGTCTATCTAACTGCTAATTTCATAACTTCCCACTGGTCGTCCGCCTTGACAGAATGAAAGAATGTGTTGGCAGAGGCACTTGGCCAAGGGCAATGACACCGCAGTGTTGTAAGTCATACAAATTTATGCATACGTTCAATTTAGACGGTAAAAGACCAGTGCCATTTTAGGACCTTAGAGTTTAACTAACTTCAGGCCGCTCCATAAGAATTCCCACTTAGAGGAAAGCAACCAGCTTCATTCGGTTTGAACGCACTGCCAGAAAGCGATCATAAACGAGGCCAGAGCGATGTCGTAAAAAGCAGCAGGAACAGATGTTCATCCGAAGGTCAACAACTCCCAAAAAGGGTTAAAGGACCACCTGCACACCCCTCATGAGGGATGCTGGCGAGGGGCGGTGTATAAATGGCAGAAGTTGGCGGCACTACCATTCTGGCAAACGACTAGGCCTAAGCTTTGTACGGGTGACAGGCGTTTAAAATTTCCCACTTTGTATTTGCAGGGAGCAATTATACCGGACACATTTATTAGTGTTTCTGAATCAAAACACTAACGTTGCACTGCGACCCCTCGTGCATGAATTCCCTTCATCGGATGCTGTCTCTGAGGGCAAGCTCAAGCATGAATCCAAAAGTTCAGACGAATAAAGCTGTTTTTTCCAATGATCGAGTCTACTCTTTCTCGCCCTTCCTGTCATTGGATCGAAGAACGAGGGATGGAGTATTTCTCAAGGGGGTGTATATAAATAGAAAAATTGATGTGACTTATAGCTACCATACGCCAAAATGGTCCTCCTGACCACCTTTAAAAAGGTGGGTACAGATATCCCCAAGTTTTCGTCATGATATCACCCGAAATTCCTACAAATCAAATATTGTATCCTGATATCTTGATGATACCTACGGCCAACTGTTTCCGGGTCTCATAATGTTGCGTCTACATTACGCTGAAAACGTCTATATTCGCTTCAACTTCCAGTCCCGACTTCCCCTACTCAGCTGGCATTCGTTTATTATTGCATTGTTCCTCCTACTTATGACCGCATAGTTTTACCGTCCGTACCGACGGTGTCCGTTGTTTGCCCCACAGCGAGGTGGGTGCATGAATGTTGATCTGTGCGTGAAACCGTTTATAGTGATAGTAAACTTGTGCATCACACACCACCCCCCTTCCTTCTCGTGGCAAGACGGATTCAGGACTACCGGATACGGGATTGGGCACAGTGCTCGACAAGCTAAAAAGCTCGTCTACGTGTGCACACACGTTTGGGTCACGCATGCTCGGGCAGGTTTTCCAAAGAATGAGGCGGCTAGGATCCTATCTCAGCGGGAGCCTGGTAGAGACCGCATAAAGAGGGAACAATTGCAGCCTGACTCTAATTCCTAAGAGGATTAAGTTATCCCGACATTTGGCAGAATTCAAAGGGTAATAGTGATGACCTATATGGTCCCCTAACCAGGACCCGAGAACAGGAACCGCTCGCAATATAGGTGTTCTCACGTCAAAATCCAGGGGAAAATATGTTTAGGTGTATTGTAAGGGTAAGGTTTAAGTTAAGGGTCAGGCTTAAAGTTTGGGTTAAGGTTAGCAGTAAGTTTGTGTTACTATTATGGTGAAGTTTAGGGTTAATATTCGGGCCACGGTTTAGGTTTACGTCAAACCCAATGTTGGGTTAGGCCACGGGAATATTTTCTCCTTCAGGAATTATACGCAGAGCCGCCTATATTACTCGGGCGTGGCATTCCTATTCCCGTGTCCTTTTTAGGGGGCCCTATAAATAATCCTAGCAGTTCATGGCGAGTGGCCTTGAGCTGAATTCCATGAGTAAATACCCCGTATCCTAACCCCCACCTTAACTATAACTCGAGATTTATCCACAACCTTAATTTCCCTGGACTTTAGCGCAAAGCCACCTATATTACAGGGGTTCCTCTTCCCATGTTATGTCGAGGGCTATATATATATGCAGAATAACATGACCGACAAAGACAAGGGAGACTGGAATGGCCATTTCTGGCTTATACGCCGTCATCAGCCAACCATACCCAACCCCAGGCGCTGCGGCGCCCGAGCCTCGAACTCGCGACCTTGTTGGGCAGAAGTCCAACGCTCTACCCACTGCGCCACGAGGTCCACCGTATGCTTCACACCAGGTGGTGCAGGGACAGTGACTTGCGCGTGAATTAGTTTTAAGTGATAGTAGACTTGCGCTGCATCTACCACACTCTCTCCTCCTACTCCACCTGAGTTCGGTGTCATGACAGAGTCAAGAAGACCGGAGATGGGAGAGGGCGCACGTGGCTGGCACAACCGGAGATACCCCTGGGTGTAACACCACACCTGACTCGGATCCCACGGAGTGGGAGTGCCATAAAGGCCACATTAAGAAGGAGTCATTGCAGCCTGACTCTCAGTCCGCCAGTCAGCCACTACACACAAAACACACATTGGGCTGACCAGGCGGTCCGAGTTATCCCGTCAGTTGGCAACCTTCCAAGCCACGGCTTTCAGCACACCTTGATAGTTTCAAGCGCGTCAGATTGTTTATAGTGAGGAACATGCGCTGAGCCGTCGACCTCACTCTCTCCCCACCCCCACACTCTAGATATATACAATCCTTACCATTGCATGTGTCGCCTAGTTCATGCAGTGGACAAGTTTGTCTGCTATTACGCTATAATTAAATGGGAATGTTACTGATCATGGTAAAAAAATCAGTGAGCTGCAGAATTTAGACGTTAGGCTAGACTCAGATCACCAGTACTAAGGGGGCAGAAATCAGTAATTTAATCTATTCAATCTATTTATCCATTTAAGCGCCGAGGACTATTTAAGGAACCATAATTAAACTTAACCGGCGGACAGGGAGTCGTCCAGGGACTTGCACACGGCTTAAATTGACATAATTACTACCATCAACAACCGTTTTTCACTGTAATTGTCATTGTTTAAAAGTTCCAATCACGCAGGCGTTAGTTTAAGACTATGCTCCGTTCCTCATTTAAAAAATAACATATTGGTCACAATATCGTCATTGGCAGCTTCTGTGAAGGCCACCAAAATCCTCCGACTATCGGCCGTTGTAAATGGAGTTGACACGAAGAGACTTATTAACGAAGGGCCGTTTGGGTCAAATTCATTTACTGATTTGAGGAATGGCGAAATGCTTGGAAATATCGTAATAGAATTTGCGTTCTCGACACGTAGCAAATTTGCGCTACAAGTCAGTGACAATTCAAGACATCCTGAGAAGGAATAATTAACACAATAACTGTGAGTTTCGTCAAAGCTACAACTAAGTCACTCCGTAAGAAAACACTACGCACCGGAAAGGCTGAAGCTGTGTCAGGAGCTGGTCTAAAATTCGATGAAATTCTTGTCAGCCAAATCTTGTTAAGTCAATTTGATCGATAAGTAGTCGCCCCACACGTTTAACAACTAGGCAACCCTCAAGGATTTGTGTACTGGAAAAACGGAGGCAGACTCTTGACTTCGGATGACGTCATAAGCGACCATATATCTGACCACGAAGCTGCTTTGTTGATCCAGCGCGCTTATTTTCGGCCTGTTTTCCGCTCCCTACTCTGACTGCCGGTCCACTAAGATACCCTGAGCTAACACTTACTCCTCCCCTACCAAAATGGATCCTGAGAATCCAATGCCTCATAGTGTCACATGGAGATCGCCCGAGCTCAAAGAATTAACCAAGCAGGGTTTGGCTGTTAGTTTGTCAGTTGGCGAAACAAAAGCGCACTCGACCCAGAAATTTGACATTCCCGTGAGAACCACCTACCTCCACTTCCCCTGTTGATCAGTAAATGGGAGATTCAGAATGAGTGGAACAGGAAAGTTAATCGCTTGAATAGCCCCTCCCCGCCCCCTACTTGACCACTTGGATGTAGCTGTAAGGACACGAAAGCTACAGACACAGCGTTCTGTTCAACGGCGCTCAGCAGCTCTTCGTCGTATTGGCTACATCCAAGTGGTCAATTATGGGGCTAATGAATCGGTCTACTTTCCTGCTCCAGTCATTCTGGGTCTCCCTTTTCCTGCCAGTTATTCTTCGTCTATTTTGGCCAACAGTGGAGGTGGGGTTGCGTGGTTCACACAGGGGGCTATATGAACAATCCCTACAGGCAGCCCCACCTTTTGACTTTTCAGTAAATGGATCATTTAACTCGGCAAAAAACAGGCAGCTCTTAGATGACCACAACCACGGAATGCAGGTTTTCCAAAAGACCGGTAATGTGATCCACCTGCTCTCCTAGCGCTATGCTCACCATCGCCCCAGCTCCTGGCATAAATGTGATGTCTTGGTTCTGACCTAAGGCAACATTTTAGGCAGTGTGTATCCGTAGAACTAAAATCCGGGTCTCTGAGGTTTCAGGCAACTGCAGTCTCTCTCATTTTCCTCCGCTGACTCGCCCCCCCACATCAAAGGCTCCTTCCACGACCTTGAGACGGGACCGGAGATCAAAAAGGCAAGAGCCAAGTGTAGCACGCCCGCCTTATCTTCCAGTTATAATCTCCAAGAGGGTGGGCAAGTTGGATCTCGCGCGTGTTGAGTTGTTAACCGTGTCTCTCCCCCCCCCCCCCCGCCCCAAAGCCCAACGGCTGCCGCCTCGGCGAAGGCACTACGGATTAGTTGATGTCGGTGCCGGCAATGCGGTGGCGGAGGGAGGGGGGAATAAGCCCTTGCTCCGTCCTCGCCAAACTGACGGGGCAGAGGAGGGTGGGGGGGGGGGGCGGAGGGATGAGGTGGTAATCGGCCGCCCGGCGCCGGTGGCGCAGTAAACAGCAGCCCATCCACCATGTTCTCGGCTGAACTTCCTCGGCCATAATCATATCAGATTGGTAAAGCTGCGATCCAGGCTTTTTTGGCCATTTCGCTGGATATCCACAGCTGGACTAATGTGGACCTTTCATGCACGCACTCGTAGTGAGAGTAAACAGGAGGCAGCTGACACGCGCAGTGTGAGCCATCTGGTTGACTTTTGTTTATCTGCAGCGCCCTGTACGTTTTCGTGTTAACAACCGACCGGGGAGTCTGCTGCTCCTGTAGGCCTGTGGCCAGGAGACTTTGCTTGGCTTTGAGCTACATGAGTGCAGTTTTGAGAGTATGCTTCCGTAGTTCATTGGTCACGCTTGTGCGAGCTCCACCAGTAATATCGGACAGATAAATCGTCTCAACTGTGCTCTCACGAGATCGTAGCAGTGTCATAACAGTCCCGACCAGTTTGCTCTGGAAAGAGGGGCAGGTGCTCTACCAAATCTATTAAATCTTTGGCCTATTAGCAGCACTGGGAACTCGATAATCTACGAAAATAAGGCCCTGATTACTATTCTGGGAACTTTTCAGTTAAGCTGCATTCTGTAGCTTGCTGTTCATTGGATAACTAATATCGGTATTTGCGCTTTTCTACAGCAAACGTCCGTTGTGGCGATCCTGAAACTGACGAGGGTTGAAAGAATTTTCCACTCCAGCTTCCTAATACTGGCGTGATTAAGGGGACTGTGTCATCTAAAATGAATTGGTGGCCCTTCTTACTAAGGATACATATAAAACCACAGTGATAAAAAGGTTTCGGTTTCCGGACGTCTGCTTCAGCATCAACACAATCCAGTACACGCGTCCGCAAACTTGCTGAAAGCCTGTGAATTCGGAGGATATAATCATCCAGATAGCAGAACAAATGTTCTACAGATATTGCAACATGCTCACGTTCTCACATTGACAGTCAATAATTCCAAGGGTGCATTTTCGCAATCAGTGGCACAGCTCAAGAATAGTGCGAGTTTGATTGACCGACGAACTAACTGGGTTAGTGAATTCTTCGATCCGCCGAAGAGTATGTTCACGCTGACCAGCATAGAGAATGTTGGCCTCGAGTCTGTCATGACACTCGAAAGGTTGTGGTTTTGAATGCTAACTCGGCCCTCACGGTGGGTGTAGTGAGGTGACTGGAGGACTAAGAGTCAGGTTGCAATGGTACCTAATCAATGTGGCATTTATAGCACTTTCAAGCATAAGAGACCGCAGCCCCCATACGAAGTCTGGTACATGCAGTGGACACCAGGTTTTGCGTGGCACGCACAGACGGTCTGTTTACTTTTGTCGGCCGCTGTGCCTGTGCCCACCTCTGTTTGCCTTGACATTGTCTTGCCAACGTGCGCGGGGGAGGAGGGGGAGTACGTGCGGCAGATTCTGTGCAAATCTGATAAACAGCTCTGCGCGCAAATCGCCGGTCTTACGTCCACTCGTGGGACAAGCATGGACGTTGTCTCTTACGTCGGTGGAACTGAAAGATATCAGATGTCACTCAAACGCTCGCAGAACCACATAGGAGCTCACTCGAGCATCTATAGGTCCGAAGCTGTTTGGGCGAAATGGGTTGCTTCCAATCCATTTCGCAAGAGTCATAGGTTGGCCAACGAACGATGCGGATAATTTGCGAGCAGCTGTCAGTTGCCACGACAATCATATCGACTGGCGACTCGGCAGAGTGCGCAGAAATGTGTACTATAGCGGAAATATTGTCACGTATGTGGCAGGCTTTTGCTGTTGGATAGTATGTCCGGAAATACCGAGGTGGGGAAACAAATGTTGTTTGTCGATTTCCAAAGAGGACATACAACAATAGGGTCAAGCGAAAGGTCGAGTCCGTGCCACATATCGCCAATAATGCTCACAGGCTTTTAAAAGTCGTCACAGGCATGTACGAACTCACCACGAAAGCACAGTTTTTACAAGGCTCTACGTGTATTTTGGGTTATATGCGTGCAAGAGAAGCGGGAAAGCGGAAGTTTTTTGTACCACTGTCTCGGCCTTAGATTCATCCCAGTCGTGTCGAAAAGAGAGTCCAGCTCATTGAGGAAACATCGGGAGTGCATCATTTTGTGATCCATTAAATACCACCAGCATTGGCAAGATATTCGTTGTCCTCTCAATGAGTTCATTGCCTGACACTACTGACTAGGTGCAGGTGGTAAATGCTAGGCCGAGTTCAAAATCTGGTCATTAATGCTGTGAGGTCTGGACTGCCTTTACTTGTGACAATATTGTGAGCTTAAAAAGGTTCATCTAAGGAAGACAAATGAGCTAATTTGGACACGCCCGTCATTTCGTGACCAAAAGATGGTTCAGTCGTCACAAGCGACAAATGCCACCGCGTGTTCCACTGAGTGGGCGCAGCACCGGTCATTTGTGGGGGGTTAGTTTATAGTGAGGCAGGCTTGCACAGCATCTGCGTCACATGCTCCTCCATCATCTGGATTGCTACAATACCAAGAAAAAATCTAAATGAATGAATGTTGGTTCGGACGCAGTGGATGGCCAAGAAAAACAATCCGCCTACGCGTGCCACACACGAATGATTTTCTACGGCATTTATCAGACTTCCTGTGAGGGCGGCTTGGATCTCAAATGCTTGAAAGTGCCACATTAAGAAGGAGTTATATCCCCCTGTATCTCAGCTCCGAGAAGGACCGAGTTATTCTACCAGTCAGCAACCTTCCCAGGCATGATTGTTAGTGCGTTGTGATAGATTTAGTTCCGTCAAGTTTATTACAGTGAGGAATGTGCTGATGTGCCGTGAGGATGGATTCACAGTGTTGACCTCTCTCTCCCTCTCTCTTCCCTTTGCCCTGCATGAATCGACTGGTTGAGCGAACCAGCTTGTGACGGGATCGGACGCAGTGACTGACGTGGCTTGGAGGGCTATGTCCAAGTCCTGTCAGCACACGCATGCAGTTATGGACTCACACAGAGACTGCACTGCCCGATAAACGCGTGCCGTCAGCCAGACCGACCGTCGTTTTAGTCCAGTGCATCTGCTGCGCAGCCCATTGCACTACTCGACAGTTACAGTCGAAAGCCTTCCGTTTGACTGGGGGTGACAAAGAGGAGCCCAGCTGAACGCTTACCTCAACGCAGGTAGGTTTTAGACCTTCGGTGGTAGGTCTCCGCCTTTGGAGAAGGCAGTATGTCCAGCGTTGCAGAGTTGCCGCAATTACCCATGGCGCTTGGACAAGTGCCATCCGTCACATTATTGAGACCGGTCAGAACAGGCATAATAACTGTTGTAGCAAGTACAAACAAGCATGTCGCGTTCAACGTCTCTTCAACACAGTTATCAGCCCTCTGGTCTGTTGGGGCACAGGGACTAATAGGAGGACATTTGGACTATGAAGCTGATAGGAGCGGCAGAAACACTAGAGTATCAATCCGTTAAAAACTGAGGCAAAGAGAATCAGCAAAACCTAAAACAACCCAGGGATTGTCCGCAGTGGAATTATAAGCACCAGATAAATCCTCAGCCACTACGTTAAGCACCAATAAATCAAAATGTGCAATTGTGTGTTAGGATATTAAAGGGGATTGAAAGAGTGAATACGGGCCCTTTAAAGGCCTGGTTTTGGATAGAAGGGAGTGCACACAGCCTAATGAAGCTTGTTGGCATGCGTAACCGAAAAAAGGCCGCTGCCATGCCGAAGCTGCGGCGGTTGAGGCAGCTCGGAGTTGTAGCCACCATCTGTGTGAACTAATCGATATGCCCTTGGAACTGATCAGCCAGGTGAACACACTGTATTTGGTTGCTCCAAGCAAATTAGAGATGAAGGTTGCTTCGTAGAAGCCGAATGCTTTATTGCAACTGGATACGCGACGATTCTGTTCAGTTCGTTCAAAATGAGGGCACCCAGTTCATTTACGTTCTAATTTTTGAGCATAATAATTTGATTGTCCGTACTCCTGACAAACCAAACCAGGAATCAAATCCAAGGGAAAACTGTACACCTTGGAATCATTTTCCCTCAATAAGCCGGAAAACTGTACACCTTGGAATCATTTTCCCCCAATAAGCCGGACCTGGGGTTGTAGCCAGTAGCTGCTTGTTGGTGAACCAATGTTCTATCAGTATTGAGCAGCCAATTCGCTGGCGGTTTTTGTAGAGTGAACAGTTAGCAACATTTTTTTACGAAAAATGATAAAACTCAACTTCGCTGTTGAGGTAGATAATTGGAGCGAAAGGGATGAGTCGAGATCAGACAATCCTACCCCGTGCCCATTCCATAATTTCTGATAAAATTAGCAACATTGTTCTGGCAGTACCGAAGGACGCGGAACTGTCGATTTACGAACGTCGTGGCTACACTCATCCCAAGACGACTAAATTTAGTAAGTTATCAGCAACAAGAAATTTACATGGGCCAAAGTTAGTTTTTTTGTGACATGATCGAAACATTAGGCTGAAATTGCTACTAAGAAGGCATCGCTTACCCTTATCTAGAAATACGACAGTGCATTCAATAAACTTCGTCCTAGTTCCTTCCTCAAGAATCCAGGCTGCAGATGACGTTGCATACTTATTTGATTGAATTCTGAGGAGATTTCGAAGCCCTGTGTTTGAAGGGCGTAAGAATGCGAGAAAGTATGGTCGGTACGAGTGGCAAAACCTTGTGAGATGCCATACCATCCTGGCTAGCATACACAGAATCAAGTAAGCAAGTCAGGTGCCTACTTAGGTCAGCTAAACTGATCTTCCGATGTGATACTGAAAACTTTCCACTCATAGCAGATAAGTACATTTTTAATATACGGAGGGCAGAACTGTTAATAACGATAACAGTAGAAGTGCTCGCAAAGTATAATTAAAAGTATAACTATAACCCAGAACACGTATAGCCCCTATGATTCAGGGGAAAAAAGATGTCGACTGCAGAGATTTAAACGACGGTTATTTGCCAGCTGACCAAATCTCCATCTCAGAGCAGATGTTGGCGATTTAAGGTCTACCAACTCGAAGATGGGCTTTGATTATTGGCGCATGATTTAAATTGTATCAGAGCATGCAGGAGAACGGTTTCCACAAATACGCATACTGAATTTATAATAGTACTCTGGAAGATAACAACCAATTAAAATAAGGATATAAAAAACGAAGAGCAGAGACAGTTCTACGAATTCTGTTTTAAGTACTTTTAAGGGGCAGATCAATTATTACATCGAACTTTCTCCTGCCTACGGCGGCTGTTGTCTATGCACCTACGCAGTTGAGGTGGAGGCAATCTCTAAACTCTGCTTCTTCGACTCCCTTTCACTCCCCAGACCTATTTTTAAAGTAAAAAACTGAAGTTCAGGGTTTATCCCCCACAAGTTCATACATAGTTTGCTTATGTACCAGAGACGCTTCAGCAAATTCATTCAAGTTCATTACCTCTTTAAGCTATAAGTCACGTGCCTCCGGTTTCAAATCTCGAAAAATTTCACACAGACAACAAGACCGTGACGCCCACCGAGCACTGACAGGTCTGCTCGCTTGCGACTTGACAAAATGAAGGCACATGATCAGTAGGAAGGCTGTTGCTGTGTCAGGGAGCAACTATGTGCAAATCCACTGTGGACGGTAGTTGTGTCTCGATGCCTTCGCAAGGATGCAATTTCTCTCCTCCCTCCCCCCCTGCTCCTGTCCTCGCCCTCCCTCCCCACCCGGTCAGTACATCCCCACGCACGCACACACAAGACTTATGCAAATAATAATGCAGACGTCGAACACACACGTCCAGTCCAGCGGTGGTGGTCACACTGGCAAGTGGACTTCACATCTCTGTCCAGGTAGGTGATCACCGTGGAAGTACGCGCACACGCTCACATACACGGGTGCGCGTGCACGATGGATGCATTCTCATTTGGCAGTCAAGCAACCTTAGCGCTCTTTATATGCCACGACAGGGCTATGGCCGTGGTTGCTACAGTCAAAGGTCTGAGCAGCCTTCTAACTGAGAAATCCATCATGCTGGAGGGAGTAAGCCTGCATGTGCACCTTGGCGTGCTAATGTCGCGTTTGCATGCCTGCGTGCGTACTGTTGAACTGGCAAATGGTTCGAGAGTTTCACGGCATATGTATGGCCTCTCCACGGGAAAAAGCGGCCAGAAATGTGACAGTTGAGGATGCTATGATACTACCAAGTTTTGTTGCGGGCTGAAAATGGTTAGAATAACAAGTAAAAATAACAAGGGGAAGAAAGCGGATTTTGGCTTCACAGAGCGCTACTATTTAGATCATCGTCTTGAGAAGGGTGGCCAGGAGACACTATATTTTTTAGCAATAAGCGACTATGACAACTGGAAAGACAAGCTAAATGACCACACCATTAGGGAGAAAATTGCACAGTGGTAGACCAAAGACAGGCCCCGGTAAACCAGTACTCTTCATTAGCATAGTTTTGATACTCATAGACACAGGAAAGAATACAAATGACTCTGTTTTGCTATTGAGCTAGCAACATAGTTATGAACAAAGACAAATGATACTGGAATGAGCATTTCAGTGTATTTTCTGCCGTTAGCAAACTTGAAATGTATTCGCCATTCTTAATGAGTACGGGTTCAAAAGATTTTATATCAAACCATGAGCACGCGTCTTTTCGGCTTCTATCAGGGGTATGCGTATATGCACGAGCCACGTACCCCAATCTAACCTCTTTGCAAGACCAAGCAATGGTTAGTTTCGTGGAGCTTAGAGATCCGTGGTTGAGTTATAACTGGTCAACGGTGACAGCAAAGTCAGGAATGACCATTCTGATCTCCCCTGTTTTGGTCAGCATGAACAAGCGACTTTGAAAGAATTAATTATAAAAAAGAAAATGTATATAAAGTTTAAGTTATTGGTGCACTTTTTTACACATTATTATGTACACTTCGCCACGTTTTTTATGTGATGCAACTGACATTCTTAAATGCGATAAACTCCGGTTAGAAAGCCACAAAAATATGACATTTATGTCTAAAAAATCCCAAGAGAGGCCATGAGCAGTAAAAAGCCGGAATTCGCATATAACTACAGGTGCTCGCAAACCTTTCTTAGTTGAGCGAGTTGAAGTCCATCGACGGAAATTCAAATAATTCAGACATCAGACACTAAAGAAGAGGCACCTGTCTATGGTATGACTGAACCAGATCTGCATTGGCACTGACATTAGGTTAATGAGAGCTCAGGTGCTTTAGTTAGTAAAGGCCGGAGTCAATAGTAGCAATTTAACTGAACATCACCGTTTTTTGTTTATTTACGAACTACCATTGCGTCTAGTATAAAGACCAACTCTGTGAAAAAGTATTTATTAGGTTTCAGTTTACGAAAGTGCGGTGGAGCTCAAAGGATCCTGCGAGATAATTAAGTTTTAAGGTGTGAGTCAGAGGTGCGTAGTTCGTACAGATTCCAATTTTAGTTTTATGTTTGGAGAACCGTAAAGTAAGTTACACGCTTAGGACTGCTAATCGTTAATTTGGATCAGTATATGCTTATGTGGGGCACCGCATAATAATTACGTAAGTGATAACACCAGTGAAATAAAGTTGATGCAAAGAGATTCAATTTAACCCTAAGGATGATAAAAAGTATGTTTTTCGCGCAGTGTCAAAGTGACCCAAACGCATCATGCTTTGGATTACTGAGCCATGGAAATAAGACATAACGCTAATATTTAGAAACTTGAAGAATTTTCCTTTATCTTGTCATGAATTGAATTATCCTTTTATTTCCCAATGCTTGTCAATTAGCGCTTTGTCGGCAGTTTGATTACAAAATAAATATTGAGGAGGCATTTTAAGGAAAAGTTTTTGATAATGAACACAACGATAATCTTGCTCAAAATAAACTGGGTGAATAGGAAAGAATTATTTTTTCTTCGCAGGGACAACTTGAAAGGTAGTGTTTCAACTAAAAATCTCCCCTGCTGTGAGTTTGCTTATTCAAGCACCTTGACCGGTGCATAATTTTCACTTACTTCCAAACTTCAACTGTTTTAGCTGAACCCAAACCATTAATTCACTGGCGCAAAATCAGATAGTTAACTTAACCTTAATATAACGTCTATTTTGCTAATAAAGCTTTATTCCCTCCTTAAAGTTTTACAAGAAATTCAGATAAGCTTGCTTAACTGCACACGGGAAAGAATATTTCCTCTTTATAATATGAACGGTCAGCGCAGTGCATTAAAAATTGAGAAAATAAACCAGAAGCGCATGATTTTTTCATCTTGTTTATTATTATTTTGCAAAGTCAATTTCTTCTATGATTTTAAGATAACAGAAAGCTAAATACATGATAGCATTTTAAGCTATCTTGGCAAAAACGCATGTTATTTTGTCTTCACGATTTAATACTTGAATATAATCGTAGAATTCAACTAACCAGAAATTAAGTGCAATCTATCGTCTCGCATCACGTTCAGGATCAAAACATATCATGGCATTATACACTCCCCAAACATATCCTCGACAAAATTAAGCACAGGTTTGTGAAGTCAATTCAGTATAAGTTCACTAAACGTAAGCTTTAGTTCTATTATAGCGATAACGTCCAATCCGTTCATGAAACTATGCATAAATTTTAGAAGCAATATTTACATTCTAAGACGAAACTTCCTTTGGAGCTTTCCTTTGGATGAAATATAAGCGTTGAAGAGGCTCTCTGGTGTGAAAATTCGTGAAATTAGTCAATTTTTGCATTTAAGCTGGTAAAATATGCGACTCTGTGGCTTTGGGTATAGTCAAAAATTGAGTTTAACCTATTAAGTGCCGAAAGCGAGTTTAACTCAACTGATTCGACCGAAGAAAGATTAGTTAAAAAGAGAAATCACGCATTTCATATCATATATAACTGAGCAAGAGGATACAGAGTTTGGCTCTTAAATGTAGGATGATGCGGCTATGGATTAAGCCGCATAATGAGATCTAGGATTATTGTGATTAGTGTACGATTCATTATCAGCCTTGAAGTTTACTCACCAGAAACGTTTATTGTGTGGAAAATATGTAAAACTAGCAATATATTAACATAGGTATTGCTACATCTGCATAAATGATAAAATCGAGTTTGCTAAAACGTTTATTTAAATTAAACGTCGATGAAAACCAACAAAATAGAGCGAGTTTTATGAAAATCAAGAACGTTTTACAACACACTGACTTAAATCACCATGGCCTAACAACCAAAATAATATATGTTTTCAGTAAGTTGTTGAGAAAGCAAAAAATCAGGATTTCATCTATTCAAAAAGTTTAAACAGGACAACATGTACGCTGGACACAACTGTAAATTTCGAACTTAAGTCACTGCTTTTAAGATTTTCCATAACGTTAATATAAAATTATCAAAATAAACAATACCATATAATCAACGAATACTGGATATCTTAAAAAGAAAGTAAACCAAGAAAAATAAGATGAATTACCGTTCGAAAATATGCTTTAAAGGACTGCCTACGAATAAGTTAATATTGCTACAACATAATTGGATACTGATGTCATTTATTAGACAAAAAAATATAAATAACTCATGAAAATGGATCTGACTTACCCCAAACATCGAGCCATGATTCAACCCTGCTTGGAAATTGAGTAAGACCAATCATGTTTAATGATAAATCCTGTCGTAAATGCCTTCGTCAATAGACACCAAACTAACGGATACACATTACGTAATTGCAACTCCTCCAAAACACGCGGCTAAGGTCAAATGCCTGCCTTTACAATGTGATTGATTCAAACACAGAAGAGGCAGTGATTGGTTAGCCAATACGTCTTGAAAACTATTAAGGTTTGCTCGTAATTCAGTTTTTTTCACGCTTAATGTAGGCATCGTGAATTGTGGTCCTACTTAATCCTAGGAAATTAGGAATAAATACAGGTTATTTTCCGAATATCTAAATATATTTAGATTGATTTACGAGTGAGCATAGATAAAATAAATAAATGAAATTTTGTTTATTAGGTACCCATAAGTTTACCGTCATGGTAAATAAAAATAATACATCTTTTAGTGAATTTTAGAATAAGTGAGCTATGAACACGCATTTGAATTTATGTTATGCTTTGACTCAAACATTTATAAATGTACACCATTTTTTATATTGACTGTACATATGCAATGATAGTTTGTAGGTATTTGTATAATTTACATCTTTGTATCTTTATTGGTCACATGAATCTTTATGATCGCTTGTTTTAATGTGCTAAATAAAAACACAACAGTCAGCTTCAACCGGCGTTTTGGACGTCTTCTGTTTTCGCTGCTGCATGCCCCGCTGCACTCTTGATTGTACTGATCTCTCTCAATTACTTTCAGTCAATTGCAATGATTGATCTTCATTTCTCGATTGCATTCTACTGATCGCCGTCTCAATTGAACTCCTGACTCTGCTCTTCATCCTTGATGTATAGCTTTCTGGATCTAGCTCAGAATTCATTACAATCCTCAACAACACTCGCTATCTAGAAGCTGCGTTTTTCGTGAGTCTGCATTCTAACAATCCTCTGACATTTTTGCCGTCCTTTTGTCGTTTGTAGTTTAGACGCAATTCTCCACTTAAGCGTTAATTTATTTGATACACCTCGGTTCTTAGCAGTTTCGAACCTCGTCTACACTACAAAATTGGTGACCCCGTTCAACAATTGAAACAGCGCATGGCTCAATTGCGTCCAACTCGCACTCGCCTGACATCAAAACGCGTTTTTGTGCAAGACGACCTTAACTGTGCTCCATTCGGCTTCGTCCGGCACGACGCAGATCGCAAGCTTCTTTGTTCACCTTATGATGGCCCTTACAAGGTGCTTCAACGGATGGACAAGTATTACGTCATACAGAAGGCTGACAAGACTGACACAGTCTCCATCGACAGACTCAAGCCAGCTTATCTTCAGTGCGTCCCACCGCCCGTTGCTCCATCTTATTACTCCGCACCGTCACCATCCATTCCAACTATGTCAATCCCTTCCACTCAACCTTCACACTCGACCACCCCACCCACAAGTTTTGCTAGTTCTTCTTCACCACAACGCATTTCCTCTCGTTCTGGTAGACATATCCATTTTCCTGCCAATCTTAAAGACTTTGTCGTATAATTTTTTGCTTTTTTTCATCGAGCGTTTTTTTGTACAACAAACGCTCTGGTGGGGGAGTTGTGTAGGTATTTGTATAATTTACATCTTTGTATCTTTCTTGGTCACCTGAATCTTTATGATCGCTTGTTTTAATGTGCTGAATAAAAACACAACAGTCAGCTTCAACCGGCGTGTTGGACGTCTTCTGTTTGCGCTGCTGCATGCCCCGCTGCACTCTTGATTGTACTGATCTCTCTCAATTACCTTCAGTCAATTGCAATGATTGATCTTCATTTCTCGATTGCATTCTACTGATCGCCGTCTCAATTGAACTCCTGACTCTGCTCTTCATCCTTGATGTATAGCTTTCTGGATCTAGCTCAGAATTCATTACAATCCTCAACAACACTCGCTATCTAGAAGCTGCGTTTTTCGTGAGTCTGCATTCTAACAATCCTCTGACATTTTTGCCGTCCTTTTGTCGTTTGTAGTTTAGACGCAATTCTCCACTTAGCGTTAATTTATTTGATACACCTCGGTTCTTAGCAGTTTCGAACCTCGTCTACACTACAAGTTTTACATTAATAGGGTCATCAAAGGGCAATGCCTGGAACCCTTAAAATATACAATAGTATACAATATACACTAATGTGTTCAGTTTGTGCATATAAAATAGGCAGCGTGATACAAAAAGCTGTTTGCGAACATTAAAAACTCCTTCAAGTTTGGTTAAAAAATGCAAAATTAATGTGATATTATTAGATTTGAAGAAGAAAAAATCTGTCACTGATGGGACAGTACCGTCTTGCAAGTGCCATGCTCATGATGGCATCGGCAAATTAGCATTGGCAAACTCGAGACAAACGGAATTTGGCTCTGCTGACTGCTGCACACTGAAATTTCTGTATACCAACGCCCAAAGTCTGTTTTCGAAACTCGACGAACTGAGAATTCAGGTAGCCGTTCCGTCTCCCGATATTATAGCAATCACAGAAACATGGCTGTCACAGAACATCAGTGATTGCGAAGTAGCCTTATCCGGGTACCAGCTGTTCAGGAGAGACCGCACCCAACGCCAGGGTGGAGGAGTTGCGATGTATGTTAAAAGCAATTTCACAGTGTGTGAAATGACGGAGAAGATAAGCAATGGTATTGAGGCTATTTGGCTGAAAAATAAAGACGCGGGGATCCCAGTTCCCTTGAAGTCATGACTCTCTACCGACCACCGGGGACAGACACTGACGCTGATACTTGTTTGTTGGAGAACATAAAGGAGATAAGCAGTCCACCTGATGTTGTTCTCATGGGTGACTTCAATGCACCCAGCATTCGATGGAACGATCTGCAGGCACAGAGCTCAAAGTTTTTCCTTCGATCATCGTCTGCTAAAGACAACACTTGAAGCTCTTTTCACCCAACATGTATTTGTTCCAACGAGAGCGCGTGGAGGGACAACAGGCTAGTTGTTTAGATCTCGTCTTCACTAAAGATCCTGACAGTATAGACGAGGGTACACTGCCTACCTCCACTTGGTCGAAGTGATCACGCAGTACTTTCATGGGAGTATGGTTTATATTCTGTGCCATCTGCAATAAAATGAAACCAGGCCCAATCTATGGCGAGGAGACTTTTTGCAAGATGAGAGCTGAGGCATCACGAATAGACTGGGATGTTCTCTTCTCCGGGAATGTCACTGAGGACTGGAATTTATTTAAGGAGTATTTGTTGAATCTAATAAAATGCCATTGTCCGCCATCACAATTTAGGATATCTAACAGACCACAGTGGTTAACAAAGGGATCTAAAAAGAGATTAACAGGAAAGGAAGGCTTTGGAAGAAATTTTGCCGATCCAATGAAAATTTAGCCTTGCAAGCATACAAAACTCAGAGGAACAAGGTTAAAAAGCTTGATCTTCCAAAGCCGACGGGATTACGAGGGGATTTGCTCCAGAGAGCAGTTCACAATCCCAAATTACTCTACAGCTATGTAAGAAAAACCACACGTAACAGGAACCCGATTCCTGTTATGAGAAACGATGACGGTTTCGAGATATCAGAAAATAAAAACAAAGCTGAACACTTTTCCCAGTTCTTTCAGTCGGTTTTCACTAGAGAAGCTGTTTTTATTCCATCAAGTTACGAGACTACAGGAGTGCCACTTATTCAGGATATGCTCTTTCAAGAAGCGGCGGTCTTTGAAGAACTAAAAAGTCTGAAGGCATGCAAATCTCCTGGCCCCGACGAGATTCCAGCAAAGCTACTCCTCGAACTTGCTCGAGAGCTGGCGAAACCGCTATCGTTGCTGTGCCAGAAATCGTTCGATAAGGGAATTCTTCCTACCGACTGGAAAAAAGCCCACATCGCACCGCTTCACAAAAGTGGTAGTCGTGCATTTGCTACAAATTACAGGCCTGTCAGCCTGACCTCAATCTGTTGCAAGGTTATGGAGAAGGTTGTCAAAAAGGAATTGATGATTTATTTAGAAACCCGTAACCTCTTATCGACTGCACAATACGGCTTTCGTAGGGGAAGATCGTGTGTTACGAACTTACTTTATACGATGCAAATCTGGACAAAAGCACTCGATGCAAAGACACTGTGCACATGGCCTACATTGATTTCCAGAAGGCCTTCGATAGTGTTCCACACCAGCGTCTCCTTCACAAGTTGAGAATGTTCGGTATTGGCGGCAAACTTCTTACGTGGATCAAGAATTTTTCTCGTCGGTCGTTCCCCAAGTGGTCTGTGTAGGCGGATCGCGATCAAAGCGCACAGTCATCGAGAGTGGAGTCTCACAAGGTTCAGTGCTCAGACCGATTTTATTTCTCTTGTTCATTAATGATTGTGTACAGGAATTGGACTGTAACTTTGCTATGTTTGCGGACGATATAAAAAAATCTGGAAAGTTATCCACAATGATGCTGATGCAGACAATTTCCAAGAAAAATCTTCGTCGATTGGACGAGTGGTCCCACAAATGGCTCTTGTCCTTCAACTCAAACAAATGCACCCTGCTACGCCTGGGAAATCGAAATCAGGTCACTGATATGCGACCCTACTATTTGAACGGTTTTGCCACTCCGAGAAGCACACACACAGAAGGATCTTGGAGTTTGGATGAAAGACAACCTGAAGCCTTCTACGCAATGTTCCAAGGCAGCTAAATCCGCCAATTCAATACTGTACGCTATCAAGCGGGCATTTAAAGTTTTCGATGAAGACTGCTTTTCTAAAAGTCTTTGGTACGTTTGTAAGGCCACATCTTGAATATGCGATCCAAGCCTGGCGACCGTGGACGCAACAGGACTACAACATGCTCGAAAGGGTGCAGCGGCGAGCCACAAAAATTAGTAAGAGGTCAATCTGAACTGCCATATGAGATTCGTCTAAATAACCTAAAGCTCTATCCTCTGAGTTATAGGCAGTTGCGCGGAGACTTGATACAAACCTTCCGTATCGTGCGTGGCATGGATTGCGCCCTCCTATGTGATGACTTTTTTTCCAACTTGCCACTACGAAAAAAATCTCCGAGGTCATCCATTCAAACTAAGTGTGCCCCAAGTAAGATTGGATGTGAGGAAGTATTTTTTTCACCAACCGTGTCGTGGAACCGTGGAATAACCTACCTGAGGCGATTGTTATGTCCCAGTCTGTGTATACATTCAAACATCGGCTTGACATACATATGTTACAGTACCACGAAGACTATGTGACTACTTAACCTTAACAATATCAGTGTACCACGTAAACCTGCCTGCATTCACTTGACTGTTACTTCTTTAATTTGCTTCTTATTCTTGCTACTTTTATGTAACAAATAGGGATTTCAAAGGCGTAAGCCTATTTTCCTCAAATTCACTGAACTGAACTGAACTGAAAGTGAGAGTATATGTCAGGGACGAATGTTGCCTCGTCAAGGTAGAAATTCCTGAACCGGATGAGCCTATTTCCGTCAGTCAATCTTAAACAAGGGGTTGTATAGAGCTAAGTGCGAGTTTTAATTTGAATAAAAAGGCATGGATTATCTGTCCTTAGCTCCCTGGAGGCTCCTTTTCAATGTTCAGTAGTTGAGTGTTCGGGAATGAAACAGACAATAATGCCTTTATGCTTTATATGGTAAGACGCTTATCTTATATCAATTTGAATACCGTCATTTAAGGCGCTCATGTAAGGTCTGCATAAAGATTATTCCACAGCAATTCATATTTGGGTGCAAAAGAGCAAGCGTTTAGAGGTAGAGCAAAAAGACGATGGCATGAACTTGACGGAACTACGCGTGACGTATGACCGATCGACTGATGTAAGAGAGGCAATACGCGTAAGAGTACTGCTAGAACTAATGCGATACAGAAAGGAAAGACGAGCCTCAAGTCTCCTAACGCAAAAAACTTAACTTTTGCCAAATAACATCTCTCAGTAGGAGAAATATTGCATCCGACACTGGGAAAGAGTCTTCGGGTAAAAATCCTCTGAACATTTAAAGTTTACTGCAACCACAGGTACTTATTAGACCAAAGAAAAAGAAAGCAATATTCAAGGACAGGAAGAACAAACATTTATTAAACTCTTAGCTTTATTTGCGGAAGTAAATATTATGTGATATGAGCCAGCATGAATGCGTAGCCTTTGCAGTAATACGATCTGCGTGAGGTGGTAAATTAAACTTAGTGTCATATCTGAGGCCTGGTTTCTTAATTGTGGAGTATTCTGAGAGAACGGTATGTTGAAAGATTATGGGACTAGGAAGCTGGGTCAGACCGAAACACATGAAAGTGCATTTGAATGAAGAAAACTCCATCAGCCAATTTGAACTTCATTTCGACAGCTTAGGCAGATCGAAATTAATTTAACCACCGCAAATAGTTGCGGTGTCCTTAGAATATGACTAAACACACTTATGATAATTGGCCTTAACAACTGTTTGTCAATTTTCTAGTTCAGTCGAATTATTGCTAATGTAAAGAAGAAAAATAAGCGGGGCCAGAACCGTGCCTTGAAGCATGCCACTAATAATTTGGTGAGGCGTTTAGCAGCTTTTACCAACCTTGACTTTCTATTAGCCGTTTCATAAGTACGATCGGATGAATTCAAGTAGCCGAGGCCGGATTGTTTTTCAGTAATTATTAAAATCTAACGATAAAAGACCCCAGCAATAATCGGTGGCAGTTGTGTGCGGAGTAAGACTTGTTGCTTCATTATAGTCTCGCCCCTAATTATTGGCTTAGCTTTCTGGCTTTTGATATTTTTTATGAAATCGCGTCTCCTGAGGTTGGCCTTTCTGTACATATATTAGTAATTATTCCAAGTGTAATCAAGTTCTGAATGCGCATAAATTAATTTTTCAAAAAAATTCGTCTTTTTTATCAAAGGGGAATGTATGGTCATTTCGACAGCGTCTGTGAATGAACGTGCATGTCCAATGATAATTACGATAGATACCGTTATAAGGTGCAATAACCTCCGATATTTGGAGAGAAGAGAAGTGCATAGGAAATTTTACAGGAACCCAGTAGACGGAGGAATAACTGCGAAAAGACTACAATTTATGTAGAGATCTTGTTCAAATTGTCAGCTTTCCTATAGAGAGGCGTGGAGAAGGTGATTCGAAAAATAATCCTTTGTCACTAAAATCCCTGCCATAAAAATGTCAACACCAACAAGATATTTCATACGATTGGCGCAGAAGTCACTTCCTTCGTTGAGCATAGATATAACCTATTTCTCCGAGTACCGTCTCAAAAAATTTAAACAGCATACAATTTCTCAATCGAGAAAATGTATACTAACACAGTGCGCAATTCTTCCATATGCTGGGTTTAATTGGGTGGTTATCCTATCTAATTAGCTGCGTTTAAGGCACAACTTGGTTTTATCTGAGGGTTTTAACGTAGCATAAGAGGTGGTAGAGGCTTTGCTGTGATGTTTGAGAAAGTGGCCTTTTCCAGGAAACCAGGATGGGATTTGCGTAAAATAGGGTAGATATGGATAGTCAGTTATATTTCCATTGTAACCACTGCGTTATCTTCACATTTACTCACCAGTCCGTCACCCAGCCATTAATATATCTCTCGTGCCCTTACCCATAGCTCTTCCCAAGCATTTTTACTACTAGTTATACCACACCTGATGCCTGATTTTATTCCGCCAGTCACACACATTCATCAATTATTCCAGATGCAGTGGGCAAAACTATTCCTACATAAAATTACATTAATAACTCATGTTCCGAAGGACGACGTTCAATTTTTCTATGCCTTGTGATCACCCGAGACGAGGAAGGTATGCCAGATCTACAAGATCTCTTGCCAAAGGGTTCTAATGAACACGTTTTGATGCGCTTCGAACATTAATGTTTTACACCCTAAATAGCATAAACAATGGAAAACAAACGAATAGAATGGAAATTTTTTAAAATCCAAAGGCTAGTCTCAGTGAGATCATAGAAAACTGCATTGTGTGGGACAGTTAGCGAGCACTGAATTACACTCATTTCGTTGGTAAAATATTTATTAATTTAAAATGTTCACTCAGACGAAAGAAAACCAGCAACCATCGGCCACGGATAACTAGAAATCTGAAAACGGCCTCTAACATATGGAATAAGACACTGAAGCGTTTTCGTCTAACGAGAGTACTGGTTAATTATGGGAGTAGATATAAAAAGATGTGTTCTTAAATGTGAGGCTAATTGACTTCGACGATACTGTAAGCTAAACATACTGCAGCGCCCTTTGGAGCATCACGAGCCCCGGTGCGATAATATACACCATAACCAAAGGAAATCGTGACCTGATTCTGGTGCTGAGGCTCCAAAAAGGAATTTCAGAGATGGATGAATAAACTAAACCACCAGTAATCTTTGACAAATTTCAGTTGACATCCACACATCTACCCTACCCTACCAAATTCTGCATCATTTTTATAAAAGATAATCATACCTGTGAGGAAGTAGATGTGATCATCGAATCAATAACTTTATTCATATGACAATTTAGTTTTGTGCTCGAACCAATCATCGAAGACAGAATACGTTAATTTTTATTTCTCACTTACATAGATAAAGGTCGCATTACTCAGACGGTAGCCTGCCAAATAACATGGTCAAGGTGGAATTCATCCCCTCGTCCTTGCAGAATGGATCAACTTACCATGAGAGCCGAGGTTCTTAATATTCCCAAAGTCTATGGATGAAGGCAAATTGACCGAAGAATGTAAAACTACCTTTATCTCTTCGATTTACAAAGGAGAACCTAGATTGGATTCAGCAAACTAATTTCCCATTTGGTTGACCTGTAGTTGGCGCATGATCAAGGAAGAACTTATTAATAGGCATTTACTAACGAAACTGGAGCAGAGGAACCTATTCTGTGCTGCCCAGCACGACTTTCGTTGTGGTCACTCATTCATTACTAGTGGTCAGGACTCGTAGGAAAAATGGATAAAGGACAAAAACTAGGGCTATCCAATGGATGTCATTTTCCTCAACTTCAAGGTGTTTGCTAGCATACCCCATCGCTGACTCTCACATAAGATTTCGCAGTGTGGAATCCATGAGAAAATTTATAATTGGATTAATGTTTTTCTGCCATCCGGGCTAAAAGAAGTAAATGCTAATACCAAAGCATCTAAACGAGTACCAGTAGAGAGTGGTGGACCGCAGGGTTCGGTATTAGGTCCTCTTTATCTTCCTGTCTATAAAAGCGACTGCAGTGTGGCGGTTGACAGTGATGCCGACATGTTTGCTGATTATTTACAAGCATGAAAAACGACCAGCTATGCTCTCAACGCACAGCAACTACAAAAACGTTGTTAAACTGTTTATCTGATCCAAAACATGGCACCTGATATTTAATGTATCCAAATGTGTAGCCAAACGCTTCAAGGCTGGTCGGAGACGTTTCCGAAGACAAATATCCTATAAATGAGATTCCAGTAAGAGTTGAATTCACACAAAGGCTTAGTTATCTGGACAATATCTTACTTGTTGCCTTCCACACACTGGAGAATCGTCATTAAAATGGTAAGAACATCAAATACGGGACCGAGCGTACTTTCATAGTTTTTTTCTCGAACGCGAACTATTCGAGTGTTCATAAGACCGTATTTGGAATAAGGAATGTCAGCATGGAGTCCCTCGATGAAAACGAGATCAACCCTATCGAGCAGGTGCAATGAGGGACGACAAGGTGGATGAACTTGGGACTCTAGCATATCCAACCAGACGAATCAAGCTCACATTTCCCATATCCTGTAGACAAATGAGGTTTATTATGTTCTGTTTGGTCTTGCAGACATACATCATCTGCGCGGTTAATGGCACACAATAGAATGCGAGTGAGCATACCTAAAAAAGCGATGGTTCTCTTCAAGTCAGTGGGTAGTTCGACAGTGTAATTCACTCGTAGCAAAATGTTGAACCCGTTAATTTTGGCAGCCTGAAATATTCAGTCTTTTAGAAAATCAAGGGAGCAAACGACCGGAAAGGAGGACGGTGCCGGTCACACGTGAACGGACACAATGTAGGGTGGACATCGATGCCCTCAGCGAGACCGGCCTCACTGAACAGGACCAAATGAGGAAGGGGGTACCGGTTACAACTTCTTTTGGGGTGGCTGCCTAATGACGGGGTGATGAGACGCTAGCATCCCCTTTGCTTTCCTGCCACACATCGTGGGACGGTCGTCCTGTCTGCCACAGGGAATCAATGAACGTTTGAGGACACTACGCGTGCCTCATAGGGGAACCAAATTTACCACCGCCGTCAGCGCCTACGCTCCTCAAAGGACAAACTCCACTAGGTGAGGAGAAATTCTACGCGGACCTGCACGTCTCCGTGGCCACTGTGCTAAAAAGAACAAGTTGCTTCTCCTTGGTGGCTTCAATACCCGCATTGGGACATACTACATTGCCTGGGAGGGAGTATAAGATCCCCTTAGTCTCGGTGGCTCTAAAGATAATTGCCTACTTCTTTTAGGAACCTGCACGGAATAGAGTCTTCTCTTGAACAAAACCTTCATCAACCTTCTGACGCGGGATAAATCAACGTGAATGCACCTTGATCTCAGCGCTGGCACCTGCTATACTATGTCCTCGGCCGGAGGGGAGATCGATAGCACATACCATCGTCCAAGGCCATCTGCGGCGCCAATGGCTGGACGGATCACCGACTCGTCCTCTCCAACCTTAGGCTGAGACTGCAACCTCGCAGGATACCGTAAGATAGGTGTGTTCCAGGTAGATAAAATACTCCTCTGTTGAATTTGTCCGCTGAGCACTTCAATTCCGGCCGACAATTAGCCCAGTGCCTAGAAGAACTGCAGACTCCAGCCCAAAATGCCAGTGGAGCAAACTGCGGGATCTCGTCCACTCCATCGTATTGGACGTCCTTGGCCGTCCACGCCTTCGACATCAGGATTGCTTCGACAACAACGACGGAGAAGTCAGAATTCTGCCGAAAGCCTTCATCAGCCGCATAACCAATGCAAACACAGTGGCGTTTCGTATATATCACCGTTCGTTGCGACAGCGACTACGGGGATACAAGAGGCCTGGATAGATCGCAAGGTCAAAGAAATACACGAATACGCGGATGGCAATGAAATGAGGAATCTTTTACCTCCATAGAACAGTTTACAACCCCACGCCAAGGGCACAATGCCGATGCTTAGTTCCCAGGGACCAGTTCTTATAGAGAGATCACCAATTTTGAAGCGCTGGGCTGAGCACTTCAGAAACTTCGCCAATAAACAGTTCACAATATCTGACGCTGCCATCCACCGACCTCCCACCTTCCCTACCAGAGACAATCACAACCCTGTGGAGCTATTCAGCGGTAAATCACCGGTATCTAATGCGATCGTGGCTGGAGTTTACAAAAATAGTTACCCCCGGCTAATGCATACACTGACAACGGTGTTTCAGGAGATAAGACGCCAAGGAGAGCTTTCACGGGTTTTCAAGGACGTAACAATCATCCATCTCTACAAGCGGCAAAAGAACCAACACCAATGTGATACTTTCAGAGAATCTCGCTGCTGAAAATTTTCTGAGAAATTATTCGCAGACATTCTGTCCACTGGCCTCAATGACCCCTTGAAACATGGACTTCTCAAGTGAAAGCCAATGTGGCTTCTGATTACACCGTTGAACCGCCAATATGATCATCGCCGCCCATCAACTAAAAGATAAGTGGCAGGAAATGCAGAAACACTCCCATACTAACTTTTAAATCTGACGAAGGCCCTTGATACAGTGAATTGCGATGGGCTTTTTAAAGTCATGCAGAAATTCAACCGTCCTGAGGGATTCACGCACATGGTGCGTCAGCTCCACGACGGGATGATGACGCGGAGCAGTCTCCGAAGCATTCGCAGTGACCAAGAAAATAAGCAGGACTGCTTACTCGTTCCCACTCTATTCACTGGCATGTTCTCTGCCATACTGGTAGACGCCTACCATGCTGCTCGCTCGGGGATCCACATCTTTTATAGAATAAATGGCCATTTGCTCAATAACCCCTGACTGCAAGTCTCAAAGCGTCTGTCTACGACAATACCCACGACCTGTTCTTCACAACGAACTGTGAATGCGACACTGCGACAGAAGCGGATATGCAGCGCAGCATTGATCTTTTCACCGCCGGCTGTGCACAATTCGAGGTCGGCAGTGATTTCAAAGAACCTCGAATCACTGTTGACGGCATTCGACTCAAAACAGGGGACAAATTTGTCCAGTTAGGCGGTGCACTCTATAGGAACACCAACAGCGATGACGAAGCTATGCACTGGGCCTCCAAAACCAGGCAGACCTTCGGCTGACTGCGGGCCACCGTCTGGAATCGCCAAGATACCTAGCTCGGCACGAAACCTATGATGCACAACGCTGTGTTCTTTACAACGTTGCTGTACGACAATGAGTCCAGGGCAGTCTACGAGAATTATAAATAAATAAACATATTTTTATTTTAAGCGCCCACAGGACACTATAGAAAGCTCGGTGGCGAGGAACCTCAATCAATTCCACTTCAGCTACCTCTTGAGAATACCGAAACTGAATGGATCTGAGCATAGAATTCCTCAAACGAACCGCAATCCTCAACATCCATGCCATACTGAGGCAAATTCAGTTGCACTGGAGCGCCCACCTTGTGAGGATGAATGAAGAGCACCTACCCAAACCATTCTTCTACGGCAACGTTACTTCGGATGCCCGCCGACAAAGAGAACAGAAGATATGCAAGGACACTTCGAAAACCTCTCTCAAGCACCTACAAAACCGAAAGACTTGAGAGAACCTCACCCAGGACCGACTGACCTGGAGAAAAGCATTGAAGACTGAAACAGCAATCGACGAAGCCAACAGAATCACTACTGCCAAAAGAGCGGCTGAAATGTTTCTAGCGGCTCTGACTCACAACGCAAAACCAAATGCCTACACTATGTCCAAACTGTCAATGAAAATTCCACGCAGGGATCGGCCTTGTGGGGATCGTCGAGCTCTACTCATTGAAAACAGGATGAATCCCTCCAAACACCCCACCGCTTGAATCGGTGCATGTGCATTCTCACTATAAAGGAAGGTACGCGCAAGTCGCCGTCGCTGAGACCACCCTGTTTCGGGGCACACAGTAGATATACTTGTAATCGATGGTCGAATTGTCCTATAGAATATTAAGAGGAAGGAAGATTGGCGTTCATGAGAGGTCATCAACTTTCGAAGTACAATGCTTTGATAAAGCATTTTTCTCAACTAAAAAGCGAGTGAAGACGGACCTAGTTTGACAACAACTGCTGCGGCAAGAGAACGTACAAATGGCTCAGCAGGCAGTACTAGAAATTTTCCACGCCATCAGAATCTCGGACGTTGGATTTTTTGACCCCGGTGCGAGGTGCATCCATGCCCCACGGCTTTATCCGCCTGTAACCAATCAACGAAGGGTGCCGCGTCGATGGGCTTCATTCATTCGCCATGACAGAGCCAATTCATGCGTGGCTCAGGCAACTAATTGACAGGACGTGTACGTTAGACCAAAGGCAACCACCGCGCAGGCGATCATGACACAAGACTGTCAAAGGGACTGGGTTTCTAGACGTCTCGAGCAGTTTGATCGCGGTAGCACGGTAGTTTGACCGTCTTTTTAGACGATGTCCACCACCAGTACAGCAGGGTGGTGCAAGGACGGTGACTTGCACAGGATTTTAGTGAGAGTAGACTTTCACTGCATTTACCACACGTTCTGTTCCCCCCGCCACCTGGGCCTAGCGTCAAGACAGAGCAGTAGCACATACAAGCGATTGCACTTGTATATCTGAACTCTTTACATATCGCTATATCTTAGGTTGTTCCTAAACATGGGCCATACTTGTGCCTGCTTAAATTAAAAGAGGTAACAATCTTTTCTGAATATTCGAGTATACAGATCGACGCAGGTTATCTTTCTTAAATAGCAAAACTTTGAATCAGACAAAATTGGGTAAAAATTAGGTCACGGCAACTTAGTGTTACTTTTCAGTAAACAATGGTCGAATATTTCATCACATGGACAAGGTTCGAAACCCGTGGAAATGCAGAGGATAAAGTGTTGGGCAAAAAGTTCGAAAAAATGTGTCCGGATAGCTTTTTAAAATGTCGCTAACAGATACTATATATTGAACAGGGAAGGAGCAGTCCCCGGACATTGCTTGAAGGCAGGAGGCTGAGAAGGCAATACGTCCTGTTTGAACAGCCGATTAAACGGGCTGAAAGTATTCAGCATCGGACTCAACGAACGTTCAAATTCTTAAGTGTGCACACCGATGGGGGAAATTTATCGAACGAAATTTAATTTTGTATTGCAAGAGAACAGAGAATAACGTGACCACACTCGAAGTTAACTCAAGCAATCTGTGTAAAATACGATGAATGTTTAGGGCAAAGGGAACCCAAAGACGGTTTAATGTTAAAATTTAGGTAAACTAGGCTGCACATGATAAAAACTGCTTAATCCTCAAATATCAAATGAACAGTCCCTGTAACCTCCCTCCACAAATCCTAGCTTGTGGTAACCTGGTTACCATCTATTCCTGAGATTCAGCTAGTAGAAATTGCTCTAAATAGTTTACGCACTTATTGCGGTTATAAAAATGTAGCATTTAACGCACCAACTTCTTTGAGAGGAAATCTTCTCAAACTCCGTGTGAATCAGGCAAGACTGGACGCAAGAAGGTTATTCTTCTCCAATAGGATGATTAAGACCTGGAATGCTCTGCCAGTGGACATCATAATGTCCCCATCCGTTGGCACTTTAAAGCGGAAGTTTGACCAGTACCGCCATATGTACCACCACGACATCACAAACTAACCCATTTTTCCCAAGCTATCGCCTCTAACAAATTTACACGTTACAGAAAATACTAGTCCCTATTTTAGAGTTAAATTATTTTATAATTATTTAGTCCGGTGGCCTGTAGAGCAACGGGGAGATAACCCTCTGTCCAACGTTCATTATGTGTCGGCCTTTTTAATTTGCAATGGTATTGTAAGCAATAGGGAGTTTCAAGGCGTCAACTACCTGTCTCTTAATAAAACTGAACTGAATTGAATTGAAGAGACCGTTCCACAGACATGGAAAATATTGAGAGTAAAATACCACAACCAGTTACCTGAAATAGGATTTACCTCTAATTAAGAGGCCATCACCTTGTTGGCAGTTTGCGGAAACTTTTGCAACGAACGCTTTTATTAACAGGTGCTTTTGACCGATTTGAGTAGTTCATCTTACGCAATTTTTATAACTTCAGCGGCCTGGGAGGGCGAGTTCTTCAAAATTGGGTCTGATAAAGTATTCAAATGTTCCAAAACACCTATTCTGGTAGTCAGCAGGTGGATTCTAAATTACTAGCTTAAGAATTTATGTTTAGGCAGTCAACTTACTGTAGCAGGATTGTGGGCTTCCATGTATTGCAGTACATTGCGCAGGTAACTTGGTCCAAACATGAGTAAGCTCGTAGCTTTCGAAAGGGGCCTGGTAATTCGGTTGAGTAGAGTAATGGCCGTACACAAACCTTACACTAGCTTTTCTGGGTTCAAATCCCAGCGATGTTGGCGAGTTTTTCGCAATTGGGCCACTCGCTCTTTCAATCTGTTGTTGGGGGCATTTTCGAAGCTTAAAAGTGGGATATGGGTTGTATTGCTTACGCTAGCGATCCTCGGCGATTACCATTAGGATAACTGCCACACGCATGCAAAGAACAACATTTAAAATGCTAAAATAGTGATTGGCAAGGATCTAATATGCAAGTCAAGTAATAAAGTAGCACACAAGGACTCTTGTAAAACGGGAAGAGGGATAATATTAGTTTTATCGGTATGGCATATGACCGAGGCAAGTAATAGAGTCTGCGGAAGGCATCGATAATACTCGCGTTTATAGCGATAGTTTTTTATTACTTTAATGAGGTGCTAGTGTGGACGCGCGTGTAAACGGGCGGAAAACATAAAGTCCAAGTTTATTGGTTAAAGAAGGTTTGATTGGGTAACACACCTATCAAACAGAAGTCCCCTGGACCTTACCTTAACTGGAGCTTCTAACTCACCCAGACATAAATGCTCAAATGGTGGTGGTCAGTTGTGCTGACAGCGACGTTGCAAGAAATGGCTATACGATCAACCTGTGGGTTTTATAATACCGATTGAACGTGCGACTCGCTGGTCTTTGATAACTAGCAGTCCAGTTTTTACGAGAGGGTGACGTAATTGCCTGAACATTAACTATATTCCCATGGCCTTTCGAGATCATGACCAATGCTATCATCAAGGAGAGCCACAGAGTCCGGCAACAGATGCAGCTGCGGCGCAGACTGGTAGACCACTAGTGTTACGCAGTCATACGCCTGATACAATTTCCTCTCCCTCATTGACGACAGCTAAGGGAGCGATAGTGTTTAGGCCGGTCATGTCCGCGTCTGCCATCACCCGAATTCTAGATATATATTTATTTTAATTTTGTAAACTAAATATAACATCTTAAACACATTCATCTCCTTCAAAAAACAGTTCATTAAATGATATGAACTTGTCACAATGGGTTTCCAACTGTTCGAATAACTTTTTATATTCTTCTGAACTAATGATTATCAAGTGAGTTTTCGTAACCTCTTCTACGTTTTGAAAATACATTCCCTTGATAAATTCTTGCAAATAAAAATTAGTCACAGGGCCAGGTGACTAAGGGTGAGGCGAAACCATTCTCAGTTTGCTTTGTGTCAACAACGGGTTGCTTTTGAACGCTGTGTGGGTGGGCGCGTTGTCATGAGGATGAGGTAGTCAGTCCCTCGATTGAAAAAATTCAGGTCCTTTTTTCTCACTGTCTCACGCAATCACCCCAGCAATTGCAGATGATAGTAACGTTGGTTCATTGCGGTGCCATGGCGAAAAAATTCAACATGAAGGACTCTTTTTATGTCGAGGTAAACAAAAACATCACGGACGCGTCGCCCCTTCATGTTCGTCATCGAAAATCCTAGAGAGCATTAGGAGGGGGAGAGGTTTAATAAATCAATCACCCTGTCCACTGCGCTGGTTCCTCATGAATGCTGCTCGGCCAACTGAACAGGAAGATTGTCTAGAAAACTTACCTAGCGGGAGAGGGCAACACTACCAACCCACTTGACTGCAGACAAGAATTCTCCTTTTTGGGTATCCACCATAATTACAGTTTTGCAAAAACATACCAACATAGGAGATCGTTTGGAGGAGTGAAAGCGAAACGGAGGGCAATTAATCCATTGTGGTGACATTTTTGACACTCCATGGCATCAGTTCACGAAAGAACGTATGTGCCAGACCTGTGACCTTGAGGTCATGTAATTTGAGCTCAGTTATGTTCTCGGAGGCCTGTGGGTTCGCGTTGCCAAGGCTGCTGTCTGCTAGTACTGTATGGCCGCAGTTGATACCAATTATTGCAGTACATAACCACGGAGAGCACCAATCATGGGCATGTGGAAATTAATTGGGTTAGCGCTTCAATTTAGGGCACACTGATGATACCTGCAAGCGGAAAATTACCCAAAAGTCATAGCATATGGAAGCCGGACTTTTTACACTTAAATTGCCCGTTAACAATCTGAAAAGCAAAAAAGCGATGAAAAAAGAGTATGAACACCAAACAATAAAAAAGAGTTGACACCATCATATCTCGAAGCATCCGAAGTCAGCTAAAGAAGTAAGCAGAGTCAGTCATCACTGTACTGTGTCACCTTACTACTGTAGTGTATCATTTTATTGAATAAAATATGAGTATTTTAGCATTCCTCGATCTTTCTTGCCAGTCCAAACTGAATGAAATATTAGACTCCATTGAGTCTGTGGATTTAGAATTGAAACAGATTTGAACGAGCCAGTCATGCCTCGAAGCAAGCCGAACTATCACCATTACAGAGTTAATTGCAAGTGAACTTTAGGGTGAACATTGCTCACAGAGTCGTTTCTTATTTTCTATACTCGGTTCTGCTTTCACTTGCACCTCACACCTAAAGTCGCCTTACTTATTAACGGAGAAGAAGGTATAAAACTTTGCAAAGATTTTCTGTGCAGAACGCTACTTAATACTCTTTGTCACGGTCGGCGACTAAATTATATGTTCCTGCCCAGGTCGCATATCAAAATTAATTAATTAATCAATATACTCCACTGTCGAACTTGAAATCGACTTCTTCGGGCGGTAAATAAAAACAATATCGACCTCTCCAGAAGGGGCCTCGTCGATTGCTAAACTTCTTTTATTTTTCCCCGTTATTTATGTGTGAACTTGGAGGGAAGTCCTCATGACATAAATTTCAAACTTCGGTCCAAAAGTGCAGATGAATACTGCACCTGAAATCCACCAGTTTTAGCAGCGAGTGGTAGGAGCATGGTAGATTCATAAGTGTCTCCTCGGTCGTCATTGTTGTTGTTGTTGTCGTCGTCGTCGCTGCTGCTGTTTTTCTTGTTGCGGTAGATGCAGTGGAAGTCTACTATCACTTAAAACTATTTTGCGCACAAGTCACCGTCCCTGCACTAACCTTCTGTGGAGCATACGGTGGACATCGTTAGACTACGACGTTCGAACTGAAGTTTCTGTTGAGGTAGTTGCCGGACTGACCCTGTAGGTATCGAATCTGCTTAACGTTCTGTACACTGATTTCGACTTCGATCGAACTGCGGACATTTATTAGGATGCTCTTTAAATTTGGCTGAAAGTTTGACTGTTAGAATCTCTTAACAAAAATAGTTTGTTTGGAGTATCATCAGCTGAAAAGAGGATAAGCCCAGTTGATTCAATTTTTATTCAATAAATATTTCAACGCCCGCCAGAGCTGGTTATTTGTTTTGAAATAGTTATATCAACAAAGTTTAACTGCTATCACCTTTGATGCTTCTAAATATTCCAACAAGTCGGCATTTGCCTTAGGCTCACATTTTCCCCTAATGCAAAAGATATTTGCTCTTGTTAGAATTCATTATTTGGGTGGGCGTAGCAATACGTATTGTTTCGAATATATGTTCAAATGCCTAGTTTACAGAACCTTCGGAAATTTCAGAATCTTATTTTGTTCAACATTACGCTTTTTAAAATGAATTGCAAAGGTATCCTTTATTATCCAGTCATGGCGAGTATCTGGGTCAGAGAGTATAGACGTTTGTTTTTATGAGGAGTAAAACCAACGTTATCTTCGCATCGCAAAATGTCTCAGAGGCAATTGGTACCGAAAATTCGACAGGTTTTCCGGAGTTAAATTGGTAAGAATCTCTACCACAACCCCAAGCGATACTGTTCTGGTTGACAATTTAACGTCAGTGGACGGTTATGGAAAACAGCAGTGAGTGGGAACCAGATAAAAAGAAACAGTCTTAAACCGATTAGTTCTTTGCGTCTCGTGAGTTTTCTTTATTGAATATAATTCCACAAACAACTTGCACACATTTAAAGTCCTCAAACTGTGAAAAGGTTTATGCCAGAGGTTCATAAATTAAAAAAATTTCATGGATCCTTCAGTCGTATGACAAACAAAACGCGTCACGCTTGAAATTGCAAGAAGTGAGGGAAACGGGCAAGATGCTTGCCGTGGATTCTCGCATCTGATGCTGGGCGGAGCCTGGTGGTGCCTGGTAGTCATTTGGTGGATTCTAGATTGATTGCTTAGGAAATCCTGCTTGGGCAGTCAGATTGCTGTATCAGAATTGGTGAATTCCATACGTTGCAGTAGGCTGGGTGGGTAACTTGACCCAAGTGTGATTTAACTCACGGCTCCCGGTGGGGCCTCGTAGCTCAGTTGACTATAGCGTTGGCTGTACTAAAGCCTTCCCCTTGCTGGCATGGGTTCGAATCCCACCGAGCCCACCGAGATTTTCACAAGTGGGTCAAAGGAATTATTCAAATCTGCCAAAATCCTCTACTAATATTTATTGTTTTGAATATATGTTCAAATCCTCACCAGGCGCCCGCATTTCAAATCCAAAAGTCGACCTTAGCCAGCGTTGGAGCCGACAGTTAATTTGCGTCCCGCTTGAGTGTTCTTCGAGCGTGCGTAATTGATCACTCTTTGGCGAGAATCGATTCCACCCTAATTAGCCTTCATTCTTCGATGATGAGCTAACTTCCTCTACGTGAAAATCGATAGCCACAAGTTGTTGTTATCTTAGCACCATTCATTATTTTTAATCAAGACACACTTGCTGTTGCCGCGCCAGAGGATGCTCCTCATTTACATCGCCTGTTTGGACATCATATTGGCCACCAGGGCCCTGCCAATGCCACACAATTACCCTCCTAACTCCGCAATGACGCCGAATCCGGCTGCTAGCCCCTTTCCATTCTTCTGGCCACCATTCATACCAATGATACCAACTTTCTTTGTCGGAATTTCCCCGCCCGGAACAGAGAGAACGACCATACCAACGGTCTACATTAAAATCACCAACGACAACCAACAGGCCGAACCATCAACGCAGCCTTTCCATCAGAACGCCTCATCACCGGTTGAGGCCCAGAGCGCTAACACTGTAGGAGGCAGTCCACCATCAACCTCTGTGCTCGTTCGAGTCGAAGATAGTAGGACCAATCGAACCGCCCCTGGGGTCAATGGTCAAGTGCCTGCCCCCGCGCCCGTGGCAGCAGCAACTGTTGTCCCTGCAACTGCCAGGACAGAGTTCGTCATGCCGGAGCCGGGAGCAATTGCAACAGTTCCAGTGCCTTCGGCACTGCCCGTGCCTGCCTCATCGCCAGTGGACCCGTCGTTGACAATTCAGCCCTCGATTTCGGAGACGCGAAGCCTTATCATCCCAGCTCTGCCTGGCCCTAACGAGCAGCAGCAGCAACAGCAACCACCAGCGTTGCAGACGCCAACCGAGACTGCTTCCCTCATTGCCGCCCAACAGCCGGTGGCTCCGCTTCAGCGAAGTCAAAAGAAAGCCTCCAAAAGTGCCATGGCCGCGGAGGAGCAGGCCGCGCTGGAACAACTATTTCAGACCGCCCTCCTCGCGGAGATGCTACATCAGCTGCAGGCGGCTCCGAATGGAGTTGCCAGCCCCTCCGGCGGGCTGCTGCCGTCCTCAGCAAACATTCAGCCTGCGTAGAATTTTGTTAAGTGGTTCCTTTGCCTGCTGGTTTTTCATTCTCCAATCGTTAGATTATGCGCAGTTTTTAATTTTTTCTAAAATATACATGCAACTGATGAGACGCACTGTCAAACTTCTGCACCCCAAAACTCTAGTTCTGGAAGTGTTACTTATTCCTGTCAAAAGTTGAGCAATGTAGGGGCTTGGAAACCTCAGTGGCTCAGGGAGTAAAGGAACAAAGACAGGGCATACTGAGACAGCAGCTGATTCGGAAGCAGTACGTTTCCCCTTCAGTTGGTAAGACTAAGACAGATGCCCCGGGCTATACAGCGAAGTGGTATGCGTAACCACATGGCAGACAGGTGGAGCCAAGTCTACAGCACCCTAGAAGCAGGAACCTAATTGTGCTTCGCCTTCAAGTCATCGTTATCAGGGGACAATTGGAAAGGGGAACAACGCCGGCAAAGTCAAGGGTGATTGGAATGGCCACTTCTGGCTTATTAGCCGTCATCACGAGCCCCAGAAGCGATCGTTGGGGCGTCTATCCACCAAAGTAGGTCAGAAAGTTGCAAAAATGGAGTGATTGCGAGCTAGTCTGATTGAATTTTCAGGACAAACTACCCAAACGTCAGGTGGGAAAGGCCGATTTTCAGAATTGCTAATAAATTAGCATCAAAGAGGCTGAATCAGTGCTGTAAATGGGACCACCGTGAAGGCGACTTGTGGAAAATTTGAGAAGCTGCGGCATTTTCACGCTGTTTCTGGTTATAATTTGGATCATCCGTCAAAGAAAATCTTGGCACTGGTGGATGGCGAATGTGGTGCCCCACGGAATCCTTTCTTCCGCTGCTAATTTGACGTCTGAGAATACATGCCTCAAGTGCCTACCGCTATAGACTTGACGTAGGCAGTTGAGTCAAGTTTAGTAAGACTACGGCTGCATCAGATGTCACTGGTCATGGCATGTAGCTTTGACCACTGCCTCAGCTTCTGAAGTTTCTGGGGTGGAAGCATCATTGGTCAGCTGACCTTCTGGCTAGGCTACGAGAGAGAGAGAGAGCTTCAGGAAAGCTATTCCGTTTGGTAAAGTTGGGAGATCTGGAGGTGATTATTTGCGAACGAGGGTCCCTTCGAAGGCCTCGCCTTGATAGACTTATCGAACTACGGATGTTTCGGAAATCTTTGTCAGTTCATTAATTGGCAGAGTGCCGAACGCACGAAATCAAACAGAACTGAACGTGGTGTAACAAGATAGCAAGTCTTGGGCTAATCGATTTTTTCTTCGTTCGCCGCCTCGGTCCTTTGGCAGGTGCTTAGCAGGCTTGAAAGCAGTCAGCGTGATGAGTCATTCCATAGGTAGAAATTGCTTGTTGTTCGGTATGGTAGCTTTTTGCCTCCCCCTCGTCGAGTGAGTTCATAGTCGGGTCACGCCTAACTCAAATTTTTACAGTTATGTGTAGTCCTCTAGTGCTGGTCATTGTATACGTAATGCTGCATGAGTTTTTTTCAGCCGCGAGGCGGCACGAGGTGAATAAAACCCTTAAATAGCAAACACTCTTGGCTCGCAAACTTATTTGTGCTCGTTTTCATCCAGAGAATCGAAACATATTTTAGTACGCCAGCAGAAATAGGAGCTTAAAAACTATAGCTTCATGTCATCTTCCGGGCCCATGGATACCCAAGCAATGTTATCGAGCAAAGCATGCGCCCACCGAGCAGATAAAGGCCACAGCAGCAGCCCGCATGTCTTTCGAGTCGGTTTCTCGACTGTTACAACCCGCCACAGTACACATAGTCCACCGAATCCAGGCCAGGCTTCCTCGCTAGTAGTTTCAAACTACTGACAACATAGATACTAGCTTAAGGCCCAGACATGCGTTTCACTGATGTTATGCTGCTGCTGCATGCCGCAGTTGCGAGGGGTTCGGCTCCTCACTGGCTCCCCCAGCCTCCTCCAGGAAATCCAGAGACCCCCTAAATGGGCCGCGTGGTAGATGCGCTGGACTAACCGGGAGATAAGATCAGAGCATGGCAGGCGTTAATCGGGTTGAAATCCCAAAAAAATACCGAACAGGGGGGGGAGCGTGGTGGAACGCGTAGATTCAGGCTCGCGCCGCACCAACGACTTTTTCCATTTATGGCACTCCCACTCCATGAGATCTGATTCAGGCGTAGCGGCACGGTCAGGGGAGTCTCCGGCCGCGCCAGCCACCTGCACCCGACTCCGCCTCTAGTCTTCTTGACTCTGTCTGGACACCGGACACAGGCGGGTAAGGAAGGAGAGGCTGCGGTATCTACAGCACAAGGCAACTATCACCCAAAAATAATCCGCACGCAAGTCACCGTTCCTGCACCATCCTGCTGTGGAGTATATGGTGGATATAGTCACAACCGACGTGCGAAATGTATCTATGTACACGAGGTTCCCTCCCCGCCTTGTGTAATGTCTGAAGAAATAAAGGTACGAGCTTGAAGTAAATTCTTTGGAACGATTCTTTTCAGACTTGGGTCAAAATTTGATATGAATATTTGGGCTGAAATCCATCACCTACTGCAGAATAACTGCCATATGTTCACAAGCTGCCAACAGGCAGTCGGTAGTAGACACCACTTAATTATTTACCGTACTGACAGCAAAGATTCTATCTAAAGGCCTAGATACCTGTTTCGCCATTATTATGTTGCTGCTTGACACAGCTACGAGGGATTGGGCTCATCAATGGGTCCGGGTGGCAGCTTATGCGTATTACGCGTTTAGTCCGCAGTATCTGATGGATTTAAGTTCGAATATTCGTATAAACTTTTGGACCGAGCCTAACAGGCTTGTTCCGAAGGATTAACTTCAAGTTCATAAATTAAATCGCTCAAAAATTAAGCAAGACGACAAGGAAACACTGCTATCAAACGAGACAGCGGCAGTTACCAAAAATACGCTGCAATGATGGGGAATGCAACCACATTGGGCAGCCGGATGGACATTGCAAACCCCCCTACATGAGCAAAAATGGGTACTTGGAGGCTTAACCCCATCTCTCAACCTGCAGCATACATTGTGAAAACTGGCCATACTTTCGGCCGTCATGTAGCGACTAGGTTAGGTCAGGGCGAATCAAAGTCAGAACGACTAATACTTGAGGCGTGATACGCAGGTGCTAAATCTACCAACAGTCACCGTAACCTGCCTGCAACTCATAAAGTCCTGCGTCAGTAAGTACCCAAAGACAAAAATAAGACAAGCCCACAGGAATAAGGAAATCCACACAAACACGGCCTGACGATGAACCTACCCGACGGTGGGTAATAGAGCCGTTGAACCGAGCAACCACCACAGAGGTAATGACTCATGACGCAAGCAGATTTCAAGCCCACGCTAAACTACGAGGCAGCAAAAGAATAAAAAAATCAAGCAGCCAAAGTCCTACCAGGTTGCACCTCAGTTCGACTTTGGACAGTTAACGCGGTGACAATGGTGGACCGAGGGAGCTATGCGAAACGTCACCAGTTCAAGATGTTCCGGTACACCCTTCCTTTTTCGCAAGTCAAATTTTCAATGATTTATCTGGCCTTAAAAATTCCTTCCTGATTAACTCTAGCATATTTCTGCGTTAGACGATAACGGTTATTGTCTGCTTGCTACAATAGTTGTAGGGCTGACTTGCCCGATCGGAACGTCCGGAGGACTGTTGACTCTTGGAAGGACCATGTTGATGGGTTTTGGAGACATGCATTTGGGCTTGGAAAATACTTTGGAGTTTCAAATAGGACAGACACCAGCTTAACTCAGTCACAGTATTCGAGGTCAGTATTTCCTCGTCCCATCGCGCTAGAAAGATTTATCCATGCCAGTAGCACACAGGCTGGCGAATGACTGTATTTTAGACAGATTAAAAAAGAGAAGGAGCCAATGGCGGCGATAGACATCGTATCAATCGATTCGTCTGTAGTAGTGGCCCATAGAGACTACAACAAGAAGGTGGATGCAGAAGGAAGTGGAACTCGCGATCATTTGCCACTAGACGTCTGTATTATTTCCGGAGACTGATGTTCACGAGGAGTCACTGCCTTCTAGGTAATGGAGCACACTGACCGATGATCAAATTTTACGCCCATTTCGTGCCTATAAAGAGTTGAATAAATGCCGGTACAAGCATTAATTTCATCTAGCGCCCTTCGTGCATCGGCTGCCACACAAAGTACACAGGCCGAATGAAATAAGAAATAGAGAGCAGATTGCTCGATTATAAAATGGCCTTTGAACGTGACACCAATCAACAAATTGCAAGATGACTCGAATATCCTTAAGATGTATGGTCGAAAATGTGCGGGCAATGAAGCGAAGGGCCTGTCACACGCTGCAGTCGTTGCTGCTACCGTGAGTTGTTCTCTGTTTTGCGGGGTCATTGGTGAGGCGGTGTTTGACTTTGTTCATTCACAGCTCTTTCGGGTAAAATTGATTAAATTGATTCCAGAAATGGCGAAATAAAGCGAAATCAATGCTCACATATCTTCTCCTAAAAATCTTCCTTTTCAGAAAACCAGTTCTTTTTTTCCCTGAGGTAGTAGAGGGCTCTTAAACCTGCGCTCCGCAGATCATCCACCGTTCCTTTGCGCCTAACTGTGGCACATTGCCAGGCGATGCTCGCAGATTCATTTTCTTGGTGTTTACTCGTGTTCTCTGGCGCAGTCGCCTTGTCTATGGACTTTTTACTGTAGCAATGGAAAAAGGATTTCTTCGCATTAGATATATATATTTTTATTTGATTACCCGAAAGGCACTATCGATCTTTTTGGCGAATATCCTAATGGCGTAAATTTCAGTCGGACAGCTGGCTATTTCGGCTGCAGACAGTCTAATAGCGCGAGCTGTTCAAAAAATCTTCAGTCCCTATAGGTGGACAGCCAAGAATGTTACTTGAAACTTCAAAAAATAATTTCAAAGTGAAGGTGCACTGGTTGTTCAAATATAATTAACATTCTTCAGGTTGAAGACGAATAATCATAAAGTTTTCTACAGGAAACAAACTTTGTTGCTAGGTTGGGTAGAATTTCACGTGGGCTAATATTTGCACATTTTGATAGTCCTTTGCGTGTCACACTTTCGAATAAATTCGCGTTGAATGTGAATCAGCTCACGGTGTCTGCGACAGTGTTTCAAAATCTCTCATATTTCTTTCGTACGAAGTCAAACAATCTGGAAATATTGTTTCAAGGTTGCATTGCGGTACGATTCTGTCTATGAATTGTGTGAGCATCCAAGGCATGAAACTTATACCGATTAGATATTACACCAACTGGCACTCAAGGTGAAATTCGACCTTACCGTATAGGAGGTGTGAATTTTCAACTCGATTGAAATTCGTACACAAGAGAATCTTTGAAGAGACTTTTATTTGTTATCTTTTATAATGAAGCGATATCTCAAAATATTAGTAACTCACGAGATGAATGTTTAAGTAGGTTCATTCATTCATATGGCTTAAACATGAACTGACTTATATGGTGACTTAAGAGTCCAATTTGTCAGCATCTAATATTTGTGAAAAAGGGTTAAAAGTTCATTGATGGAAAGAAAAGTGTTGCTTTCGAGTGATTATCGCCTAACTTCGAACGCATTATGAGACCTAACCGACCAGAAAGAAACTGAATATATAAGAATATTGATGTATGGAGGCTCACTCATCCCGTACTGCCTTGAGACTCATTCATGAGCCCAACCCGCAGCCGCACAGTGACTAGTACTATAAGGAGATTGACCTTATCAACAAAGACAAGGAGACTGGAATGGCCATTTCTAGCTTATTAGCCGTCATCAGGCAGCATTACCCAACCCCAGGTGAGTTCCGAGTAAGTCATGTAACCGATCGGTGGGCTTTCATCCACCAATGTTACTATTCCCGATCTAAACCGGCAAAACAACGAACATATGGCCCAATGGTTAGAGCATTGGTCTTCTGATCAACAGAGCGCGGGTTCGAGCATCTGGGGCTGGGTTCTGCTGGCTGATGACGGCTAATAAGCCAGAAATGGCCATTCCGGTCTCCCTTGTCTTTGTCGGTTCCACATTATCAACATATGCTGCACGTCGCTATGCGACTGCCTGTGAGTACTCTAGTCTGAGTTCCAGGGCACAACGGAACATAAATGTTCCTTAAGCAGATCGGTGAGCCACACACTATCATCATATTCCCGATCACAACCGACAAAGCAACGAGCCCGTGGCTCAATGGTAGAGCGTTCGACTCAAATTCCAAAGGTCGCGGGTTCGAATCCCAGGTGTTCCACACTTGGGATTGGGTATGACTGGCTGATGACGGCTAATAAGCCAGAAATAGCAACTCCAGTCTCCCTTGTCTTTGTCGGTTCCACATTAACAAAATATGCTACACGTCGCTATGCGACTGCCTGTGAGTACTCTAGTCTGAGTTCCAGGGCACAACGGAACATAAATGTTCCTTAAGCAGATCGGTGAGCCACACACTATCATATATATATATATATATATATATATATATATATATATATATATATATATATATATATATATAGCAGAAACATTTGCAAAATGCGTGTCTGGGCTTTTAGCTAGTACATAGGTCGGAAGTACGGTATAACATATGTGCCATATAAGATTCAACTACTTGTAGTACTAATTTTTTGTAGAATGGGCATTACGGGGTTATTCAACAGTGTTTGATTGTCTTTGACCCAAATATTCATTGAAATTTCGAGTCTGACCCTAAAAAGTCATGTCCGAAACATCTGACTCCATGTACTTAATAATAATATATATATATATGCAGAGTAACATGACTGACAATGACAAGGGAGACTGGAATGGCTATTTCTGGCTTATGGGCCGTCATCAGTCAGTCATACCCAACCCCAGGCTCTGCGGCCCTCGAGGCTCGAAAACTTGTCCGCCAGCTCGTCGTCAGACTACGGGGTGTGTACAGGAACAATTAGTTTATTAACCGTGTTTAACAAAGGATTCTACGGTTGGGTGAACTCCGAACCAATACGTGTTGAATGCATTTTGTCATCCTGTCGTTAATGGTTCTGCACATTTGTATTTGTCCTTAACGAATTTGTATGCGGCATCCAAATCGATATGCCGGTTGATGCATGCCTCATATGAGTGCATTGCTTCCAGGAATGCACGGCGTTTTCTGGTTGGGCTGGTGCCAACAATCCATGTTTTCTCCCATGGAAATTTGTTTCCTGTTTCCAGTGTATGCATAGGCACTTGGGGTAAATGGTCTCGTCTTCTAACCGCTAACTGATGTTCAAGTAAGCGGGTTGAGACAGATTTTCTCGGTTTGCCCAAAATAAACGGCATTACAATTGGAACATGGGATTTTGTAGAAAACACCTTTTTTTTATCAAGGTAGCTAACCCTGTCCTTAGGGTGCACAAGCTGTGAGCGTAAAGTAGATGTAGGATGGTGTGCTACTGCTGTCTTTTGACAAGCTTTGATACGTTTTTAATGCATGGGAGAGCTCGTCAGGTCATTGTTTTGGGTGCCTGGGTGGCAGTGTCATTTGAAATACCTTTCTTTTTGGATTCTTGCTACTTCAGGCATCGATGCACGAAGTCACGTGGGTATCCATTTTTGGAGAAAAAGTTAAAGATGTATTTCATTTCTGCTCGATAACTTTCTTCATCAGAGCAGCATATTTTGGCCCGATTAAGGAGACTGTAGACAAAACTCCTTTTGTGAGAGATAGCATGCTTACTCTCAAAATGTTGGATGACTTCAGAATATGTTTCTTTGCGGAAACTGAGGTGTGGAGTGATGCATCAGTTTACCAATGTACGAGGACATCCAGAAATGGGAGTTGTCCACCAGCTGTCGTTTCGAACGTGAATTAAATTCCTGGAAAGGTGGAGTTTAGATTTTTGTGGAGCAAGTATAACAGTTCTTTCTTGATGAGGACAAATGTACCATCTACGTATCACAGCCACAATTTTCGTTTAAAATAGGGATATCTATCGATTCCAATTTCTGCATTACAGCTTCGGCCAGGAAGCCGGATATGGGCGACTCCATAGGGGCCCCTTTAAATTGTTGATAGCATTGCTCAGAGAAGGAAAAGTTGGTTTCTAGAAAAAGGTCTAGGAGTTGGAGTAAAGCATCGGCAGGTACATCAGTGACGTAGGCCTGGAGTAGTTCTTCGCAGCATGATCTTGCTAAATTAAGAAGGATCGAGGTTAAGAGTGAGACCACATCGAATGAAACCATTACCTCGTAGGTGTATCTTTGATTCCTTTTAACTTGTCTCGAAAACTTTTTGAATCTTCAATTAAGTATTCAGAGATCTTTGTAAGTGGATGAAGCTGGCGAAATAGCCACTTTGAAATTTTATAGTTCGGTGCATCGAGTAAGGAAACTATCGGTCGCAGTAGGATACCAGTTTTGTGAATTTTTGGAAGACCATAATTTTTGAAATGGTAGATTCTTCCTGCTTTAAGGATTTAGCAAGAACGTCTGATATTAATTTTCTTCTTGTAAGGCGTTTTAGTTCTTTTTAAATGCACGATTTTTGGGATTTTATGGGTTCTGCAGACAAAGGTTTGGATGTTGAATCGTCTTTTAAGAGTGAAAGCATTTTCCCTTTGTAGTCTTCTTTGATTAGGATGGTGGTGGCACCTCCTTTATCGGCAGATAGAATGATGATGTCTTTTTCGTGCTTAAGTGCCTTTAGCGCACCAGTTCCCGAGCAACTAGCGCTGTCCTCCGCTCCGGCCAGTTGCTCCTACGATTGTCTAAAAGAAAACGAAAATTCCAGGTTGCTAGTGTGAGCGGACTCACCCGAGCAGCCTGGATGGTATGGCCCGGGGGATGGGTACGGGGGTATTGTTGTTTTTTTGAGTTTTAAGACTGTGTATTTTGTGACCTGCGAACCGCGGCTGGCTGCAGAAGACGTTAGACCCAGCATTTTTAGGGAAACTTTTCTAGCCCCTTCCGCCGTGAAGAGGCAAGCAGTGCTGTCCCTAAATAAACTGCTGGGTCATCCCAGACGGCTGACAAAACCACTATGGGTTACGGTGTTGTTTTAGTGGGAAAGCGACCCGAGTTATCCTGGACTGCCTACAGGGTTGCTGTCGCCCCCAGCGTAGGACTTTTTGGGAGGGGGATGTGGGAATTTCGGGAGTCAGACATACCGGGCGTGGAGGTACACACAGCACCGGAAACCCATCACCTGATTTAGTTCGCCGGTTGTGACGGTTGTCCGGGGTGTGGGCGCTTGGAAGAGCCCATATACGAGGAGCCACATGTGAGAGTTGGGTACCAGTTAGAGGCGACCGCGGGAGCATTCACAACCTGTACGAGACAAATGGAGCGACCAGTACCCCTTCCACCCGTCCCCACATCTACTCCCAACACACCCGCCCGCACGTGCCTTCCCTCGCACAGACAGCAAAATGAAATGGTTCAACAGACTGATCGCTAACGTAGACATTCTGAGTGTATATGGAGCCGATTACGTGTGCGCCTCCTCGATGATGATGACGCGTACTCTGGCTTTTTCGCAGGGGCTTGCCGACACACAGTCATGTGCCTATGAGTAAGAACACCCACCCATGCACGCAAATATATAAAAGTCTACTTAGCTGGATTTCGGTAGAACACCAGCACTATAAGCAACAGCCAGCAGGGGTCGAGTTCAAACAGTGACAGAACGGAAATGAGCTTCTTCTCGCGTAAACAGGCTGCTGCCGAAGCTACTACTGTCACGAACCCGAGTGAGTTCTGTCCTTCTCTGCTCCCGTATGTTTTGTCTTCCTCGCACAAGGTTTAATTTGCCAGAAAGGGATCGACGAAACCCTCTGGGAGAGACTGGCTATTAACTGTATTTTAGAATATAAAGCATTTTAAACATGATAGGTTCGCGAACGGGCAGTTGCGACCTTTATCGAGGGGTGTCATTCGTAAGAGAAAAAGTGAAGAATAAGTGGTTTCGTATAGACACGAGGAACAAAAACCCTTCTCCAGTAAATTTGCCATCTCATGAAATGTCAAATGAAACTTTGAAATGTGCTCGTGATTCAAAAAGACTACTTTAGAAGGATTGTAGTTTTAATTAGCATGTAGCATAAGCACACGATATTTCAGTCAAGTCAGGGAACCAGCTTTCGATCGGGTTTCAATCCGACCGTCTATGAAAACTACACTTTGTACGAAAATGATTATCTAAGTGGCATGATTATTACAAATTGATGAATATTTTATAGAACGTATTAACAGAACCATGCTTTATTGTACTAACTTAGTAGCAAGTTACGTCTTCTTCACATTTATACTTTAACAAAGACTCGTTGGGTTTTAAAAACGTTTCGAATTATTAGCATTTTGAGGACCATGCCTGAAGAATCGTTTCTGCCCATTTATTAATGCTGCTCATGAAAAATGACTCACATCAATTGCAAAATTTTATGAACACCACAAGACGTCTTTCCTATAGTGCAGAGAAATATGGGATTTTCCTTAGAAGGAATTTTTACGGCTTGCAGTTTTGAAACCTTGAATGGAAGTGTAACAGCAAGTCGGGTTGTAAAGAATTTAGTAATTGAAACTGTTTTTGAAAACTGACAAATACCCTTTCTTCTAGTTAACAATTTAAGGCATACGTGACTTGCTATCAAATGAGTATAAGAACGAATATTTTATTTATGATTTCTATAACATATATTTGAATTAATAAAGGCACGGAAAATCAATGGGGAAAATTCCTACTACTTAAGAGTGTAGTTTCTGCCTTCTGCCAGAAAGTACCTTGTTCGAAAGCTGACGTCCTGGCGTGACTGAAATAGTTTGAGATCACCCTGCATACTAATTAATATAACAACGCTGCTTAGGTAACCTTTTTGAATCTAAACCTCATTTCAGAATTTTGGGTTAAAATTTCATGATAAAGCCCATCTGTGGGGTTAAACCCGAAAAGGAGGATTACTTTGGTTTTGTATAGTCAACTGCAAAACCATGAATAATTGAAAGCGTTATGATCTTGTTAGAAAATGACGCTCGAGTAAAGTCTTCCAAACGAAGTTTTCAGGTTTCACCCCCAATATGTGGTATGCATCGATATTTCAGGTAATTTAATCATTCTCAATGGAATGACGACAATAAAATTAGCAATTCTGCATATAGCAAAATGTTTGACCAGGCAAAGTTTTCGATGATTCGTTTTATCCGCCTGGAGTTTCTTCAGGGTTTTCGTGGTTTTCCACGCGCAGTCCTTGGCATGCAAAATGATTTTAAAGGCCAAGTTTCGAATTTCATTGGAACTTTATGCCCTCGGGAAAAGCCTTTTTCCACTTTTTTCTCAAAGACTTTGCAACAATCAGGGCAGTATTTCATTAACTTAAATGGAGTAGCCACGTAAAACTATGTGCGTGAGCCTTGATCTAACGATGCTTTACAATAGTAGTAGGTATGTGTCAACATAAGACCTCTACAAGATCGTACATTTTCACCATCGAGGCTTGTGCTCATTTCATTGGATGAGCAGAAAGCAACCATGCAGTCAAGGCCCAAGTTAGTTTAACATGGTCACGGCAGACCTGGAAGATCAAATACTTTCACAGAAATCTGCACAGAAATGAGTAATTACATGTCTGATTGTACCCCGAGATTCTCTAAGAGACACTCGGGAACTGCGAAGCCGCGTGCCGCAAACGCGGACTTGCGTCAACCTGCCACTAGAATCGAAGAGGAGTGCTTGAGAAGGCAGCTGCGATCAATGGTATAAGAAGTTTATTGGCTGAAAACAACAGTAAGCACGCACTGCCCTGGCAATATCCTCCTACAAATTATGCACTTTTTGTGACTCCACCACCCGCTTTTTGTGCCTGTATCCAATGAGGGGCTCAGGTGGAAATCCGGCAGCTCACAACAATAACCCTCGCTTGCTCCAGAGATCACATCATCTGAGTTTTTGTCACCTCGCTTGCAACAGGGAACTACGGTTCTGCCAGGCTGGTGGAAAGGCAACTAAGTCAGTTTAACTTAGAAAAGCACCATCCTACGAGCTTTTTAGATAACTCCATTCTCACGCCTTCCAGCCCAGGTGGCGGCTGTCTCTTCAGCTTGGACCACGTAGAAATAGGCAAAGTTTGAAGGAAAAATATTACTGGGATTTTGGTGATGTGTCGGGCAGAAAAAGGATTGGTAAGAGCTTAATATGTAACCCGACTCAGGGAACAAAGGATAGGTCTGCAAGTAATACGGGACTGGTGGTAATAGGATCTTTATGAATGGAGCTGAATGAAGAAGTGAAGTGCGAGGTTTGGTGTCTTTACTTCACGCCGAGCAATATGCGCAATATCATTCCGAGCTGGTCTGACCCACTTTTTACGGGCCCTTGACAGGCAAAAAGAATGAGGCTCTCTCTGCGTGATATTTCGCTATCAGAGTAAAACGGATGCGTTTTGAAACTACCGTGGCATCCTTCTAGTCAACGTTTGGAAAATTGTCATTTAACCCGATAATTCGATCCTCCTACCGTCAACGAAATATTGTGTGGCCCTACCAACGCGGCAACGAATGGTATCCTAAGGAGCACTAAGAACAGTTATCAGGTTACGTTGGCATGTAGTACAGTCGCTTAGTACACGCTGACGTATCCTTTGTTGGGCCGCATATTACGTTCTTGTGTTGAAAATTCAAAAAAATTTCAATTATCAGGAGAAGAATGCGCACTCACGTGGTTTTCTTGCCGGTTGGAGCTAATAAAAGTGCTTGATTGACAAGCACATGTGATACGAGTAGCGTTTCTGCAACAATAACTGGACAGTAAAGTTAGATAAACGGTAATTACAGCGATCAGATAGATACAGGAAGCCCAACGAAACACCTGCTGTGCACCCGGTAATCTTGCTTAAACATTTTATGACGCTGCCGCAGTTCACTTTAAAGATGTAAGCGGGTGAATAAGACGTAGTATTCTGGCACCAGAGTCGCGAAAAGCGCTACTTTGCGACTTCTACAAGTGTAAGATGGATACTTCACAGTCAGGGCCAGCGATAATTCACGCATGTTTACATTCATGGCGTAAAACACAATGTTTGAAAATAACTGCAACGAGAAGAAAGTTCGTGACCCAACTCCTCTTTGTCTATTCTATAGAGCTGAACGGAATGGCTGAGTTTGAATGGATCAGCATCCTGAATATAAAGAGGAGATTCTCAGAGTGTGGTGCCTGCCGGTGAGTAAAGTTAACAAGTTCTGCATTCATTTCCCACACCTCACTTGTGCATTTGAGTTCGCCTCTACCAGTGAGGGCAACTGGTGATATTATCGAAAGCCCAGCCATGTTCGTTGTGGCGAAAGCAAACAAATTCTTGAAAATTCAACAATACCTGAATGGATTAAAATGACCGAATGCAAAAATATCAGACGTTTTAGTGAAGATTTGGTAACAGAAGCGTATTTAAGCTTGAAATTTTGGCAAAACATTTTAGCCGCATGAAACAATTACGAAATCTGTTGGCGATATGAGCCTTGATATCTCCAGGGACGGCCAGCGAAACAGGGTGTTTTCTAGCTCGAGAAACTACCTAGATATCATGCAATGCGTAAGCTTGCAGAATTAGATTGAGCCAAATTGGAGATTGGAATAAAAAAAAAAAATTATCACACATGCAGCTTGGAAATGCTCTTAGCTCCATAGAAGAATGACTTAAGGACATAGTGAGGAAGCATGCTTACTGGTGCCTGCGGTAAAAATGTGTGTCAAGCACGCATGGAGGTTCACAAACTGAGGAAGCTAAGGAGTTCAGTAGCATCAATACTTTTAGTGGATCCCAGAGACAACACACAGACTATAAGAGCTGAATATGCCCACCTAGATAACGTAAGCTCGTGTGTGAACTATCCTAGCAGATGGTAATAATTGCACGCTTGGCTTCAGGCGAATTAATTTTCATTTATTGCCGGTTACAAGAGGGGAAAAACAGAATGGGAAGTGGGATATAAAGAACTCGTGGCTAACGAACAATTGTACCACAGAGTGGTTCGGTGTCCTAATACCCATTTCTAAAGCACAGCAGGTAACTCACATAAGGTGGTACTGCCTCAGTGAGAAATGAACCAGAAGCGCGTGAGAAGGATGACAATTGAAGGTCCAGATCGCAAAACGTCTACTGGACACTCTTTTTGCAGGTACCCCTAGTAAAAATTTAGTGGGAGACAAGAGACTCATTCACTTACTTCTTCTGGCTTCGCATTGAACTTGTCTCTAGAATGCAGTAATTAAGAGACAAACCAACTAATTATATTCTTAGTATACCAACCTATTCTTTATCTTAACCTACAGGTTAGGTTAAATCGTGCAACAAGACAAGATTTGAACACTGAATTCTAAAAAATGCTACTTTGGTTTCTATGCTCGTATGAATGCAAGACAGGAATCCACTCCATGCAGCCAGATAGTCGGAACCAGACAAAAGAAACTAATTACAGATCACATGAGCTATCGAATTTCACAAAACGCATGTCGTATTCGGGATTATTTCCTCTGGAACACAATAATATGCTTTTCCCTGTAGGGAAGAGATGGCACACCATTGCGAATCCCTGACAGCGATGCGGGCTACTTCTTTCAGCGATGAAATCTTCGTCGTTCTGAAGACATTCAAGAGGAACACCAAAATGTGTTACAATATCCACTTCTGGATTGGGAAGGAGAAGGCCCAGGTAAGCGCTGTTCTGTAAGTTAAACATTTTTCATTTTGCTACTCGCTTTCCTTTAATAGTATAAAGATATACTTTAGGGCAACGATGGTAGTTCGAATGCATTACCTAAATAGAGTGCCACTGAAGGTTCATATATTCCAGGTAGACTAAAGTGGATGTTTTAAATGGATATTGAAGCAAACGTAAAGGTTTTACTACTTGGTGTTTCAACATTAACCTGTTTGCATGTGCTCAGGGAGAAATATTGCCTCTTTCAAGCACCTTATTCGATAGAATCTGAACAATAGTGTCGAAAAATATAAAAACTTCCACTATTCAGGATGTTCTGCTGGCGGATTCTATGGTTACTGCTGTAACGTACGCAAAATATGTGAATTACCCAATTTATGATAAATCTTTCCATTAGCAGAAATCTTTAAAGAGGGCAAGGAAGCTTTTAGCCCCAAAATATTTGATCTTCGATTTGATCTTCCATATTAATAGAACTGGAAGGAATGTGTTACCATTCCCGAGTGCAAATCTAATGATCAGTTTATACGATTTAAACAACATGGAAATTTGTGATTTATGGACAAATTTGGAAAGAAGCAAACGTACCCCTCCGAAAAATTAAAACTTTAACTTTAAAAATCTCCGATAACCACACCCACACCCAGCGAAACAACTTTTAAAAGGAAACTGGGAATCGCACGGAACTAAGAAACGAAAATCTATACATGCAGTTCAGAAACGTATACCAAACCCTTATGCATTTGTGATCCTTAAATACGCAAGCGCATACGCAACCGTACAATCATAAATGACACTTCGACGGCCAAATCCGCACGATAATGGAAATGGGACATCTAAAAACGTCTGAAAATTCTTTTTGACTGATTAGTTTAGGCCTATGTTCCTTTAAACAGCGCTCGTATTAAGAATTAACTTAACCATTCATACTGTCAAGTTATGATTCATGATAAGCATAATACTCGTATCCGGTACTGTTGACAATTGAACTGCCTTATCTCCAGACAATTGTTGGATTTCTCGGCCAGAAACACGGAAAAGAAATGACGCTTAACTCCACTAATTGTATCTACATTTCTCGTTTCCTCCCTTAGGAAATGGGTGCAAGTCCCCCAGCCAAGGTGAAGGAGCTGATGGCCGTGCTTAATGAAAACGTTGTGCTCTTTCGTGAAATTGAAGGTTCCGAGTCTCCTCAATTCAAGCGCTACTTTAAAATCTTCGGGTAGGCTTGTTTACACTCTTTGAACGATGACTTGCAAATGTTGGTGGCAGGGTTTGCGCACATTGCTAGGGCGTGCTCTTTATTCCTTGATGTTTCAAGGCTTACAGTTGATCCTGCTGTGGTAAAAAAACACGGATTCTGCCAACTGCTGCTTGGTAAATGTAACCTGCACGTAATAGCAGCAGAGTATTGTACTTGTGTGTGGTTCTGAATAAATCTTTTCACTCTATCCCTCTCAGTTCGAGCAACGGGAATTGTGTAAGCAAAAGTAATTATCTGTTACTCTTAAATATCACAGTAGCTGTAATATTCAGAGATGGTTTTTCTTCGTAACGCGAATCCAGTAAATAAAGGTACTCAGAGGGATAAGGTAACAGTAAAGTTGGAAGGAGACTCGAACGTGTTGTCACATCCATCTACGCGCTGCCTCTGAAACCATATGGTAGACCTTTTGTTTATTGACAGAATAACATCGAAGCACAATTTACCTGATCTGTTCAGCGGCCAGTGTAGTTACATTTAGACAAAGGCGGACTGATTCAGAAAGAAGCAGTTTCAGAACTATCTGTATTCGTTTCATCTAGTCAGACTCCAACCACCACTTAGAATTGAAAGGAAAAAGTTGAACACACATACAAGACCTATTGTCTCATTTTTTCCCTATATGCTAGTCCATTTTACTTGGTTGATCTACGGATAATCAACTGGTTATCTGCTCGTGAGATTTGCTGACGGACGCTGGTGGCTGTTTGGTCTTAAAAGCATTCTTGAAGGCATTAATATCCGGTCGATACCGCCAGAAATTGACTGAAGGGGAGCTAATGACGGAAGTACGATTCAATAGTCTTGAGGCTCTGGCAGATTTACTTTAGCTGTAGACGTGCAAGCTGGGATTAACTTAATTAGGGTGATATGGAAAAGCTGGGATTGCTGATCGCCAATATCCTCCCCGCGTGGCTAGCAATTTTTCCTAAATAAAAACGCACCACAAAAAATGGAGCCACGGGTATGTTGCGCTTATTAATCAATGGTTGACCAGAGAACAATGACTCAAGCAGTTCACGGCTCACACACTTGTCAGTCCTTGCAAGAATGTGGGCCCCATAAAACTTGAAGGTGTGGCTGGATCCCGTCAGATGAGCCCCGACCTGCGAGTTAGCATCCTTCATCTTAATTTCTGCTCTATGCTGAGCTATTCGCATGTGGATTAGTTTTCCAGTTTCTCCGACGTAATTGCTTTGTACGCAACTGCAACAGATTCAGTAAACGACTCTAGACATTTCATGCCGCGGAAACTGGTCTTTTGGCCCATTATTTGGCGCCTGGGAGTTACTTTTTGTTGGCGTGCAACTCAATCTCCGAGTGGTGTGAGAAGGCGACTGACAGCTTCCGAGACGTTCTTCACGTACGCCAAACTTTGGCGCTGGTGCGGTTCGGTCTCTCGCCTTGGTTGTGCATGCAAATGTCAACAAAGTTGGATGGGTGGCTGTTTGCTCTGAGCACCCTTCAACGATACTGCAATTAGGCAACCTTATCTTCGGGTTCGATGCAGTGGGTCGCCACATGCGAATATAGCGCCCGTAGGCAACTGCATTTGCGACGGATAGGATCGTTGAAGTGGAAACACATTACTTACGTCATATTTGTCACTTTACCGAATACTTGCGTTTTTAGGCCACCACATTGTTTGCGGCAGACGGGGATATCAAGCAAGGCTACCTGGTTGTTTTATTCCCGCTCCATCTTAAATTGGATGGTATGCACTAAAAACCAATTATCACATCAACTACGGCCCCTAGCGATGAACATGAAGACAGCCAACTATAGTGGCCTGGCAACCACGCCATATAAATACTGCGCACCTTGTGCCCCTATTAACCTTTCCTGCAACTGTCTCTGATGATGGGTTCGAGCGAGAATTCGAAACGTCGGGCCAATAAATGTCATGTTCGAGCGATCGCATCTTCTTCTTCTGATCTAACTGTTCCGCTCAACGACCTCCAAAGTCGCATGTAGACAAAGGGGGACTAACAGAATCGATCAATTGCAAATTAAAAATTTCAGAAATATCTATACACATTTCACACAATCAGACTCCAACCAACGCGCAGGACTGAAAGGACATATATGAGCACACAGACAAGAGCTACTTTCACCGTTTTGTCCACATTTGCAAGTCCATTTTAAGTGCTCACCTTACGTTCCATTAACTGGTCATATGGTCGTAAGCTCTGCTGACGGATGTTGACGGCTCTTTGGCCTTCAAAGCATTCTCGTAGGAATAAATATCTAATCTATGCCAGCAGTAATCGATTTAAGTGGAGATACTGACGGAACTACGATTAAATAGTCTTAAGGCTCTGGCAGATTGGCTTTATCTGTGAACATGCAAGCTGGGATTGACTGACTGAGCAAGACATAAAAAAGCCAAAAATCACGGATATCTGGTTCCCCAGGTCTTTGCTGCTAGCCCTGCTTTGGTTTCATCTAAGAGCTTTGCAAGTGTCGTTTTGCAATCAATACTGAATCTTCAAGTTTACTTTCAGACCGGAGTCCTAGTTAAAATGATGCCTTGAAGCAAAAGAAAGGCAATTTTATGAACAATAATTATTCCATGGTCGTTTGCCTGTTTCACCGTCGATTTCCAATTTTCCATCAAGTTTGTGACAGTAGAACTGTTACTGAGTCAGCCAACAGTAGTTGATCGTGTATTTAAAAAGCTAAGATATCATCCACCTTTTTCTACCCACGTCAGTGTCCACAAGGGCTCTCTGAATGATGTCTTCGACCCCAAAAATCCGCAGGCATTCAAGCCAAAGCTACTACATTTCCACCTGAACAAGAAGAGTAATCGAACAGAAATGTTTGAAGTTCCAATCAGTTGGAAGTCCCTAACCTCCAACGACGTCTTTATCTACGACGAGGGTACTAAGATGACCCAGTGGAACGGGAGCAGATGTGACGAGGAGGAACGACAGGCGGTAGGCATTGACGCACCTTTTGGAGGCTGTGATATTCGATGAATTAAATTCAAAAGGGAGGGATAGTACAAACAGATGCCATTTTGGATGTTTTTTTTTATAGGGAAATTCTCATGTTTGAATCGCATTGATTATAAATAAGGTCAACGCCCAAGCATTTTGAAGTAAAAAGGACACTGGACATGGTTTTCTCGTTACTCAAAGGCAGATGTTGTTTTTGCTTTTTGACTGGGACCTGTCCTAATACATACATTCAGACAGGTTTAGGCGCATACATGCGCGCAAAATACTTGGGCACATAAGCTTAACGAATAATTAAACTGATTAAGTGTTGAAACAGGACTGAAATCTATCTGCCTGTATACAAAGAAAAACCCTCTTCTTGTTCTATTTTTGTGAAGGCAAGACAATATGGCAGGTCTGCACTCAAGAAACGTAATTGCAAGGTCCCTTTTGAGTTCTTCGATGAAGAAGATCTGTTCGAAAAGGTGAGATACTGCTATCTTTAATAGACAGTCTCAAAATGCATTGATTATTATCTAAAGCAAGTAAACACTTCGCTCCTTGTCTTGAATGTGTTGGAAGACCATTAGAATAGCCGTAGCATCTTCCTGAGGATTTTAATGCAATGTCTCGAACTTGACTGTTTGTGGAGCTCCAAAAACTTTGTTAAGGTCCTGGCAACCAGCTTTGATGGAGGAGCAAACTAACCAAAACGAAACTTCCCGCATCTGTTGAAGCTGCAAACTGCTTTCTTTCTTGTAGCTCAGAGGTGTTGTGCATTCTGAGAGATATAATGAAAAATGTAAGAGGTTCTTCGGAATAATCGAGTTGTACTCTTGCATCTTCCAGCAAGTGACACCAACCCGTCGTTAGACGAAATTAAGAAAAGTGAGAGAGATAGAATGGCACAGTAGATGGTTTAGCGTGAGAGTGAGAATATGGGAACGCAATGAACTCCCGTTCCCATATTCCGTGTTGAGGCACTGGCTGAGCAGGGAAATGGGTCACGTGGAGAGGACGTGGGTGACCGACCCTTCCAATGACAGTGAGCCAAATTGGCGGGTCAGTAACATGCCCACATCCAACATGGATGATTAAATCACGGCCACTAACGACTCTGGCACGGACGGCCAAGCTATCATGGTGATCACGAGAGCTGCCAATTGTAGTGATCGTGTGACCACTACGTCCTATAAATACTGCTTACCTTGTGCATCTATCACCCTTTTCATGCAACTGTCTCTGATGGCGGGTTCGAGAGAGAATCCGAAACGTTAGGTCAATAAACACCATGTTCCAGTAATCGGCTCTTCTTCTTCTGAACTGCTTCCTGGAACACGTCTGCGTGTGAGCGTCTTGCGTGTGAGCGTAGTGAGGATGCTAACCGGGGGGCAAGGCTTAACTACCGGGTGATGACTTTAAGAAGATTCCTGCATATAAGCCAGGGAGTGAAATGTCCGTGCCTTGCGACCATGCATGGCACCTAAGACAGCTTTTCTGCTTCGTAAAGCACCATGTCTGTTATCAGCATTGAATGACATCGGGTAGTCGATCCAGATATTTGCCCACAGAAGGTGCGGTTCAACAGTTCTACAGGACTGATTGTCATCATTCTTTCTCACTCCACCTGCACTCAGCAGCGGCAATGCTAATCGATCAGACTGAAATCAACAAACCCTCATGACGAATTTTTTTATTCAACAAATTTTATTTTTCCTTAATAATGCACAGAATGAACTCCGTAGCAAATTGGGTGAGAAAGATGTACCGCTCAGACCGGCGAAACCTCAGAAGAAAGAGTTCCAGAAGGTTATGCTGCGGTAAGTCCTTATTTATGGGAAACAGACACGTTTCCGGCCTTTTGTTCAAAGGCAGCTTGTTTACTTTCCGTAGCAGGATGCATCTTCCTTCAGTAGTTGCCCTTACAAAGGGATTCTGTCATAGCAAATCCGCTTACCTGTTCATTCACTTGTCCATATTTTGGGACTTCAAAACTAAAGTGTAAACAGGGAAGGAGGCATTCACTTCTCGTTTTAATTATCCATTAACATGAAAGTTGGGAGTGAAAAAAGCAAGCTATTTTTAGGTAGCAGCATGCGGACTCTTGAAGCATGCAGCAAGCTTGCAGAAAACACCGGTAAACGTCGATAGTTCAACCGTCGTAGTCAGACGATATCCACCGTATGCTCCACACCAGGTGGTACAGGGACGGTGACTTGCGCGTGGATTAGTTTTAGGTGATATTAAACTTGCGGTGCAGTTAACGCACTCTCTCCTTCTTCCCCACCTGAGCCCGGTGTCATGACTAAGGCAAGAAGACCGGAGGCGAGAGAGTGCGCAGGTGGCTGGCACGGCCGGAGTCGCCTCTAACTGTAAACTTACAGTAATATACCATCGCAACCAGAGTATCTGTTGATTAAATTATTCGATAAGCCTGCAGAAGAGGCATTCATAGTCGTTCTGAAGGTAAATTCCTATGACTTCCACCTTCAGGTAATTTTATCCGATAAGCTTATTCTACTATAAATTGAAATTTATCATATATTTTTCCAAAACTGACGAGTTTCTTTCACGTTTTCGAACGCAGGTAATTTTCTCCGATAAGCTTATTCTAATATAAATATAAATTTATTCTTTTACCACTGTCCCACTGTCTATAACATTACTCTTTCCATCTTTACCATACCCCTTTGACAACGCAGTCTATCTGTGGTCATTGAGGTTTAGCTTCCTTAACTTCAACATGAAGGCGAGAATTAGCTGACTACTGGTTAATGCTGTATGGCCACTCGTATGACTTCACAGATTACGGTTTAAAAAAAACTGAATGACGAGTTTCTACCACGTTTATTAACGTGCTGCATAGACCTTCCACGAGGAAGACAAGTGTCAGGAAAAGTGGACATTGAGATATTTTCTAACCCCATTAAACCAAACGGACTGCTGAAGCCTTTGTTGAAATAAATTTTTAGCCGGGTGCACTTGCAGAAACTTAGCAAGCTCAGGACATGACTGTCCAATAAATTTTTAAAGAACAACAAAACTCTAACCTTGCTCCATTTTTCTCCTCCCCAATAAAGCCTTTCTGACGAGACAAACAGATTGGTGCTGACGAAGGTCTACATTGGCAAGATCTATCGCGATGGCATCAACCCAGATGACGTCACCTTCGTGGAGGATTTCAGAGTTCTCTTTGTTTACATCGGTCCAGGTGCCTCAGAAAGGGAAAAGCTCAGCACTTGGGACGAGGCAGCGGTAAGATTTCAAAACATTTTGGCCTGTCATTGTTGCATGAAGGAGTTCATAATCCAACTTTTTTTTAGATATGCACGTCTGTCGTAGCGAAGCCTTATCAACGAAAACCAGTGACCAGCTATGACTCAGTTGCCAGTCAGTCTCGCACCATTGCTTAAGCAGAGCCACGGTGCGGGTCTGACTCAACGGCTGATTGGACAAATGCGCTATCAGCGAATGTTGTTAAAGGCTCTCAGCTGCCGAAGGTGCTTACCGAGGTTGATCTGATTACACGGCTCACCAGGCTACGTGGAGCTCCAACATAGAATCCCGCAAAACGGCCTCATGATGGCAAAGGCTAATTGGCTGGAAATAACAGATAAAGTCCTCATTGTCCTCGTCTAGGATATGTATCCATCGCTGCTTACCTGTACTTAAGCAGCCACCTGTATGACCATCAGAGAGTCAATTCAAAACAGGCGGGCAATCTCCTTCGGCTGTTTACTTGAACGTCAATGCCACGTGATACTCCCAAATGCCACATGATTGGTTGTACATACATTCAGGGCCCGGAATTAGCCACGGCAACGCCCAAGACTTAGAGCATTCTATAGAAGGTACCCTTGCAACAGTGCTAATTGCCGAAATTGTCTACTTTTGTAGAAATACCTGAAGGCAGCGGGAAGGCCGGAGAAGGCGATTGCAGTCTTCGCTTCCGGATCGTATCTGCCAGAATTCAACGAAATATGGGATGATCATCAGACCAGTAAAAGCTGAGAACGCTCTCAGTCGTTGTCTGACGGATCACCGGGCAACTCAGCCGGCTTGTAGTCATAAACCTTAACTGTGTTTAGTATTCCTACTAAATAATATCTCTCATGTCGGTTCATTTCAAAGCATTTGATGTTTACATTGCGAATCTGGGTTACATGAACTGTGAGTTGTCCTCACAACGTCTGTCCCAGCACATATTTTGCGATTACGTCATATTTGCCAGTTAAACATGATTTTCATGCATCGAAACATGGATCGGTCACGTAACATAGACAGAGATCTGGGACCACCGACTTAAAAAGAGACGATCCTAGGGAAATCTTTGACTTGTCTAGCAGCCCATTTTGGCCAGGTGTCATCATCTGTTAAACGGAATTGAAGTGTCGGATTTTAAGGGTATAAAGCTTTTTCTCTCAAATATTCTGAATAAACTAAACGAAAGCAGCCAGGGCTCGAGAATCCAATTAGCGCGAGGAATAAGCTGCAGGTTTTTGGTAGACCCATATATGCAGATGAGTTGGGACGCAAAACTTACGGAAGTCTGGCAGATAACTGCTATGGAATTCGCTTTTAAGTAAGTTGCATTTATGCAGACAATTTCACGGAGCCGATATGATTCTCACTGTTGGCACCTAAGTATGTCGACGCTTTCGGAAGACTGCAAACTAATCAAGCAGCTCCCATGGCTGATCTTTTTAATCTGCAGTAAATTTCCTAAGTAGAGCACTCATGTCCCATTTAGGAGATAAAACAGGTCTCTTCCTGATGGACGGTCAAAATACCGAGGCATGCATGACTAAGCAAACTGGTGAGTAACAGTCAAGCATAGCAGAAATCAGTACCGAGCAGAAGTTGCCATAACATTTCAGCTAAAAAGGAGGCCGACCCGAGTAGAAATTTCGCAGGCAAAACGGAATGGCAGCAAATTTTGTACCTAAATTAAATTTTCGAATTTATCCAAGAAGCTCCCGCCCCTCATTACGCTTTAAAGCTTTTTGTTCGAACCACCAAAGTAGAACTATCACAGTACATATTTGGAATAGTAGCCTTCATTTGTGCGTGCCTAAGGGCTCGCCATGTTGTGTCAGGAGTTCATTGCATTCAGTTGCAATTCTAGTAATTCCTACTGTTTTTCCACCGATGTCCCACAGATGAAAATGCCAATATGACTAAGAGCAAGTACGCCTTATATGGCACCCTAAATAGGATGCGATTGCAGGAGCCCCCCGAAAAGCGGGTCTCTACACTAAATTCCGAAGAAAATAGGTAAGGTTTATAGTTGGGGTTAGGGATAAGTTAAGGCTTAAAGCTAACGTTAAGGTAATTTAGGGTTATGGGTGGGGGCAGTGTTAAGTGTAGTATCAGGGTTTAGGATAGAGTTACGGTTTGAAATTACGATTGAAGGTTACTTTTACGTTACAATTAATTTCAGACTAAGGACCCTCGAAGAGTTATCCTTTCTGAGATTATGCGCAGGGCCAAGGGAGGTTCCTATTCCCGCATCCAGTTTACCGCGCTATCTTGCCTTTCCAGTTTCGGTCGGACACGCTGCAGTTTTAGGCAGCGGTCACTGTTTGCCTCTAGCTCACAGCAGAATCCTACAATTCAAATTTAGGGCCAAAAACGAGAAACAATGAGTTTATTTGTGCGTCTTCGGACCTTGCCTTGAGCATTGTCAGTCGCTTCAAGAGCGAAAAACAATTTCCGAAGACATGGTTTCAGTACTAGACGAGGTAGCTTCTCAAAACACGATCTCAGTAGGACAACTCTGCATAACATTGTCCTTCCTTTACGCCCAGTTCACGGCCGAACATTTCAGCCAACGCAGAAAGGCCGAAAATTTGACGTAAATCCTGTGAGATCAAGTTAGATTCGGAGGTTCTGCTGGATGGCAGCAAGAATAAGGGTGTGTGCGGGCCTTACTCTGCCAAAGGTCAGCACTCCTACAGCACCCGGGGTATGATACGTTTCGAACAGTCGATACATCAGACGTTTGGTGCTAAGATGCCTTCCGTTGAGGCTGATAGAAAGGGGAGTGAGACCATTCATATGAAATAACCACCTACAGCCTAAAACACGGCATTTTTACTTTTCAAAACGGCGAATAACGTAGTACCAAGGCATTTTTTTTACCAAATGTACTGGTTCAAGGGACCCTTAGGACTCGAACCTCCTGCAAGTGGGAACAAAATATCATCCAAATGAGGGTCTTGAATTGGCGTGATCTGGTTGCCTAGTGGAAGATGGTCAGGATGTTTCAGAAGTATAAATTCGAATGAGGACATAGCACTTGGGTTTTTGGTAATCAAGTGGTTTATATTTATGTAGCAGCAGTATGGACCCATTCCATGACGCTTTGGCCGTCGAGTTTCGACGATGTCCACCGCGAGCTTGCCAGCAGGCAGAAACCAAGAGCGGTGACTTGCGCATGATTTAGTTGTGAGTCATAGTGGATTGATGCTGCACCTACCATATTCTCGCTTCTCTCACCCATCCGTGTTCAATGCGAAGACAAAGTCAAGAAGACCGGCGGCTGGATCAGGCTCAGGGGACTGGCACGGAGAAATCCGCAGCTACGCCTACCACCCCGCGCCCTGATCCAAAACCAAACACTTGACAAGGCTTTCAACACAACAACGTGAAGCTAGGGCCAGTGGAACGATGCGTAGCTCTCGTAGCCATGATCTGCATGCTACTACCTTCCATCAAAGACCACCTGATCCCAGCCTACACTTGGCCAACATTAGCTTATATCATAATGGGTGCAACACTTCAAAACTACTGATGAGAGGAAAAATAGAAGCAATAGGCATAATTTAGAGTTAGTTGGTAACGACCACTGCGCATAACGAGCGGAGTTGGTGGGGTAGGACGAGGCGCTGGATTATTAGGTATATGTGGGGGCTGGGATATCGCAAGAGGCACTGTAGCTCGTGGAGAAGGCTGCTCTTTTGGGGCGGTTGAAAAAGCTCGGTATAACTCACCTTTAAGCGGTCGACTGATACCACCTCAGTGCGATCGACACGGGCGATTGTAAAATGCTTGGCGTACGTGACAGGACTAGGCATGTTCCGTCGAAGGACTGTTTCAGCGGCCAGCGGAAATTATATACCCAGAAAAATACAAAAAGAACACGAGCAAGTTAGAGTCAATGTACGACTTACTGGCCGGAGCGTGTGAAGGTATGGCTAAGAGATTAGCCATTGCATGGCGCAATCTTTGGACACAATCAGTAGGATCCATGTCGGCTAAGCTTTGAGGTTGACCGAAAAAATCCCGGGAATCCGAAGGGTAGTACCATAAACAATTTCAGCCGCTGTGTGCTCCAAGTTGGGTTTGAGGGTGGTATGGATACCGAGTATGACCAAGGGCAAATGCTCGCTGTAATGAGAGGGGTTTTCAGAGGCCCAGAGCGAGGTTTTAAGGTGAAGACTGAAACGCTCGGCTAAGCCGTTGGATGTGGGATGGTAAGCCATCGTGCGTAGGAGAGAACATCCGAGGAGACCCTTAAGGCCATTTTAAAAGTTTATATTCAAACTGGTGGCCTCAATCGGTGGTGCTAGTTGAGGGGCACAAAAATTGGGATATCCAGTCTACCAGAATGGCATGCGCGACAAAATCTGCAGTTATATTGGAAATTGGAGGTGCGATGGGCCACCGCGTAAATTAGTCAATTTTCTTTTCCTAAGTTATTGCAACCACGGGATTTTGGCAAAGGCCTAGCAGATCTATCTGCATTTGTGTAAAAGCGTGTGTCGGGTGCAGCAAAAGTTTCAATGCGGGCTTTGTTGTGCCGCCAGATTTGGGCTTTCTGACAGGTTAAACATGAACGCGTCCACTGGCGATATCGGTTTACATGCTCGGTCAGACGACACGCGCGCTGACGAGCAGCTGAGTAGCCCGGATGCCAGGGTGAGCAAGATTGCGCAACGCGGAAAAAACATATCGTTTCATCTCGCCTGGCACTACAGGTCGAGAGGAACCGTGAAATACGCCACACAAGATTGTACCGGAGGCGGTGGACAGAGGAATGGCCTTGATCTGATAGACTAGGATGTTCAAGGTGTTCAGTAAAATTCAGCTGATGCTAAAGTTCCAACATGCGCTCCAAGTCAATGGAATGGTGGGTAACGGCGGTAAATCCAGTTCCAGAAAGACAGTCAGTGACGTGATTAGCAATGCCTTTACGAAATTGAATATCTATACTGATATCTGTACTGATAACTAAAATCGAGATTGTGTGCCTATTGGGACGAATGCTTGTCGAAGTGAGTAGAGAAGGCATAGGTAAGTGGTTTGTGGGCTGTATAACTACAAAAATTTCCGCCTTCAACAAAGTTACGATCTGTTTTAATGGCTGAATAAAGGGTGTCAGTTCGGCAAAGTAGGAGGCCAAGGTTTAGATGTCCGTGGGGTCTGTGCTACAAGGACCGCACCTGTGGCGCAATTGGAGGCATCAGTGGATATGGTAAGAAAGGGCAGTTGCATCCGCAAGGCTCTCTTGATACGTTGAAATTCACCGCTATGTCAGACAACTAAAACTCGTGGTTGCTTCAGCGTAAAAGATTAGTGAGAAGTAAACATCAATTGGGTGCAGTGGGGATGAGACGTCAATAAAGACAAGTCCTTTCAAATGGCGCAGTTTTAGGAAAGAAACAGGAATAGGAAACTCGCGAATAGCTGAAACCTTGATACATTTTGGATGACAGCGGAAAGAATCTACGAAGTTTTCTGCGAACAAAAGTAAGGAAATACCAAAAACGTGCTTAGAAAGCGTTAATGAATCGCTCGAAAATGAGACGTAGGTGTTGTAGGTGTTCATGTTCACTGCAAATTGCGACCAGAACTTCATCGACCTAAACAAAAACGAAGGTTAAGTCGCGAAGGACTTTGTTGGTGAAACGCCGAAAATTTTGACCGGGGTTTTGAAGTTTCAAAAGGCATCCTGACAAACTGGAAAAGACCAAATGGGGCCATTTTTGATGCTTTCTGGAGCAACGGGGACTTAATGGAAGGCTTCAACTAAGTTAATGCTGAAGAAGATGGTGGCACCGGCTAGCCTAGAGGAAAAATAAAGCAGGTGGGAAATTGATATCTGTTCGGAACAGTGCAATTGTTCAACCACCGGTAATCACTTCATGGGCGCCAGTCAGTTAGAGACGTCTTGCACAACATATGAAGGGGAGCAGCCCACGGACTAGTGGAGGGCCACAATATGTCTAGCTCCATCATACGGCTAAATTCAACCTTTGCGACGATAATGGCTACAAACGGTTGGTCAGTAGTGGAACTATAATACAGGACGGAATGCCTGATAGGTTGACCAAAACTGTGAGGGTTGGGTGAGAGATTGAAATTCCGCAAGCAAACGATGCTGAGGGCGTGGGCGAAGGGATTGTTGAAGTGCATGAACCAAGGCATGGAAGGGTACACGTTTGAACATTTAGAACATAAAGATATCATCCGAGCGACGAGGTTATTGGACTTTCTAACAACGAGGAGATCGAAGATCGATATAAAGTTGGCTCAGAGGATCGCAGTATGGACGTCAGTAGTAGATAGCTACCCGGTGAAATGAACGTCATAAATTAAGATTCAAAGATTTAGGGAGTCTTTGACCAATCGTTTTAATGGGGGGTACTATTAGCTGCTTCGAGAGAGAATGAAGAGTTGGGTGACTTACGGTCACTCGAAGCGAGTGGAAATAAACTGCTGTGAACAACAGTGTCTACAAGGAAAGTTTGGCAAGTATCCCTGTCGAAAATGTGGATTAAGCGACTGGGGGAGGATGTATCGACCAGGTTCGTTACCGCTACTGGTCGGTAGGCTTTTTTTTCGCTGAGGATTTCTTGTAACAACGCAGAGGCTGGCAGTGATGGGCATTGAACCCATAGCTACCAGCAGAAACCGTCATTTGTAAATGGGCCTGAAACTGGAGGGGAAGACTTCAGACGGCGAGTTTTGGAAGAGCTTCAAGGGTTAAAGATACGACTAGCACGAAGCTGGGAAACTTCAAGGGTGAGGGCGTCTAGGCGTTTTACGATGCTCTCGACGGTGGGTGCATGGCTAGAAACCTTGACGGAAAGAGGCATCTGGAAATACTCGATGATACGGGTGGCTGTCTCAGCGAGCATTTGAACAGACGAAGAAGGGATATTGGGCACAAGAATAGCTTGCACAGAGGGGCAGCCGCTAGAGGAAAAACTACTTAAACATTGTGCCATTAAGCTTTTCTCCGCCCCCTAACTTCTCCAGGCGCATAGGAAGCTGTGAAGGCTTCCTATCACCAAAGTCTTCCTCAGAAATCAAAAGCTGGAAACATTTGGATGTTTATAGAGAGATGTGGAAAATGTAAGCCTCCCTTAGAGTGGTATATGGGGGCTCTACGGGTAGACTGTCTATAATATATCGCAGGTCAGTAGCAATGTTCAGTGGCAGTGCAGCAATGACGTGTCGAAAGTTGGTACTTTCTCTTGTAATCTGCCGCAGGGCAAAACGTAGTTCCACTGTGCGCAGTCACAGCACAATATCGGTGATCCACACGGCGGGGAATTTGAAAGTGTAGACACCGGCTATCGTTTGGCCGGTAGCTTCGGTGGTCATGGGTCAGATAATTGAACTAAATGAATGGCGCGTTGAAGGGACGGGTTAAATGCAGCACTGATATTGGTTGAAAAGTTAACGCAGCGCATACAGCAAATAGAAAACTGATTACAACAATACGGCTAATGAAAAATAGGGAGAATGGATGCGAATGGAAATTGTTAAACAAATAAACGAAACAGAAAGCACTAGGAACAAAGTACAGTCAACAATGATGTCGAATTCTAGTAAGGGTTGTGTAACGTTCTTAAAGGACACATGTGATCACACTTAAATCCAATACTTTTATGTCGTTACAACGTCTTCCGCCCGAATTAAAAAAACTTTACTGCTCATTATTTAAAAAAATAGCGGAAAGTATTGAATTCAAGATTATGGGTCACGCTAATGCCCATTAAGGAGATTTGGAAATGTGTATAGACACGTACAAAAAGCCCATCATTAAAAAATTGCCCACTGTACTGCAGAAAAACGTCTAAGCGGAAATCCAATTGTTCCTTTTTCCGTGTTATTATGGTTAACAATATTTAAAAAGACAAGCGCACAATTCAATTGCAAAACCTGCACTTCATTTATGGAGAAAAAGTAAGGTTTTACAGAAGGGGGAAGTTTTGTTTAGGAGGAATTAATCCGGGACCTAATTTAAGAAATTTTATCGGTAAGGGCTGTGACCACCTTAATTGCGACCAAAAATACGCGAACATTCGAAAATACGAGGCCTGGTGGCTACGTCCACCAATCCGTACTGAGTGAAGAATAAAGTACCGACATTTCAACTTATCTTTGGAAATCAAGGCCGGAACCTTTGGTTTCCAGAGTGTGAGTGAAACAGGGTGACAGAAAATTAATATTTGCGAGGTATTTGTCGCAGATTCAAGTGACATTCTAGACGTTTTCTGGCTCATCTGTATTTATAAGCCACTCATATCCCTCCACTCAGGTATTTGCACTCTTATCCTGCAGCTCCAACTTAAGAAATACGCATTTTTTTTACCGCCAAGCAGCTCACTTAACTACTACCCGGTTGTTTTAAAAAAAATTATTGTTATGTTGACCAGATGGCAGACATTTTAAAAAAATTAGAAATCCTTTTGGACTACAATAGTTTTACTCAATCGGGCCATGAAAACTCTCCGTCGCTAAACGTTGCTGATTGTGGTTCGAAATTAAATCCGCGGTGAGCGTTGCTCACGGCACCCACAGTCACCTGAGAGGGTGAGAGAGAGAGAGAGAGTGGGAGGAGGTGGCCCTGTTTGATCCGTTATTGCTTTTTTCTCTGCGGACGTGCTCCGAGGACCCAGTTTTGAGCACCAGGGTAAATTGAAGCGCAGGCTTTGTTCCTGAAATCACCTTAATGAGCACAATTTGATGCTAGACCTGACTATTCCTGATGGCAGTTGACTGGACAGAGAAGCGTAGATCCGGGACAAGCATTTAAGTTCAAATGAAGGCTAATAATGCGTGCTAAATTCGTAGGACGTTTCTGCTCGTAACGGGGCCCTGACACACTGATGTAGACGGCTAAAGCAAAGTGGCCCGGTTCAGACTCTCCGTCGTCCTATGTCAGGGTGTCAAAGTCGCAATTACAGTGGACTCGAAACCAGATTAAGCCCTCAGGGAAATATTCAGAGACTACCAAAAGAAAACATTGGACCTGCCACCAAACTGTAGCCACGAGTGACAGTTGTAGATGTGCATCCTATTTTTCGCTGGCACAACAGAAAAGGCGAGTGTGCTCAAGTGCCTCTATGATCTATCCCGAGAAGTGGGCGCCTGTGGCCTTAAATGCTCTCACATTTTTTCAGCTATGATCAGACCATTGCATGCGCTAATCCCTCCTTCTCCTCTCCACACAGCCTCGGAATATAACGCACGCACGCACGCATGCACGCACGCACACACGCACATACATGTCTTTTTTTGCACTGAGACTGGAAAGTGAATTGGACCGAGTGTTCGCTTACGCAGGCCTTCTCTGAGTAAATGGTGTGCGTTAAGTGTGCACCTCCTCGGTTATGATGATGACGCGTACTCTGGCTTGCTCGCGGGGACATGTCGACACACAGATCTGCGCCTATGAGTAAAAACACACGCACACACCCACACACAAGAAAATATATAAGTCCACTTACCGGTGGACTGCGGTACCACACCAGCAACAGCCAGCAGGTGTCGAGTTCAAACACTCTGAAGATGAGCTTCTTCTCACGTAAACAGGCTGCTGCTGAAGCTACTACCATTAAGACCCAGAGTGAGTTTTGTCCTTCTCTGCTTTCGTATGTTTTGTCTTCCTTGCACAAGGTTTTATTTGCCAGAAAAGGATCGATGTAACCCTCTGGGAGAGACTGGCTAGTAACTCTACTTAAGACTGTAAACCATTTTAAACATGATAGGTTCACGGACCAGCACTTGCGAACTTCATCGAGGGGTGTCATTCGTAAGAGGGAAAGTGAAGAATAAGTGGTTTCGTATAGACAAGAGGAACAAAAACCCTTCTCCAGTAAATTTGCCATCTCATGAAATGTCAAACGAAACTTTGAAATGTGCTCATGATTCTAAAAGACTACTTTAGAAGGATTTTATTACTAATTATCATGTAGCATAAGCACACGATATTTCAGTCAAGTCAGGGTACCAGCTTTCAAACGAGTTATTTTCTGACCACCTGCAGATATTACCTTCTGTAAAAAACTATAATTTTTTTGCCTTTTCTCCATTGAATTTCGTTATCATTATAAGGTCAAGTGTATTTTTTAGAACATGTTCACCCAAGGTTTATAACTTTTGCTTATTAGGTACCGTCTTAGGTCTTCTTTAAATTTTATACTTGAAGAAACTGTATCTGTAAATTTTAAAAATGATTCTTATTATGCTATTTTAACGGATTGTGATATGTCCATTTATTATGCATGCTATCTGTCCATTTATTAATGCTGCTCATAAGGTATAGGACATGGCCATTACCTCTTGCAATATTTTACGAACAGCCCATGGTTTCATCCTAATAGTGCAGAGAAATACGTGATTGTCCTTCGAAAGAATGCATACAACATGCATTTTGGAAACCCTGAACACAAGTGTAAGGGCACGCGGAGTTCAAAATTGTTCAAGAATGAAAAAAGTTTTTAAACCAAAAAATGCCGCTTGTTCAAGTGAAAAGTTTAAGGAATACTTAACTTTGTATCAAACGTGTACAAAAACGAATAAGCTGTTCATGTTTTCCATGCAATGGGAAAAATTCCTACTACTTAAGAGTGCAGCTTCCGCAGGTACCCGGAAGGTCAAAAAGATGACACACTGAATTGACTGACATATCATGGGATCATGCTGCATGCTAATTAATATTAAAACGCTACTTAAGAAACACTTTTCGAATCAAAACAAAATTTCATTGGTTCGCTTAAAATTTCAGGACATAGCACATCGGTAGATGTCGGACTAGATACGTCGACTGGTTAGGTTTGTGCAGTCAATTGAACCGATATTAATAATTGACAAAATTGTGATTTAGTTTCAACTGCCCTCGGGACAGGCCTTTTTCCACTTTTAGCCCAACACCAGGACAGAATTTCATTGGATCTAGATGAGTAGCCGTGCAAAGTGATGTGCACATGCCTTTATGTAACGATGGTTTATAGTAGTAGGTATGTGCCACCATAAGACCTCTACAAGATCGTACATATTCACCATAGAAGCATGTGCTTATTTCATAGGATGAGCAGAAACCAACCATGAAGTCAAGGCCCAAGATAGTTTAGCATGGTCAGGTTAGACCTGGAGGATCAAATACCTTCATTTAAATCTGCACAGAATGGCGTATTTGCTTGTTGTTTTGTACCACGAAAGCGGATGCAGTAGCTGCAACCAGAAGTTTATGGGCTGGTTATCACAGTAGGCTATAAGGTGCCCTGGCAACTGCGTCCTAAAAGTACTACACTTCTTGCGCGTCTGCCAGTCTTATCTGTGACATATCTGATAAGATGCTCAAGTGAGAATCGCTTTCGAGTGAGTGAATCGATTTATCGATCTGGTGCCAGCAAATAGAGCCCCGCGAAGTCACCACCGGACTGGCATTACTGGTGTCTTATTGGCCCCTGCCCCCTATAACTGGTGCTTGTTTTTGTTGCCGCTTTTATCTCTGACGGGGGACTCCAGTAAGCGTTGGAAAGCTCCGCTGAATAAAGCCAGGAATCCGATACATCAGAATAAAGAACCTGTTCTTCCAACGATCACATTTTCTTCTAATTTTTTGTTACCTAAAGTTGAATGAGGAACTACTGATCTTCGTTTCCATGTAGAGCATCGTCTTGCAAGCTTTTCAAGTCACTTCCAGACAAGATGAAAGCTGTCTCTTTCGCCTAGGATACGTCGAAACTTGCAAAGGTCTGAAAGAAAACCGGCACTGCATTTTTGGACATGAGTTGGGTTGAAAAAGGATTTATCAAAAATGGCCACCTACTCCTAGTTTTTGGAAGGAAGACATTAAAATGCGTCGCAAAATACCAAACCTATTAAGTATTAGGGGAAGAATGCGCAATGCCTCATTATTCTTTCCGGTTGGAGCTAATAAAAGTCAACGGTTTGCCAGCAGATGCGATACTGATAACGCTTCAGATTAGAGGATTCTGCAAAGAGGAATGGGCAGCACAGTTAGAAAGGTTAGTAGAACGACACTATAAGCTTAGAAAGCCTACCAAACCACCTGCTGTGCACTCAGTAACCCGGTGGTTCACTTTTCAGTTATAAGTATGTGAATAAGAGATAATATTTTAGCCCCAGATCTGAGCAAGGCACTATTTTTGGGCGTCTTCCAAGGCAAGGGCGAGACTTCACAGCCAGAGCCAACAATCATTCGCGCGTGTTTACATGCATGGCATCAAACACAATATTGGAAGCTACTCGCAAATAGAGAAGGGCACATTTCACAACTCCCCCTTTTTCTATTCTATAGAGGAGCATGTAACGGCGGAATCTAATTGGTCCGACATCCTGAATATAAAAGAGGAGGTTCTCAGAGTGTGGTGTCTTTCGGTAAGTAACGCTCAAAATAACTGCATTCTTTTGTCCGTTTGTGATTAGCACAACTGGCAATGAAACAAGTTTCATATTCTGAAAGCCCAGCTGTGCTTATTGTGGCGAAATGAAACAAATTATTGGAAATGCAACATAACCCACGTGACTGAATGCAAAACATTTAAGGACTTTTTAATAAAGATTTGGCCACAGCGCCATTTTGGGCTTCAAATTTGAGCAAATCAATCAGTAATTGAAGAGTATGAACCAATCACGAAATCCTTAGGGCGACACAAGCCTGGAACCCTCGGAGACAGCAAGCAAAACGAGGAGTTTTCCAGCTCTATAAACGCCCCAGGTGTTGTACAAACACGCAAGATAACATAATCAGATGGAGTCAGAGTGGAGGCCACACTTGAAAGAAACCCATAACGTGGGGTAGCTGGGAAATCCTTTTAGCTCCATAGAAGAAGGACTTGAGGACATTATAAAACTATTGTGCAATGGCGCCTGTGATATGCATGTGCGACAAGCACGAATGGATGTTCACAAACTGAAGAAGCTTATTGGCCCAGTAGCACCAACACTTTTAGTGGATTTTAGGTCTTTTTAGAGAGCCCGAGCAGACTAAAATAGGTCGGTGAGATCAGGCAAAGTTTTTATACGAACCGTTCTAGCAGATAGTAGTATGAGGCTGTTGGATTAAGACAATAGAATGTGCTTTCCATTGTTGTTGAAGAGATGGAAAGTGCAAAATAGCAAGTCGGATAACTTGACAAGAATTAACTATTGATTACTAAAGTGCCAGTTTGTTTCGCATGCCCGTAGGAAGGCAGAACACAAATCCCCTCCAAGTAGTTATATGGAATTTGAACCAGTCAAGCGAAGCTAAGTACAATTTTGCAAAAAAACGCGTGCCCTATCCGAGGTTCTTTCCCTCTGAAACAGAGTTATTTGCTTTTCACTGTAGCAAAGAGATGGCACACCATTGCGAATTCCTGACAACGATGTAGGTTACTTCTTCAGCGATGAAATCTTCGTCGTCCTGAAGACGTTCAGGAGGAACACTAAAATGTGCTACAACATTCACTTCTGGATTGGGGAGGAAAAGGCCCAGGTAATTGCTGTTCAGGCAGTTTTCCGTTTTACATTTTGCTACTAACTTTCGTTTAATAGCATAGAAATATGCTTTCGACAGAGATGAAATTTCAAATGCATTACTTAGAGACTGCCACGGAAAGTTTGTGCAGTCACTATATGCTAAGTCAAATGCTTTTAAACAAAATTTGAAATAAGCGTATATGTTTTCATGGAAGCATAGCATCGAAATATAAAAGGGCTAGCGAAATCGACGAAGAACATCGAAATTAAAGGGAATGAATGGGCTTACGAAGAATTACTGAACGGTGGTGATGAATGAACTTAAATATTCAACTATACAGGAAGCCTTTTTAGTGGACTCTATGTTTGTTGCTAAAACGTGTAAAAACTAAGTGAATTGCACATGTTACGAGAAATCTTTCCATTTGTGGAAAACATTCTTCCTCATAATATAACGACGGTAGGTTAAAAGTTGACAAGAAAACTTTAAATTCTGGAATCTCACAATAAGTAGTTGATTTTAGGTTATTTCGTATTAACGTACCAGAAAGACCAACAGTTGCCGTCTGTGAGTTCAAAGTGGTTTATCGAGTTACACGATTTAAACAACATATGCGTGTAGGATTTATGGAGGAACTTGAAAAAAAGTGCCCTCCCGATGAATGAACTTTTTATAGATTTTTGATCCTTATACCCGTACTAATTCTTGTCTTCAAAAAGTAGGAGCATAATTCATTTACTTTCCTCGAAATTGGAAAGTAGAGTTGCTCATTCCATGCAATCAGATCGCCAACTTATTCACTTTTATTAAAACGTGCTTGCCTTTCAAAAGTTCCAAAGACAAGGCGAGTTTTCAAAAACTCTGTACCAGTTCTAATTATTAAACAGCACATAAATGGGCTGGGATCTATGTGGATGCGCATCAACTGACGCATTTAATGGAAGGTGTCCCTAAAATAGATTTTCAATAGTTGACTACTACTCGTTGGGCTTATTTGCTGCCGTATCTCCCAAGAAGAGTTTCATTTGTGTGCCTAAAACACTGAAGAAAATGATGGCTAGCTCGTCTAATTGTATCTTCATTTCTCGTTTCCTCCCTTAGGAAATGGGTGCAAGTCCCCCAGCCAAGGTGAAGGAGCTGATGGCCATGCTTAATGACAAAGTTGTGCTCTTTCGTGAAATTGAAGGTTTCGAGTCTCCTCAATTCAAACAATACTTTAAAGTCTTCGGGTAGGCTTATTTTTCTGCCCTTCGAATGATGTCTTGTAAATGCAGGTGGCAAGGTTTTGTACCCATCGCAAAGGCGCTCTCTGTATTCATTGATTTCTCAAGGCTTATAATTGATCACGGTTTCTGTAACTTGCTGACCAGTAATTGTACTCTGAACGTAAAAGTAGCAGAGTTTTGGGCGTGTGTGCTGTTCTGAATTAATCTTTGTGCACCCTACCTCACTCAGCTCTGGCAACGGGAATTCTAGCAACAGCAGTAATAATCTGTTACTCTTAAACATCACAGTAGCTGTAATATTTACGTACGCTTTCCCCCTGTATTGTGAACCTAGCAGATAAAAAACAGTTTGTTATGGTGTACAAGAGGGATAGAGAAACAGTAAATTTGATAGGAGACTCTAACTTAGTATTGCGCCTATTTCCGCGCTGCCTCTGCAAGCATATTGCGAGCTATTTGTTTCTCGACACAAAACATCGGAACATGATTTAGCAGATGTTTTCGCCGACGGCTACAACTACCTTTAGACAAAGTCGGACGACTAACGGGATCGGCTGATTGAATACATATACGTTCCAGAAGAATCTATATTCGGTTAAGCCCACCAGACTTTGACAAACGCAGAGAAAGGAAAGGATACATGCGAACACACACATAAGAGCTATTGGTACAGGTTTGCCCGTATTTGCAAGCCCTTCAAAGCATTCTTGTAGGAATAAAGATTTGATTGATTCCGGCAGCAATTGAATGAAGGGTAGATACTAACGGGTTAAAGATTCCAAAGATTTGACGGCCCAGAGGTTTTGCTTTATCTGCAGACATGCCAGCTGGGATTGGCTAACTGAGGATCACAAGGATTGACCGAAGACGACGGATGTCTCGGTCCTCTTGTTTCTGTTTCTCAACCTCCTTGGGTTACCGTAAGGGCTTTACAATCGCTATCGCATCGCCAGGCTTATCCTTTCATGAATCTTCAAGTTTACTTTCAGATCAGAGGCCGTTTTGCTACGATGATTCTTTCATGCAAAGGAATTGCAGTTGTGCGAAAAATTGTTATGATGTAGTTACTTGCCTAGTTCATTGCCAATTAAAAATTTACGTCAAGTTTGTGACACAGCCTGTTACTGAGTCAGTTAACACTTGAAAAGCAAAGAAGATCCTGATTGAACCAATCTCTTTTTTACCCACGTCAGTGTCCACAAGGGCTCCCTCAATGATATCTTCAACCCCAACGATCCAAAGGACTTCACGCCAAAGTTGCTGCATTTCCACCTGAACAAGAAGCGTAACCGAACAGAAATGTTTGAGGTTCCAATCAGCTGGAAGTCCCTAACCTCCAATGATGTCTTTATCTACGACGAGGGTACTAAGATGACCCAGTGGAATGGGAGCAGATGCGACGAGGAGGAGCGACAGGCGGTAGGCATTGACTAATTTTTTCGAGGAGATTTTATGGATGGAATTAAGTCTAAACGGGATAGATAGTACCCGAAAGCTTCATTTTGAAAAGTTCCTTAAATTGCTTGAATCTCAATAATTAAAAGAACCCTAAACCCAATGCTTTTCAAAGAAAAAGTGTACTGTACACGGTCAGGTCGTCACCCAAGGGCAGGTTATATTTGAGCTATTTGACTGGGACCTAGCCTATTACACACTTACATAAATGTATATATACATTTATGTCATCATGCATACCTGCGTAAAAAATTCTCATTTATATATATAAACTTAACGAATTATTTCGAAAAAATATGACTGAAGTGACCTGGAATTAAATTAATCGAATACTTTTCTTCCGGGTCTGCTCTGAAAGGCTGCTAGTATTTGAGCCGAAGTCCGTAAACATCTAGAATGACGATTTATTGCCGATTATACTAAGTAATAGAAGATCTAGTAGTACAATTTTACATGATGGTTATTCTACTTGGCTTTTGACATGGACACAATCCGACAACCGGGACAGGGGGGTTTCTCTGAGGTTTCTAATAGGATTCTGCTATTCAATAGGGCTCTCAAGGATTCTCCATGTGGTTTTGGGACAGGAAGTTTAGAGATGCCTGCTAAATAGAATTCCTTTGGGGAGTCAAGAAGCAGTCAAACCCATTGGAGCTGCTATAATTAGTAGCAGGAGCATTGTTTAAACACATGTCCTTGTTGGACGTATAATGGAATGACGGCCATTGCTAGATAACCAAACACTGATGAACTCTGATTTGGCGCACCGCTTAGGACACATCGGATAGAACTCGACTAGGGACCAGAATAACACAAATGCAAACCAAGTAATCCTGCGACATCATAATTCAACTGTCAGAAATCCAGGCTATAATGTTACTGCGAGTAGCTCGTACTGAATACCAATTTCGGTAACAAAAATGAAACGTTATGCAATGACCCGGGGTTCCTATGTTCACGGTACCGATGTCTTCCAGTTTGCCGGTATATGAACCGATTTCGTGTTTAAAGGGTCTTCATATGTGCACTGTCCTCTTTCTACCTCTATACGCCAGAACGTGCCTTTTCTTTTATTTGCTATTTCTGAAAAGGCGAGACACTACATCGCGTCTGCACTCAAGAGGCGTAATTGCAAGGCCACTTCTGAGTTCTACGACGAGGAAGATCTGTTCGAAAAGGTGAGAAAGTTAATATATGAGCAAGAAAATTCGTCTTACGTCAGCTTGAATGTTTATTAAAAACTATTAGAAGGACATGGTGGTTAAAGTGCCATCTCTGTGATCAGCATTGACTGCCATCGGATAGGCTATCCACCGAAGGTGTCTTTCAAAAATTCTATCAGACTGATTGCCCTTTTATTTCTTCCTCCACCTGCACTTAGCAGAGGAAGTGCTAACTGATCAGGCTGAAATCAACATGTTTTTATTTTTCCTTAATAATACACAGAATGAACTCCGTAAAAAATTGGGTGAAAAGGATGTACCTCCCATGCACACTAAATATGAGAAGAAAGGGTTCCAGAAGGTAATGCTGCGGTAAGTCCCAATTTGTAGGAAACAGACACACTTTAGGCTTTGTGTCCAATGGGAGTTTTTATCTAGCCGTAACAGGACACGTCTGCCTTCGGTAATTTGCCCTATCAAACAATTCGCTTACCTGTTCATTCATTTGTCCATTCTTCGTGACCTCAAACCTAAGGTGCAAACAGGAGAGAAGGCATTCACTCCTCAGTTTTAATTACCCATGAATGCAGAATTTAAGATTGAAAAAAAGAAAGCCGTTTTTAGGTAGCAACAAGCGGGCTCTTGAAACATACTGCAAGCTTGTACAAAACACCGGTAAATGTACAATACTACCCTCATACAACAGGGGTTTATATAGATTAAATTATTCGATAGGCCTGCAGAAGAGGCATTCTTAGTCGTTCTGACGGCAAATTCCTATGACTTCTACTGGCAGCTAGTTTTATCCGATAAGATTATCCTACTATAAATTGAAACTTATGTGATATTTTCAAAATCTGGCTGACGAGTTTCATCCACGTTTACGAACGTGCTGCGTAAATCGTAACGGGGAATACAGGTGTCGGAAAAAGTAGACAGTGGAATATTTTATGGCACGCTTTAACTAAACGGACAACCTGAGCTATTCTTAAATCACTTTTCAGTCAGGTGAAACGCAGAAACCTAATAAGCCTAGTAAAAAACTTTTCTATAATTTTTAAACAACAACAGCAAAATGCCAACCTCACTCCACTTTTGTCTTCCCCACTATAGACTGTCTGATGAGTCAGGCACACTGGTTCTGACAAAAGTCTACAGCGGCAAGATCTATCGCGACGGTATCAACCCAAATGATGTCACCTTCGCCGAGGACTTCAACGTTCTCTTTGTTTACATCGGTCCAGGTGCCTCAGAAAGGGAAAAGCTCAGCGCTTGGGACGAGGCAGTGGTAAGATTTCAAAACAGTTTGGCCTGTCATTGTTGCATGAAGGAGTTCGTAATCCAACTTTTTTTAGATATGCACATATGAGTATTTGAGTCTGTCGTAGCGAAGCCATATCAACGAAGACCAGGCAGACTGCAATGACCAGCGATGACTCAGTTGCCAGTCAGGCACACACCTTTGCTCAAGCAGATCCGCGGTGCGGGCCTGACTCAACGTCTAATTGGACAAATGCACTATCAGCGAATGTGGTTAAAGGCTCTCAGCTACCGAAGGTGCTTGCAGAGGTTGTTCTGGTTACACGGCTCACCACATGTGCTCCAGGCTACGTGGAGCTCCAACCTACAATCCCGCAAAACGGCCTCATGGTGGCAACAGCTAATTGGCTGGAAATAGGCGATAAAGTCCTATTATCCTCGTTGAGTAAATTTACCAATAATTACTTACATTTTACTACAAATCTGCCTGTATGACCAGCAGAGGGGAGAATTAAAAACAGGCTCAAGCCTTCCTTCGACTGTAGTTCGGATATCTACTTAGATGCTAAGGCCATTTGATGAGCCTAAGTGTCTTGTACTTGGTTATGCACAAATTAAGGTCCTTGCATTGCCAATCGGAGTGCCTAAGTCCGACAGCAGTGTCATGAAGGTTACCTTGCAACAGTGCTAATTGCCGAAATTGTCTAATTTTGTAGAAATACCTGAAGACAGCAGGAAGGCCGGAGAAGGCGATTGCAGTCTTCGCTTCCGGATCGTATCTGCCAGAATTCAACGAAATATGGAATGATCAGGAGGTCCAGAAAAGTGCAGAAGGCACCCACGCTTCGAATGGTGGATCAGTGAATTACTAAGCCAGCTTTTAGTCTTTAAAGTTAACCGTGGTTATTAAATCTAATAAATGATATGGTTCATTGCTGTTCATTTCAAAGCTTTGATGTCCACACTTGGTAGGTAAGGTGATTTGTCTTTGCAACGTCCGACTCAGCATACATTCTAAGAGGAGGTCGTCGTTATCACCTGAACATTATTTTATTGCATCGAAATGAGCCGGAAAGTAAACGCAGATATAGATCTGGCGCCCATAAGAGCCGATCGTTGGGAAATCTCTGGTCTTTCTATCAACTAATTTGGCCAGGTCCCAACGCCCTGCTAAACGAAATTCAAGTGTCGGAGTTTTAAGACGTAAGATTATTTTCACCTTATGCACAGAACTAAACTAAATAGAAGTGGTCAGTGTTGGAGAACCCGACTAGCGCCTTGCATCGACGGCATGGGCTTGGCCAACTCATGCCTGCAGATGAGCAGGGCCATAGCGCTTAAGGGTGTTTCCACTAGGAATTTTTTGATGACGGATTTCGGCTGCTGTTCGATTCGCTGTTAAGCCAGTTAACCTTCATACAGAAAAGTTCAAGTAGCTGCTTTGCTGGCCGTTTATGTTACGAACTAACTCCTGAAATTCGTGTTGGTTTTTCACATGCAGGAGGATTGCACAGTCATTAGTTCATCTCCCTAGTGGTCACTTGATAGCTTAACTTTCAAATCGTCAATGAAGTTTCCAAGAAGAACACAGGTCCCACATAGTAAACAAATCCGGTCTCTTCCTGAAGGGTGATAACCACATGAAATCTCATATGACTTAGTAAACTGGTTATCAAAGTTCCAATTGGTACACATTTGTGCGTAGCAGAAATCAGTAATGAACAGGTTTTTCTATAAAATTTCGAAAAAGAGGTAGTGAGTGGCCTTTGCGCAAAAGTGGGTGGATTGGGTGCAAATTGTGTACAAAAATTAATTTTTTTCAAAGTAATGCAATGGGCTCTTACCGCTCAGAATGATTTCCTGCTTTGTGGGTAGAACGCTCAAGTAGAATTATCACAGTATATATTTGGAAAATGACCCTGCATACTGGAATTGTGCTTGCTTCACGATTCGGATGTCAATTCGAGAGCTCACTGCATCGTCTTTCAGTTCAAGTGATGCCTCCTGTTTTTCCACCGATACCCCGCAGTTGAAAATGCCGAAGGCACTACAGGCAAGAATGACTTATATGGTCCCTTAAAGACGACACGAGAACAGGAAACGCCTGAAAAACGGGTCCTTGCGCGGGATTCTGAAGAAAATAGGGTTTGGCTCACGGTTGAAGTAAGGATAAAGGTTAATTCGGGTAGCGTTAAATTTATGGGTAGCGTTAACCATAGAGCTGGGGCTTCTGGCAGGGGACTGCAGTTTAGGTTAGGGTTAGGGCACCGGAAGTGTGCAAAACCACCTTTATCACTTGTGTGGGACGCCTCTCTTCCCGCATCCTAGTTAGGAGGGCCATATAAGTGATTGTTGCCCATATAAGTTGCCTTTCTGTGTCTACAGCTTCCACTGGATACGTTGCCGTTAACCTTCACGTAGTTACGCCTGTTCACTGATAACCTGAACAAAAGTATCATTACAAAGCCACTTAGAAAACATCAGTCAGAGACCTGCAAATCAGTTCTGACATTCGAAAGACCACACCGGGAATCGGCGTGCATGACACAGTGATAGTCGAATTAGAACCGTAAACTACGAAGCCAACCATATAAAAAGACCAACCTGATACAAGAGAGCCATGCAAATCTCGGGCGTCGTGGATCAATGATGTCAATCCTCCACACCTACCGATATGCTCTCATTGCCAACTAATGTTCAGAGCAGGCGTCACACTCTCCGCATATTTTCCGATCGATCATCACGAAAACCCACCAAGCTCATCACTCCTAGCGCAGAATGCCGCCAAAATTAGCAACACCATGGAGGTAAATACATTAACCTAACCTCCCATCCTCCCAAATATCACTAACACCACCACCACCACCATCATCACCACCACCACCACCACCAACACCACCGACAGTTCGACCGTCAATAGCGACGAGATCCACCGTATGCTCCATGGAAGGGTGGCGCTGGGATGGTGACTTGCACGTGATTTAGTTTAAAGTGATAGTAGACTTACACTGCATCTACCGCACTTTTTCTTCTTCCCCCACCTGAGCCCGGTATCAGGACAGAGTCAAGAAGACCGGAGGCGGGAGATGTAGCAGGTGGCTGGCGTGGCTGGAGCCGCCCATGGGCGTGCCACCACACCTGGCTAAGATCTTACGGAGTGGGAATGCCATTAAGGCCACATTAAGAAGGAGCCATTGCAGCCGGACTCTCAGTCCGCCAGTCAACCACTACACACAAAACACCCATTGGGCTGACCACGCGGCCGAGTTATCCCGCCAGTTGGCAACCTTCCAAGTCACGGCTTTTAGCGCACCATGATAGTTTCAGGCGTGTCAGATTGTTTATAGTGAGGAAAATGCGCTGACCTATCGACCTCACTCTCTGCCCCACCCCCCACAATCAAACCACCGTCCGAGCCAGTCAGTTGTCTGATGTGGGAGTAGGCACATTGGCTGACGGGTCGGCGTACCCGTCTTCGCGCGCCACAGCATGACCTGGCCCCCATAACGCACACAACAGAATTCACTAAATCAGGGGATAAGGAGAAGCCATCGCCGTCTGACTCCCAGTTCACTGGTTAGCCACTCGACACTCACAGCACATGCACTGGGCCGACGGCGTGGTCTGGTGTAAGCGTCCGATTGACAGCCTTCCAAGCCAAAGTTTCTAGGTAACCGTGATATTCTCATGTACGTGATGACAGTGAGGGTGTTGTCTATGTATTGTTGTAGGTAGTGTGCGCTAATGTGGCTTAGCCTCCGATGGTTTAGCGCAGGTTGTCATGGAGGCGCATGTGTCCTAATAGGCCCATACGGTGTGTAAAGGTGCAGGAGCAGTGAGAGAAGTGGAGGCGGGCGCGTTGACTGTATGTCGGAGCCCCAGACCCCGGTTCACCAGCATCCGTGCGATGTTTTCGCAGGTGACCGACCAGGCCGATGTGTGTATTGAAGTTGCGGGCGCAGTGTGTGCAGGAGAAATCGGTAGAGGCTGGGGATGTCATTCCTGGTAGTGGGGGTGGCAGTGGCGGTAAGAATGGCAGGAGCTGAGGGTGCGCATGGGTATTGGTGATGTCGGCATTGCGGTGAATTCCGCTGTCAGGGATGCGCATGCGACCGAATAGTCCCATGCGATGAGTGAATGTGCGAGGACAGTAAGGGAAGTGGAGGCGGCGATCTCTGCTGTGGGTTGGTGCTCCAGGCACTAGCTCACCAGTTTCTGTACAATAGATTCAAAAGTCACCGACCAGGCCGATGCGTGGGCTGAATGTGAGGCGCAATGAGGATAGTTTAGGAGAGAGTCCCTATCGCTGGTGGTGGTGACGGTGGTGGTGAGGTTGGTGGGGGTAACAGGTGATGACTATTGGAATGTGGTCTCTATGATGGTGAGAGTAGTGGAATTGGTGCCAGGAGTGATGGTGGTGGAGGCGGGGGGTGGTTTCCGAAGGAAGTTCGGCAGGATTTAACGTAGAAATTGGGGTTGTCCTCCCAGGTTACCGGGTTGATTTTCAGTTGCTTCAGAGATTACTTCAAAGTGTCCTTGTAGCGTCGTTTTTGACCTCCCTGTCGCCGAGCACCCGTAGCGCATCGCCGTAGAAAAGTCGTTTGGGTAGTCGCTCGTCGTCCATTCTTACCAGGTGGCCGCTCCATCACAGTTGCACTTGCCTCAGCATGGCTTGGATGCTGAGGATTCCGGTCCGCTCCAAAACTTCCGTGTCCGGGATCCTGTCTTGCCATCTCAGCTTCAGTATTCTGCAGAGGCAGCTGAGATGGAAGTGATTCAGCTTCCTGGCTTGGTTCGAGTAGACGGTCCAGGCCTCCGCTCAATAAAGGAGTATCGTTAAGACGACGGCCTTGCACACCTTCAATTTGGTGTTCAGGGTAATACCATGGCGATTCCACACGGAGGCCTGCAGCCAGCCGAAGGTTTGACTGGCTTTGGAAATCCGTTGAGCAGCCTCGTCGTCGATTCTCGTGTTGAGTGACAGCGTGCTTCCCAGATAAGCAAAGGTTCCACATTTTTAGTTGAGCGCCGTTGATATTGATTCGGGGAGCATTGTATTCCGCGCTGGGTGGCGGCTGGTGCATGACAACCGTTTTGGCTGTACTGATTGTTAATCCGAAATTGGCGCACCCTGCGGTGAAGAGGTTCATGTTCCTTTGCATGTCTTCCTCCGTCACGGTCATCCGCAAAGAGCAAGTCATGGACTGTAGCAGTAGACACGTGCGTTGTGTCCTGCATATACCGACTGTTGAGAAGGTGCCCATCAGTTCTGTAGGCGACGCGGATCCCAGGTTGCTCATCACACTAGGCGTGCATCAGCATAGCAGACATCATGAGATTGAACAGGGTGGGAGCCAATACGCAGCCCTGCTTCACTCCGTTGGTCACTACGAATGGTTCGGATACCATCCCGTTGTCAGTGACGCGCACAATCCTCCCGTCATGAAGTTTACGCACCATGTGCTTGAACCACTCAGGACAGCCGAATTTCTGCATGAATTTCCACCGTCCGTTGCGATTTACCATGTCAAAGGCTTTCGTCAGATCCACGAAGGTAGTTAAAAAGTGAGTACGCATTTCCTGACACTTCTATTGCAGCTGGCGGGTGGCAAAGATCATGTCAATTGTTCCGCGGTATTGGCGGATGCCACATTGGCTTTCCGGGAGCAGTCCCTGCTCTAGGTGACCGTTCAGGCGATTGAGAAGGATACGGGCGAAGATCTTCTCGGCGATGTTGAGCAACGATATGCCTCTGTGATTATCACAGAATTGCTGGTCCCCCTTCCGCTTATAGAGATGGGCGATTGTCGCGTCTTTGCATTCCTGAGGAACTTGTTGTTGGCGCCACACCTCCTGGAAGAGTGTTGTAAGTTCTGCCATTTGCACAGCCCACCGTGCTTGTAGAATTCCGGTGGGATTGCGTCGGATACCGGTGCTTTACCGCTGGAACTCTGCTGCACAGCCCGGATGGTTTCTGGTAAGGAAGGCGGCAGATCCAGGACATTGTTCTTGTCCACTTGAGGGAGTCGGTCAATGGCAGCATCGGAGATGGCTGGTGAGTAGTTAAGGACATTTCTGAAGTGCTCGGCCCAGCACTTCAGAATTTGCGATTTCTCTGTCAGCAGTGTTGTGCCGTCAGAGCTGAGCAGCGGTGCGGATCCCTTGATACACGGGCCGTAGATGGCCTTGATGGCTTTGAAAAAGTTTTTAATTTCATTGCGGTCCGAATACCCCTGGATTTCCTCAGCCTTTCGGATCATCCAGGCATCGTGCATCTCCCGCAGCCGTTGTTGTACAAGGCGCCGGCATCTGAAGAAGGCTGCTTTGGGGGCATCAGTCCTAAGGTCCATGTAGGATTTGTATAGTCAATTCTTATCCGCGAGTAAATTGCTGATGTCGGTGTCATTGTCGTCAAACCAGTCCTGGTCTCGACGGCGTGCGCGTCCGAGGACTTCGAGGGCAGTTGACTGGATGACATTTGCAGTTGACATCATCGTGTTTCCACGGTGATATTTTTATTTGGAACATGCAGGTCCTCCAGTTTCTGGGTTATTTGGTTGCTGAAATCAAAACAGTGAGCAGGCAACTTTAACAAAAGAGTATTTTACTTACATGGCGGTCTTCGTCTGGGTTGAAGTCGGAGCCTCATCTTGTAGATGACAAGGCGGTGATCCGTCCAACAATTGTCATCGCGGATCGCCTTGGTTACCAGTACGTCCTGTCGATCTCGCCTCCGGATGAGAATATAGTCCAGCAGCTTCCAGCGCTTGACTGAGGGTGCATCCACATGGCCTTCTCCAACGTCGGAAGAAGGTGTTGGTCAGCAGGAGACGGTGTTCCGCACAGGTTCGCAGAAGAAGGAAGCCGTTATAATTAAAGCTACCGAGACCGTGGGGACCCAGCACTCCCTGCCAGGCAGCGTGGTCCGTCCCGACGCTGGCGTTACAGTCACCATGGATAATTAACTCGTCCACCTTCGGCACAGTCGCCAGCAGGGCGTGCAGGTCCTCGTAGAATGTTTCCTTCACCGCATCAGAGCTCGTCATTGGGGGAGCGTAGGCGCTGATGATGGTGGTGAACTTGTTTCCCCGAAGAGGCAGGCGGAGGCTTATCAGGCTATCATTGATACCCTGTGGTAGACAGGGCAGAAGCCCCACGATGTCATTCCAGATGGCAAGGCAACACCCGCGTCGCGTTCCTCTGCCATTGGCCGGCCGCTCCAAAAGAGGGTGTAGCCGGTTCCCACCCCCTTCAGTTGACTCTGTTCAGAGAATCGGGTCTCACTGAGAGCAGCAACCACCACCTTGTAGCGCACAAGTTCCCGAGCGACTAGCGACGTCCTCCGTTCTAGCCGGTTGCTTCTATGATTTTCTGAATGGGAACGAACATTGCAGGCTGCTAGTGTGAGTTTACTCACCACAGCAGCCCGGAGGGTATGGCGCGGGGAATGGAGATGTGGGTATTATTGTTTGTTTGAGTTTTACGTCGGCGTATTTTTCGATCTGCAAACCGCAGCCGGCTGCAGAAGACGTGAGACCAGTATTTTTTGGGAAACTTTTATAGCCCCTTCCTCCGTGAAAAGGCAAGCAGTGCTGTCCCATAATAAGGCTGCTCAGACATCCCAGACGGCTGCCGAACTCCACTATGGGTCACGGTTTTGTTTTAGTGGGAGAACGACCCGAGTTAGCCTGGGCCATCTACGGGGTTGCTGTCACCCCCACCGTAGGACTTTTTGAGAGGGGGGAGGTGGGAAGTTCGGGAGTCATACATACCGGGTGTGGAGGCACACACAACACCGAAGACCCTCACCTGGTTTAGCCCGCCGGTCGTGACGGTTACCTGGGTCGTGGCCTCTGGGAAGAGGTCAAGTTCGAGGAGCCACAGGTGAGAGTTGGGTACCAGTTAGAGGCGGCCACAGAAGCATTCACCACCTGTACAGGACAAATGGACCGACCAACGGCGATCTGTGTGGTGCTATCCCTAACTAGTACATCTACACCCCACCACTACCACCACCATTACAATTAACGATGCAGAGTTAGTGTCAACCTGTCGCAATGGTGGCCGCTCCTTCATAAGACATATCAGCTTGTCCGGTCACCTGCGAATTTGGCGCAATGTCACCTTCGACCCAGTGCCCTGGACACCAAGATACATCCGTCTTATGAGATTTTACTATTCCTGAACATTCGGTCATTGCGTTGGCCTTATGGGTCCAGAGGAAGTTTGAATAAAACGTCACAGTCCAGAAGTAGTCACCACACCTAGCGCTATCTGCAGACGCATGCAACCTGCGACACACAAGAAACGACTCCCCAGAATGTGCGTGCATGACTCCCCGCCGCATCACAGTAGGTACCATTTCTGCCGTATTCATACTATTCACATTGTTAACACCGGTATGGTGAGTTGAATGTCTCACCCCAGAACGTCCATATATCCGCAGCATAGCCTGCCATCAAACATGTATGGATCAGCTGTGTTTGGCACACCTAGGTGAGCTATTCCACCTCATCAGCCAATGAGTTCAGTATCATTTCAAGTCATTGAAGGCTGTGGTCGAAATTGGGAAGTCCAACCTCGAGAAAAATCAGAATATTTCCCACCCAACTACATTTGTGACGATTTATTCTATCAGGACGCGTGGCTACCAGTCATGGCTTTGAAGGCTGCCAACTGACAGAAAAAGGCAGTTCTTCGCAGAACTGAGGAGTAATTTGCAATGACCCCCTCATTATGAAACCTTTTTGGGAATTATCACTCAATCCAGATCTGAGCCGTTAGATCTGAGCTTTAGACAGCTGGACCGTGGACCAAATTGCGTGCGTGGTGCGAGTTGACTGGCCGTTCAGCCTAGTCCTCAACTGTCATCCACTTTCTCTTGTCATCGGGGCCAGGTAGAAGAGAGTAGGATGCTTCCACACGTCTGTCTCACTTTGAAAACATTCAGGCGCACGTCAACACTCTGCTCACTCCGTGGGGCATGCAATTGTCAAACTGTCGATGTACGTTTGAAATAATAGGCACTACTACGTAAGGTGGGCTGTGCAACTCTCTGATCAACTGTCCTCTATACGAAGGGTCACTGTTTTAAGAACCAATCTAATCGAATAAAATCGCAGTGCACCAAGGGACTTACCGATTGTTATTATGCTTATAGGACAGCACTATTACCCTGATCAGTGGGGTGTCTGTTTTGTACAGCATCACGGCTATAGTAAACGAGGCTTTGATGATTGAATGTGGAAGATCTTGATAAATCTGGACGCAGTTGTATGTCAAAGACGTTATACCGTACTTCCGACATAGATACTAGCTAAAAGCTCAGACACGTGTTTCGCTGATGTTTCTGCTGCTGTGTGACACAGCAACGAGGGGTTCGGCTCCTCAGTGGGTCCCCCAGCGTTCTCTATGCAGTTGTATGTCCTGAGCAGGACACATTTAATATAGAGTTTTTCAAATATAATAATAATAGTTGTGGAAATGTGGAATAACTGGTTTGCTTACAACGTTGCCTCCAATACAGGCAGCCGCAACAGTTCCCTCCTCCGTACCCCTAATTCAACGTTAGTGAAGATACGAGGTCCAAATAAATTATCGCGTTAATCATGCCCAAAGAAGAAGAAGAGGCGCTTTCATGGAAGCAAGAGTCATCGGTTGAGCTAATGACAAAACGGCCAGACTGGCGCTCGAAAGTTGGTCCTCAGTTGGCACAATCAACAGAACTATTGATCTGCATCCGACCTAGCAGGCCCTACAAGGCTGCCAACAGAACTAGGGAACAAATTGCGGCTTCTCCAACAGCCATCGCTCTCACAGCAGGGGGTAAGAGAGCCACCCGGAGGTCACCCGACCGAGGTGAGAACTCGGCCCACATACGCGCCCAGACGGCCAAACGGGTCCACACAGCGGATCAGCCCATCCGGTTATGAGAAGAGGGCCTGACCTCGTGCATACGACAACAGTGCAAGGGTCAGAGGTAACACGGATGCGCCAAAAATCAGTCAAGGAGCGACCAAAGCCAGTCCTGCCGTTAAGTCTACCCCGGGATACAAATTTGTGACCCGTTATGGGCGAAGCATGCTTGGTGCTTTTATAACTGAGGGGTGGAACGCGGAGATTTGCTGAGAACAGCTTCCTTCACAATTATTTGAATCCCTAAATGACAGGATTGCACGTGCCATCGAGAATCCTCACGACAACGGAAGAGAGCGTGCTTTCCAAAGGCCGGAAATAGAATCTTTCTGACTCAAAGTATTTGGGATTTCTTGCAAGCTTGGATTCCATCATATCGACTGCGAACCTCACAGAAGACGAACAGTTTACTATACGAAATAGTACCATACAAGACTTAAAAAACCGGAAACATGTTTCCGTACTTTTAAATGAAAAGAGGAAAGCGTTAAAGGGTCTTAAAACTGACAAGGATATTATCATTCTCCCCGCGGAAAAAGGAGGCACGATTGCAGTTTTGAACAAAACAGATGACAATGAGAAGATGTTGCCATTGTTAGAAGATGGATCCACCTACGAACCACTCTCTGCGGACCCTAATAAGACACAGAATTTATATATTGATAAGGTGTTGAAATGTCGTACACTCAAGAAGCAACTGTCAGGAGATATTGTTAAATCTCTGAGGCACACTAAACCAACCATTGCGAAGAAGCATAGACTACCTAAATTCCACAAAACTGAAGTTCCACTGCGAACGATAGTCTCATTAATCGGTGCGCCAAACTACAAAATTTCCATAAAGTTATTCCACAAGCTTCATCCGCTTACGAGGAATTCTGCAAGCTGGTTTCGTAGTTTTGTCGTTGGTTTTGCGCCATGCGGATTTGATGTTTGCTCAGGTGTCTTTCAAAGAGTCCAGAAATGTTTTTAATGCATAGAAGTGTTTGCTGTTTTTTGGTTTGGGCACTTGATCGAAACAGTCTAGTTCCTTGTCTTTTTCCTTTAACTCCTGTCGTCCCGTGCATTGAATCACGAAATCCCTTGGATAACCATTTCTGGAAAACAGTTTGAACAAATAACTAAGTTAGATTTGTTAGAGCTCGTTATCAGAAGTGTTATTTTTTGCTGGATTGAGTAGGATGTTAACAGTAGTCCTATTGTGAGCTAAAGGGTGGTTCCTCTGGTAATGCAGTATAACTTCCGCATAAACGTTTTTACGTTAAACTAATGTGTGGGTTGCCCCGTCAGTCTTTCGCTGTAAGAAGACTTCAAAAATTAGAAGTTTACCGTCAACTTCTGTTTTGAGCGTGAAAATATACCTGGTAACATGGAGTTAATAACACTATGCAGCGTTTCTGGTTGATCCTTTTTACGATTAAAAGCGTATAATCGACCCAGCCTACCTATAATTTGTGGTTAACTAGTGGTCAGGTCTTAGCCTCTAATTTTTGTATTCTTACCTCAGTCAGGATGCCGGAGATGGGTGATAATATCCTTGTGAATACGTTTAAGATTGCAAATATTTCGCACATTTACTTCACGTCTGACCACGATACGGGGAACCAGCGTCGAGAATTTACATTCCAACGTTTTTTTAAAGTTTTCGTAAATAACACTTTTTGTTCGAATTTTAATTCTCGGGATGCCAGTTTCCCAATTTATATATATATATATATATATATATATATATATATATATATATATATATATATATATATATGTTAATGTGGAACCGACAAAGACAAGGGAGACCGGAATGGCCATTTCTGGCTTATTAGCCGTCATCAGCCAGTCATACCCAATCCCAAGTGTGGCACACCTGGGATTCGAACCCGCGACCTTTGGTATTTGAGTCGAACGCTCTACCATTGAGCCACGGGCTCGTTGCTTTGTCGGTTGTGATCGGGAATATGATGATAGTGTGGCTCACCGATCTGCTTAAGGAACATTTATGTTCCGTTGTGCCCTGGAACTCAGACTAGAGTACTCACAGGCAGTCGCATAGCGACATGTAGCATATGTTGTTAATGTGGAACCGACAAAGACAAGGGAGACCGGAATGGCCATTTCTGGCTTATTAGCCGTCATCAGCCAGTCATACCCAATCCCAAGTGTGAGCACCTGGGATTCGAACCCGCGACCTTTGGTATTTGAGTCGAACGCTCTACCATTGAGCCACGGGCTCGTTGCTTTGTCGGTTGTGATCGGGAATATGATGATAGTGTGTGGCTCACCGATCTGCTTAAGGAACATTTATGTTTGTGCCTGAACTCAGACTAGAGTATTTCACAGGCAGTCGCATAGCGACATGTAGCATATGTTGTTAATGTGGAACCGACAAAGACAAGGGAGACCGGAATGGCCATTTCTGGCTTATTAGCCGTCATCAGCCAGTCATACCCAATCCCAAGTGTGGCACACCTGGGATTCGAACCCGCACAACGGAACATAAATGTTCCTTAAGCAGATCGGTGAGCCACACACTATCATCATATTCCCGATCACAACCGACAAAAGCAACGAGCCCGTGGCTCAATGGTAGAAGCGTTCGACTCAAATACCAAAGGTCGCGGGTTCGAATCCCAGGTGTGCCACACTTGGGATTGGGTATGACTGGCTGATGACGGCTAATAAGCCAGAAATGGCCATTCCGGTCTCCCTTGTCTTTGTCGGTTCCACATTAACAACATATGCTACATGTCGCTATGCGACTGCCTGTGAGTACTCTAGTCTGAGTTCAGGGCACAACGGAACATAAATGTTCCTTAAAGCAGATCGGTGAGCCACACACTATCATCATATTCCCGATCACAACCGACAAAAGCACGAGCCCGTGGCTCAAATGGTAGAGCATTCGACTCAAATACCAAAGGTCGCGGGTTCGAATCCCAGGTGTGCCACACTTGGGATTGGGTATGACTGGCTGATGACGGCTAATAAGCCAGAAATGGCCATTCCGGTCTCCCCTTGTCTTGTCGGTTCCATTCACATCATATGCTACATGTCGCTATGCGACTGCCTGCGAGTACTCTAGTCTGAGTTCCAGGGCACAACGGAACATAAACATGTTCCTTAAGCAGATCGGTGAGCCCACACTATCATATATATATTATATATCGGTTCCATCTTATCAAAAATATATCTCAAGTCGCTATGCGACTGCCCGCGAGGGCTCTAAAGTGAGCTCCAAGGCACAGCGGAACATAAGCGTTCCTTAACCAGATCGGTGAACACCACATTTTCATAATATATATATATATATGTATATATATATAGACTACGAATCCCAGGTGTTCCACACTTGGGATTGGGTATGACTGGCTGATGACGGCTAATAAGCCAGAAATGGCCATTCCGGTCTCCCTTGTCTTTGTCGGTTCCACATTATCAACAGATGCTACACGTTGCTATGCAACTGCCTGTGAGTACTCTAGTCTGAGTTCCAGGGCACAACGGAACATAAATGTTCCTTTAGCAGATCGGTGAGCCACACACTATCATATATATATATATATATATATATATATATATATATATATATATATATATATATATATACTGAAATATCGGCATCCCAAGAAATTTAATTAAATAAAGTTGAGTTCTTTTGGGAACAAAAATAACTTTATTGTGTAACTTTTCGAATCTGGTGCCCCAGTTCGTCGTCAAACAAATGGGAGATGTACAGAAAACAGTTAACCTTAAATAATGCCTAACACAAGATTCTATGGTTGGCTAAAGTTTGAGCCAATAGACATCCAGAGTTTTAAGTTATCTGATCGATAGTGACTGTTTTCGCCTCCACTTTACCTTGAGAAATTTGTAATTGGCATCTAAATCGATCAGTTACGGGACTCAATCGTTCCGTTGTGCCTTGGGGTTCAATGTTAAGCCCCGCCAGCAGACGTGACGGCCAGTGATGTTGGCAGAATAACACTACTGATAAAGAAGTCAAGTCAGGCGTTTACAGTGATATAAAGGCGGGTTGAGTAACAAAAGTTTAAGCATCCAATAAACAGTAAGTATGCGGTAAATGACCAAGGGGTTTAAGAGGTCAGGGGTTCTAGTCCAGTCCTTTTATGGGGCAGAGGGTGGGGGTGCCCCCTAAACGGGCCACGTGGTAGATGCGTTGTACCAACACGGGGGCCCACATCAGGGCATGGCATGCGTTATTCGGGTTGCGCTCCCATAACAAATGCCGAACATGGAGGTGTGGTGGCGCGCCTAGGGGCGGCTAGGACTTATGGGACCCAGCCGCGCCAGCCACCTGCGTCCTCTCCCGCCTCCGGTCTTCTTGACTCTGTCTTGACACCGGGCTCAGGTGGGGGAGGAGGAGAGAGTGCGGTAGATGCAGCGCAAGTCTACTATCACTTTAAACTAAATCACGCGCAAGTCACCGTCCCTGCTCAACTTTCCCATGAGCATACGGTGGACATCGTCGGACTACGACGGTCGAACTGTCGGGTGGGGGGGGGAATGAGGTGTCCGACAATTAGCTAGGTGTCTGCTTCGTGGCTGTAGTACGACGTGTCAGGTGTGAACGCGCATGCTGAGTTCGTCTTTGGCCAAGGGAGCCTTAGGGCCAGTGTTAATGTTTTTTGCGAGCAGACGGTTGGATTGGTTAACCGTTAGTCCACTGCCTCTGCTGTCACAATTATTTGCTGACGCAGGAAATTGAAGTGTTTCGTCGGCACTATAGATGACATGGAATGCTTGGTTAACGTCCACTCGGTGACCACTGTTAACCAAGTGAGCCAAAATTGCGCTAGAATGGATTTCCTTATGCCAGGTAGGGTGGTGCTCGCGCATCCCCTTGAATAGGCGCCTGGTTGTTCGACCAATATAAACCTACCCATAGAAGCAAGTGAAGGCGTAGATGCGCATTGAAGAGGCCTGAAAGGGCAGTCCATCCTTGTCTTAATGGCAAAGAAGTGGAGGGCTTGAGAACACTAGTTTTATCTTAGCGACTGGGTACGTGCGTGCGACAGCAGCGTTTAACCGACGATGTAGAAGTTCACTCGCCGGATCCCCTCGAAAAGGCAAAGTAAGAAATAAGTCCTTCTTCTTACCTGTCGGCACGTCCGATTTTGGGGGACATTCCTCCCTATATGAACTAATAGATTTTTCGGGAAATAAGTTTTCTCGCAGAGTGTGTTGTATAAGGGTGATTTTATTCTACAGTATATCAGAAAAACATATTCTTCTAGCTCGGTTGGTGAGGCAGCGGAATAGGCTTCGTTTCTAAGTGGTAAAAAACTGTAGAAATCTGTGTAGTGACCTGTCCATGTTGTCTTACGAAATACACTTCTACGAATTGTTCCATTGGGCGTTCTGTTAAGTAGGACGTACACAAAGGAAAGACATACTCCCTTCTTTTTTCCATAGGGAAAGCAAAGACAAGGGAGGCTGAAATGGTCATTTCTGGCTTAGTAGCCGTCATCAGCCAGCCATACCAACGTCAAGTCTTGCGGCAGCCGAGATTCGAACTCATAGCCTACTCGTTAGAGGTCAAACGCTCTAACCCGCTGCGCCACGAGCTCGTTGTCCTATCAGTTTCGATAGGCGATACTAACAATGACAGGTGGGTTTGGCTGATGACGGCTAATAAGCAAGAAACAGCCATTTTAGTCTCCCTTACTGTTGTTATCTGTCTATAATATACTAGCCGCTGAGCGGCTCTTGCGGGGCTCAAGAGTGAGTCCCAAAATACAACGGGATGATTGAGTCTGGTAACCGATCGCTGAGCGTCCATCCATAATTGTCAATATTCATGCTCGAAACCGATGCAACAACGAGCTTGTGACGCAGTGGTTAGAATGATAGACTTCAAACTAACATGTCGCGGGTTCGAGCCTTCGATGTTGAAACACATGTGGTTGGGTATGGATGGCTGATGAGGGTGAAGAAGTCAGAAATGTTCATTCCAGTCTCCCTTTGTTTTGGAAGTAATGTCATTTAGACTAAAATATGTATATGAAAACGGTAGAGGAGCACCCATAACTCGTATTACAGGACATACCTGTACCTTCATGCCTTGAGGTTTACTCTTGGGCCTGGCCAGCGGCCGTGCAGTGGATAATATGATATGCAGAATAAACCTGCCAACCAATACAAGGGGAATGGAGCGATCATTTCGGTTTTACTAGCCGGCATCAGTCAGTCGTGCTTAACCTTAGGTTTTGCAACCACTGAGGATGTGCATGGCTGGCCTCCTCTTAAGCTTTGTATCCTACACAGTCGCAGACAGTTTAACTAATTGGAATGAGTTGTCATTTCACAAAAGAAGAATGGGTCAATCAATCCGATCAATCCAATCAAACGATGCTGCCAATCCTGGCAATATTACACCATAACATGTGGTTTGTCGGTTCCCAAATGGAAGTAAATTTTGGCAGATTTTTGAGCCACTTAATTAAACTGTGAAAGCACCACTCCTCACAAGCCGCTTAATTAATTAATTACACCATTACATGTGGTCTGTCGGTTCCCCAATGGGGGTGATTTTGGCAGAATTTTGAGCCGCTTAATTTAATTGTGACAGCACCACTCCACACAAGCTTTGTGGATGAATGTGGATCTCCTACATGTCATGTCGAATACCGTTTACAATACTCTTCTCCTCCGCGCGGATCGTCTTTATTGTAATGCAACTTTGCCAATGGAAGCGCATAATATGTGATAGATATATCACTTAGAAATTCTTACGTGACGAGTCCTTTGCCACAACAATTTTTTGGACTGTAGTGATAGGATTATAGTAGTTTTTCTCGCTTCGTGGGATTTTACTGGCACCTGTGGTCTTCTTGTGGAAATTCCGAATGAGGCCATGAATTTCAGACTTCTATAACATTGAATGGGTAGATTTGTTCTAAAAGTCATCCAAAACTGACTTGCATTCGTTGATAAACACTCACCGATCGCTCACTCTTTCCGCTCGGCCTCGAGGCTCACCCCGAGTCCTGCCAGCAGCCGCACAGCGGCTGGTATCATATGCAGATGAACACTGCCGGCAAAGACCAGTCTCCCTTATCTTTGCCACCAATGCTTATCTGGCACTTACTTTTTACTTCAAACGCGTTCGCAAACATTTAGTAGACATTTCCGCCGTCCAAAACTTAATCTGGCTGTCATTGGTAATTCTAAAGGGTTAACTTTGAAAAGGGAAAACCCCAAACTGAGGTCTCAACTTTGAAAAGGGAAAACCCCAGACTGAGGTCTCAGTTCTTCAGAGTGCATTAATTTTTTTGGGACAATTGGAATACTCTTTTTGGCAAAATATTACGAGGGTTAAGCATTTGCCTTATGTGGATTACCAACGATGCTCGGTAGAGATTACTTACATAATTTATTCCTCGACAGGACAGGGGAACAGGAATTGCCCGTACTACAGCTGGCTTTGCGCCACTTTCCAGAAACTGGGGTCAGGTCTAGGAAAAGGCCAGGGCTAAGGATGGGGTCAAAGTTCAGATAAGGCTCAGTGTAAGGACCCTGGAATATTTACTCTTTCTGGAATTTAGCTCAAGTTCACCTAGGCAGCGAGGATGGTGAGAGAAGAGGCGTTCTTAACCCCGTGTCCTGTTGGGGAGGCAATACGCGATTCCTACCAGATGCTCTCGCAGTACATCGGAGAACGGAACTGAGCAATCTCAGATAATTTGAAAAACGGACAACATATGCTCTTATGTGTATATTCATGCCTTTCTCTTGTTTTTGGGCCTTCTGAGGAGTCCATCTTTATGAAGGTGCCTTCGAAAGCTCCCACAATCGTCGAAAGTTGGCATATTTGCAAAGGAGAATGCGTATAATGGCAGGGATTGTGCTGCTTATTTTTGCTGATGTATTTTAAAATTCATCGTCCTCCTAAACTGGATGCAAAACCCGCTAAACTGTGCTTTAAACGAAGAGCAAAATAACCCCATACTCTAATATACTTTGAAGACAACATCCACATCTCGCCACCTTGGTCGTACAAAAACGTTTATGTCCGACTCGAATCCAATTTTGTGGTCGGTGGGGTGTTAAAAGGGTGCAGAGCAGATGAGCAAGTCCAGGAGTGGTTAGACGAAAAAACAGGGCGAGTGGTAGAACGAAAAATCGTGCATGTTTTCAGGTTTTTTAGCTGCTAACTCAACCATCCTATTGCGTCACACATTGTAGCCGCACACATGGTCTACTCTCCATCGGAACGTGTTTTCTGAGCTTACTGATTGGTTATGGTGGCGGCAGTGAGACTTGGCGGCCATTATCGCTCGTTGATGACTAGTCATCCACAGATGGCACGTGTGAAAAATGCTGCATTGTGGTTATTGCTGGTTAGAATACATAAGGTTGTTGGGATACTATAGCCAAGGTTTTCTGCCATTGAAAGATGATGGACATCTTCTGGAGCTGGAGTCCAACCCTCAACGAGAATTTTCCATGAGTAAGGGTTCAGTGGTCTCTGCTTCAGTTTCGAATCTCTTACGAAAAGCATTGTCGTACCGGCCTATTTCCGTTTGTCAGTTGGGAATTTGGTCGCTTCTTAGTCAGTTCAGGAACGCTTTCTTGCACATATGAACGGTTTACGGTCTCTTCGCGGACCCTTTATGGAGCATTCTGGAGTTTCGCAGTTATTCGGAGTAGTCTTCTATGGGATTTCCTGATCGGTGTCTTTTTAAATAGAGGTTCCGCCTTGCCAGCCACGGTGTCGGGTCTCAGCAGATGATTGACAGTCTCAGAGAGGCAACAGGAGTATGATTGGGAAAAGGGAGACGGAGCCTGACACTTGGAACTCTATCCTCGCGGTAAATCACTGCATTTTGCAGTATAGTACATCTAACGTGCCGAAAACATTAAAAAAGCTACAATTCGTGGCTTTTAAGGCTAACAACTGACGGGATACCTCAGTTCTTCCCAGAAATGAGGCTGAGACTGCAATGGGTACTTCTTAATTTGCCTTTGGATGGCATTCTCGCCGAGCTGTCCTTATTGTAGCCCGGTAAATGGCATCAGATTACGTGGAGGGTATGTCTAGACGGGCAGCCAGTCTACTGTAACCCACCTCCAATCGTCCTGGCATCGACTTACAGTCAGGACGATGCTGACGAGGGAAGAGAAAGTCTTATTGATGCTGAGAACTTCCCAGGTAAGTCCTTGATGCCGAGAGCACTCAGTGGGACACCGACAGACATCGTTTTTTGAACTTCATGCATAAGCACAAGGTCAGATAAACGCAATCAAATCCTGGCAGGATTTAATTGGTACGCATCTTTTGGCATTTAAATGGAACCCTGCACCTGCAGATGCTTCTGGGAGGATTTAATTTTCTCCAGTCAGTAGGCCATAAAATACTGCAAGGAAATGTAACGCATATTCCGGCGGATTATTTGAAATTTTCTGGATTTCGGCGTCTTCATCGTTAACTGGCCATTTTGGAGAAGGGGTAGAAAGCTCGTGCAGCCATAATGCTGATGATATCAACAAATCTAGGACAGACAAGCAAATTGGGTCGCTTGAAGTCCCAATACGTAAAAATGGAGGGAAAGTAGGAGGAAGTTAGCTTTTTATTAATGTAAAGACGCTATCATTTGGGGAAAAGATGACGGTGTTGTTGTGAATGACGGAAAGCCTGCGAGCAATAGGCATCACTTGTTTTACAACATCGAACTCTAGGCAAGATCCTCTGACCAAAGGAAATTCAGTCATAATGCAATAAGTGGATTGGTAGAACTTCTCCAAGCCTCTCAAGCTTTACACAGACTAGAAAACACGAACCAGAGGCAAAAAAGGAATTGGAAACTTGCAGCCCCCTTGCCGGGAATGCAAAACAAATTTTATTCCGCCATAATATATTACCAACAAGTAAAAATTGGGATGATCTTGAAATTTCTAGGGAATAAGATAAGCTTCCTGAGACTCAAGTCGCCTTTCATATAAGCAACAGGATTCAGTTCTGGAATTAATATCCTTCACTTAATTTCTGGTTTATTTGGCCATGCGTTCTAGATACAGGGCGACCAGTGGTCGGGTGAGTACTTAATCTTTGGGGGAGACCGAGGACTGCAGCTTGTGGGTAAGTTATTCTAAAACTCGTGCCAACCGAAAGCTGATTCATCTGTTCCGCTCTTTCGAATGTTCGTTGAAGTAAGGCAGCCTAATAAGGCGTAATTGGCGAGCAGATGCATGTCGAAGTGGGACATTAAGCGATCTGATTGTGAGAAGATGCGCACTGTTCGCCATTGGCCTTGAACCTGCAATCTCAAGTCCTCAAACGAGATTGCATTGTTACAAGCAAACATTAACTTTGGAAGAAATGACAATTTCACTCTCTCTCTCTCTCTTCCTCGGTGACATTCGTTCTCCCGTACTCCTTTATTGTTGCTATGCTAGGAGTTGTAAAGGCCTAGTGGATCGAGCGTGTTCCATCCTAAAATGTGATCAATAAAGTCTCCATTTCCTTTTGACTTCGAATACTTCCACTGCCAGGCAACAGAACAGGGAACCTTGGTTCAAATTGTAGAGCAGTTAATTCTAGCGCCTGATGCTCCGATGGATCCAGTCTGGCTTCTCACTTCTGACTGGCCTGTTTGGCAACCGCAGATAAGCCCGAGATGCTTGGCACAGTCTCATTCTTCGTGGTAAAGCGGGAATAGGAAGCCTCCATAATACAGGTGACGTCGGTTTAATTTCCATGAAGACTAGGCTTAGTTTTCACGGTTACGATTGGTCTTAAAGTTAAAGATCAAAGTTCGTCCCAGGGTTGGGGTTAAGACACGGAAATAAGCAACCTTCCTGGAAGAAATGGTTCGGATTCCCTGTCCTTCCTATACTAACACACTGAGATCATTGAAACAGGCTATAGTAATGGGATATATCGAACGCACGGAGTAGTTGGCTCTCTGGAAGGCACCTATTTAATCCTCACTTCCGAAAGAGGGGGAAGACAGACTTTAACATGACAAGTTCAAAAGCTATCCTTAGAACCCAACTCGGTAAAATTTACTGTGCCCTCATGAAGTAAAATTAACGCCATGACCTTTTAGCTATAAAGTCTGACTCTAAACCCATTCAGTAAAGGGAGGAGGAGTGAAACTGAGAGTTAAGTGTGCTCCCTCTGCAGCTAGATTGTTCTTCACGTCTGCAGCGCAGTTGCTACTTTCACATCAGCTCATGCTGTCCCGTTCGTGAGTCACTGAATTTGACTGTGCTCACGAGCAAATAAAACGGAATTTTCTGACCCTTCAAATAAGTAACGCCTCTCCTTTTTCACTCACAGTTCAGCAAGGCTTCTACACATCAGCACCCCTCTCCCAGAGAGCTATAGCCCCAGCAGAACATTGCCTGACTGCAGTTTCAAGAAAGCGCTGACTTTTTTCTCGACCAGGTACCTAAGTCTTCTGATGTTTTGAATATTGTGCAGAATAACGTGCTTCAAGGCAAACACACACCGGCGCGAGCACACAGAGAAAGAGAGACTTGATGCATTTGTGCTCAGTGAAGCGTGAAGATGACGCGCTCCACTGCACACAGCGGTGCCAGAACGCGCACCGAAAACTTAACAACATGACCTGGCACGGTGACAACCAATCCGCGTTGACCTGTGCAGCACACACCCACGCACGATCACCACTGTGCGTCTGTTGATGCAGGCCCGGGATCGCACCCCCTGGTGCCTTGAGGGTAGAGCCAACTTTGTCAACACTCAACTGTGCCAGCGAAAGAAGGGTCACAGAGACGACTGGGTGCCAAGGGATGAATAGCTGATTGATACACGCTTGGGCAGTAGAGCGTGACTAGAGGAGCAACGAACATGAAGTTGCCGTACGTGAGTACGTGGCGGATGCTTGAGAATGCGAAATAACCCAGTTAACCTCCCGCGTAGACTGACTGTTCCTAGCGGGTGGGGGAGGCAAGAACAGCAGACTAGAAACCTTCCTAGTAGTATTATCAACTTATTAGCATATTTGTGCAAAATGACCTGAGATTCACTGAGTACGCGACATTATTATCACCCAAACCGAATGATACCACTCCTGTCGATTTAGGTGGCTGCTGAGTCAGGTAGCACAGACAAGGTCCCCAATCTGCCAGGGATGAAACCATATTGAGAAAGAGAGATAGGCTCTATTTTAAAAGCATAATTTCAAAATTTTTAGTAAAATGACCTCCATTTACCGTGAGTAAAATGGGTACGCAAAAGTGATAACATTGGAAGTAAAGAAATGATACATAGTAATCGAAAGCTGTAACTGTCGGCATGATGAACGATCGCCCACGAATGAGCTGCAAAAACTTGCGCCAGAGTTTCTTCCTTCAAAACGGTGGTTGGCGTCGTGTGCAAGTGACCTCATCTTTTTAGTTAGAATAAACAAAGGGTTGTAAAGTACAGCGTCGAATGAGCAAAAATACCTAGCCCACCTGTAAGCGTTAGCACTGCGTGTTTCACTACCGCCTGTTCGTCGGAGCAAAGAGCCCGTTTATTTAGCAACGACCTAATACTGAAGGCCATCCCGCTTTGCGTCGCCTATTCATGCACCTGGCAGCTCGCGGCTAGGCTAACACGCAGTCCCAGCATGTACAGAAACGGGGCACTGGGAGCTTGAGGGAACTCCACCAGCAGTTGGTTATACCGCCGATTTAGGTGACTGCATAAAATACTGGGTGAATCTGATAAATTCTCTTCTGTCAACCTTATTTTAAGTTAATTCAGTTAAATTCGGCTAGATTCCATATCAGCGGGCAGTAGGCCTAGGCGAATGCGATCCCAAAACGGGAATGATTACACTGGTTAGCTGATGCAAAGCAGATAAATATTTGACGTTAATTGGACAATTTTATCGTTTCAGGAGCTTTCAAGCTGTCATATGGCATCCAAGAAACTACTGTGCTACTTGTATGAAGGTTTCTGACTTTCCGCTTCAGGTATAAAATGAAACTCAGATGAACTTATAATTATTTGAAGTTTTTTAGAATTTATTGTGCCGAGCTAACAATATATTAAGCTTATTCAGAAAAATTTAGTAAAGCTTTTCCAAATGATAAAAAAATCGTATTTAAAGCCTTCACTGCAGTTTAAAGTGAATAGATGCCGAAGTCTCCTTGCAAATTAATAATTTGCATGCTTTCTTGTTTTCACTTAATTCATTGCAACGGAAAAGGTAAGTATCATGTACGTGGTCAACCGGCAGGACAGAGGAAGAAGGAACTCCCGAAATACAGTTGGCTTTATGCTACATTACAGGGAAAGTATGGTTAGGGCAGAGGTAAGGTTAGGATCAAGGGCAGGGTTAGAATATGGACTTAGGGTTATTGTTAGCACACGGAACTTATTATCCTTTCGATAAGTTAGTGAAATGCCACCTGTATTCCAGAGGGCGCTTCCAGTAACTGCTTTGTGGTTACAGTCCTTGGAGGTTATAGTCCTTGAGAGGCAAACACTGACTGGAATGAGCTTGGAACGAAGATACATATAAGCTGGAGGCTTTCGAGGCACCTGTATAAGAGCTGGAATGGCGGCCTATGTCAAGTAATAAGCAAGAAGGCCAACTTACTCCTTTCGACGAGAAGCATCGACAAGTGAGATAATAGACAAAAAACTTCCTGAGAACGTCCTCTTAACTCTGCATGATAGACGTAATAAAAATATTGACCGAATTCTTTGTGCTTCCAAGTAGAAGAAGGAGTGGTGATGACGGTAAGCGGTGAACGCAGTTTTCAACTTAGAAAGGAGGTGTTAGTATCGGGTCGTGCCCTACACGATCTTTCCAGTTTCCATGCCATTTGCAGTACCGGAGAGATCTTTGGCGATATCTATCTCCATGACATGGCCTGCATTTTATCTGAAAAGCAGCATACGTCGTTTTATCTTAACATACCATGGATAATGGAACAGGCATACACCAAGACTTCTATTTTGTAAGAATGTGTGCATATTGGGAGAGTTGAGTACGTGAGAAAATGTTTTGAAAATTTTATCAATCTAAAGTATGCCACGGCTAAAGTATTCCCTGCCTCCAAATACTTAAATGGCGAGGTAATTCATTATCCACGAAGCGAGCATAATAATCAGTATTGCAAAATTTCTTTCTAAAATGTCATCGGTTGTCGAACATTAAAAGAACAAACGTATGCACTTTAAGCAATTCATTTTTAGAATGTGATTGGCGATATTTTCTGAAAAATTTCGCAGTCAAAACCAACATGTTGCTTAGGGTTTGTCGCCTGAACATCAACACAACTACTTCTCATACGTAATCGTTTCAAACTGATAAAACAGTTCAAACCCGTGTTTAATTTGTTTCGATCCGGCCACCCACAGCATTTGGAAAATGAAAAAGAGTGGAAGTTTGCATGCGAGTTTAGGCTACAGCAATTTTACATCAGTGTTGAGGAAAATGAGCTCCTGATGCAAGAATACTAGTGTATTACGGAAAGATGACCTAGAAATTTCAGTTAAATCAGTGTTTAGCATCTCTTTTATTGCTTTTAAAGGAGTAAACGTGACACTGGTACTTGGGAAGATTGCAAGGGCTCCTTCTTAATGTGGCCTCTAGGGCACTCTCACTAAGTGAGATTCGAGCCAGGTGTGGTGGCACACCCAGGGACGGTTCCGGCCGCACCAGCCACCTACGTCCTCTCCTGCCTCCGGTCTTCTTGACTCTGTCATAAAACCGAGCTCAGATGGGGGAGGGAGAGAGAGTGAGTGCGTTAATTGCAGCGCAAGTCTACTATCACTTAAAAATAATCCACGCTCAAGTCACTGTCCCTGCACCACCATGCAGGGATGCACCAGGTAGCCATCGTTGGGCTTCGACAATCGAAATATCATTTTGAAGGATATTGAGGTAGGCTCGTGGATACAGTAGAAGGCGGCATAAATGAAAGAAGACAAATAACTTCCAGAACGACCTTATGCAAGGGAGCGATCGTTTGCCAAACACGGTTTAAACGTTACGATGATACGCGTTTTTGGAAAGCCAGCGTTGACTGTATAATATGGCTCAAAAAAATTAGATCAGCATTGGTTACGTTATAAGAGATTAAGCTGGCCTTGTGATATTTTCGTATATTTTGCTGTTACTTTGACAAAAAACTTGCGGAAATTGCTACATTTTCACTTGACACGGGAATAAGGATCAAAAACCTGTTCTCCTCTCTTCCATGACACATTTTTGACACGACCTGCAATTCAACTGAATCTGTTTTCCTCTAAACAGGCTATCTATCTCTGGTTAGTGTCCGAGCTCCCATTGATGCAATTGATTAACACACATCTCTCACGCGCAACCGCCATAGCTCAGAGGCAGACCAACCTGGTGCGAATTCGGAAGTATCAACCGACCGACTTCTTCTCACGGAAGACGTTTTCTGGCTAACTGACGTTCCTGCTACTACTCATCTGGCTTGAAAACGGCTCCAGCCTTTGGACTATCTTTTCCCACATTACCAGAAGCATACTTACTAAGCATCTGTCAGAGTAATCGGAATAGCCAAAGGGCTTGCTCTTGAAGACTTTCTCTTAACAGGGTGTCCGCATTTTTTATAAGCCACATCCTGTGTGACCTGCTCACAACTCACAATGTGAGTGTCCTCAAGCATGTCCCAGTAACCGGTTTTGTGATGAATTTGAAGCCAGAAAGCTGCGTGCAGGCAGGTACTAATGGCTGACACTTCCAAACGGATAGTACTAGGCTATAGAAACAAACAAAAACTAGTTTAAGTAACCGAAATATGTGAACTTAATTACAGAAATGGTACGTAAAAGTCGTATGTCGCATATAAAGACGTTTGCATAAAGGATATAACAAAATCACGACTGGTGCCAGAGGGCTTCGAAGAGCCCTTAAGAATTGAAGCAATCTGGCGCAGACGAAGTCTGCAAGGGCGCTAATATCTCAAAATAAATTAAATTGACGACATCAGCACAGAGACTAGAATTACCTTTTATCTCGGCAGATTAGCATTTATTTGCTTAGTACATCTTTTTCCTTGCTAGTCGAGTGCATTGGTTAGAATCATTTTTTAAAAAAGCAACCGAGGTTGACGCATGGATTTTTATAGAATTTTTTGACCTTCGAATCAAAATCTTTGATTCAGAAAGTGGTACTCTATTATTTTCTAGTTGCCCAATGTGCCAAATCAAACGGAAGGCATACCATTGAAGCTATATGCGGAAGGACTTCGTTTTATCCCGTCGGCGAGCGATAAAATCCCGAAGGACAATTTATGGCATAGTAAGTTTAATCCTTTGAGTTGTTCATCCCTTTTAAATGGTCTATTTGGGCACAAAAGGGTGATGGTATCAACACACTTAAGCCCCGGGCGGAAATCAGGGTTGTTTGAAGTCTCCATAAAACACTAAAAGAATAGGCATAATTTGTTTCTTAAATGGTGAGTCTAAATGTCTATCTTGGTGACGAGCGCGTGCTAGTCGCAGGAAGATGAGAAAAAAGCAGCATGCTTATTCAAATATAACATTATTTCCTCGTTCAGTGAAAATCATAAGCTCGCTCTCGTTGCTCTGAAAAGCGCGTAGGAAACATTTAGTTTCACACAAAGCAATAGTCCATTCGAATCCACTGTATTCATCTGTAGTGAAAAAGTGAGATTCAGCTGTCTTTATGCCTGCAGGGATTTTGTTTCCGTTTTGGTCTAAGTGTCGTTTTCTGTCAGTCTTTTTACAACTGGGGTTTGCGAATACGACATTTCTTCAGCAAATGAGGGAAATAAGGTATATCAAGGGATTTTACTGTTTATCCCTATCGTCAGGGTTGACTTCGACTGTTCTCGTGAAGTACCTGGTACATGGGCTCTCTAGCTCTGCCAACCATTGAACCCAGTCCCATTATTCGTCGGTATATATGCTCAGACAATTGGCTGGTGCATGAGACAGGTAAACAAAGCTAAGGCCAATATTGAGGAATCCATCCTCACGGCAAACGTGCATGCTCCTGCCTACAATAAATCTGGCGTGCCTGGATCTACCACAGCCCGCTAAGCACAGTGGATTGGACGGTCTTTGACTGACGAGATACCTGGATCCTGCTCGCAGGACCCCGAGGAAGTCTGCAATGACGCCCTCCTAATGCTCCCTCTACCATACATGTGAGCTCCGCGTCGCCCTCATTGTTGTGCTGCAGTACCTGCAGTGTAACCCACTTCGTGTGTGACATGCGCAGCCTGGCTGTTCAACCTTCTCATTCACTCTCCCTCATCGACTTCAATTTATCTAGTCACCCGAACAAGGCGGGTGAGGTTATAAGAGAGTGCGTTAGAGGCTGCGTAAGTCTACCTCGGTATATACACATTCATGCGTGAGAAAACTTTGTTGTGTTTATCGCGGCAGCTTAAGTTATTAGTGAAGATCCTAATCACTACGACCTTTCGGCCTGGTTCCGTATAAGAAGAGAAGTGGGACGCCAGTTGGGAAGATAGGGTATTCAGTACAGAACTCTCGGAGGAGTGGCTGGAAGAAGTTGGCAGCCGGACGAGGGAACATCCGGCCGCAAGGGCGGCGTCCGAAGTGTGGGAATGTGCGGAGACGTCACAGAGCATCCAGTGTGGTTATGTGTCAGTCAGTCTTGAAGATGATTGGCTAGACAGCACAGCCGGCATTGGCGAGGACTAGACAGCCGCCGGTGCGTACGTACATGCAGCTGCGAGGGGCTCAGCGTTCCACATGCGCATGGGGTTGGCTCACTTCGCGTTCACTCCGTGGGACCCCCAGAGGACGCGGTCATTTGTGAAAGTGGAACTACTGCACCCAAATATATGCACTCATATGCAGAAGCCAGACTTTAAATTTGTGTGTAGACCTCTACAATCTTCAATTCTTACAAAACTGTCTCCGTTATGAATGTAAACTGCAATAAACCGATGGTTGTGCTCTTCGTCTATTTGCCATACGAGGTGAAAAAATATAATAGCTTAACCCCATAAGCCAATTTATATTTCTTCCTATTGTTTGATGTAGTAATACTTCTACTTGCTCGCTGGTGGAAACGAAGAGGTATGAATCGTCTGCTAGTAATGAAAATCATAGTAATTCCCTTGAAAATATTATTCTAGTGTCCTGGACGGTATTCAGAAACCTTTGAACACAGAACTCCCATTCTGCTAGCAAATGCACTGTTTGAGGCTTGGATTATATGACTGATCGCGTTCGATGCATTACGAGTAAAATTTAAAAGAGGGGGAGGTGGGAAGTTTCCTTCCTCAAGATTCAACTCTCTCTTAGTAACTTGGTAAATAATATATCGAAATGTCCAATGGTTGACAACGCTGCATTATTTTTCCTTGTAGAGATATCACTGGGCAGCGAAAGATACAATTAAGTCAGAAAAAGTTACAGGTCCTGGATGAGCTCGGAGGGTATTGGAAAGACACTGTTGTGACCGATTTATTATTCGCCTAACTTCGATGTGATTTCACTGTGCTGGACCTTTTTAAGATTGGAAATGAAAAACATTTCACAAGCTATCGTACGCATTTATATAGTTTAGGAAATGTTCCCACCAACAGCCAAACACGGACTTCCAATAAATGCTCATCATTTTTGTAAGCTCATAGAGTAAGTAAATTTTATTTTAATTGAATCTACAATGGCATGGATATTGGTTGTAGAGTAGGCGGTAAAACGCCCAAATGGAATCCCTGATTCAACGTTTTTGTTAAACTCCGGAAAAAAAATATATGCCCGCACCCTAACCCTAACAATAACCCTAACCGAACCCTAGCACTAAGCCGAAACCTCTTCCGTGCATGCAACATTTTGCTTAAAGCGCAAGTCCATCTGTAACTGTCCAGGCTGGCTGCGACGACAGTAGGCCCACAAAGTCGAAATAATTAGTATTTTCCATTGACATCTTCCATCACGGGGGAAATTTTATTCGTAAAGACGTTTTTAATTTCCGATCATTGTGTTGCCTTTTGATCTTTGGGGGAAGTCAGTTAAGAGATTGAAGCATGTTTTGGGGGATTTCAAACGTAGACAACAGGGGCATAATACTGGGCCTGCAGAAAACTCAAGAAAAACGTACTAAAACAACAAACAACCACTCTTCTTTTTACCCTTAATCACAGAATTATTTACTCGGTCAGGCTAGGATTCCGGAGTTACGCAGCTAAGGCATTTTAGGAAGGTGGTCGCAGTTGTTGAAGACCTCATCTTGCAAGGGGTTTCCGAGGAATTTAAAAATGGTGTAACCAACTGGAACAAGAATGACCGATTGAGGCAGATTTCCTTACCCTGCTTCGTTCGATGTCTGGAGCCTCCTTTGAGAAACGTGTCACGGAATACTATCATAATGAAAAATATGACCTCATCGGTCGATCAATACCAATTCCTTATAGTAAAACGTCTGGTTTATTTTGGTCAGCTTCATGAAAGCACATGTCTGGATTCCAGAAGTTGTAGTGCAAATCTCCAAACATTAAAGATAATTTTTTTATGGCACAAGTTTGTCACTAGGACGTCGATGTTTGCCCCACAGGATCAGCATTCTGGTACATTTCACAATTCACTCAAGTGATGGAACGTTTTTTTATCCACAATAATTACAGACAACACCCAGCATTGACCTCTTTTGATGCATTTCGTTCGTTGTGTGGACAATCCCATGTTTACAATCCAATGTCTAACGAATAGTTGAACGATCTGTATTTTGGACGTTCACTGTTGCTCGCGTAAGTTGACACAGGGCTAAGATAGTTGTTATTGAAAATAAAAATACGCGCGCACCCTTTCGTCTCTTTAAAACCCAGATTTTCATTTGCCAAACCTTCTGAACCGCAATTGAACCTTGGACCCAATAAATATTTGATTTGCATCGTTAGTTTTTCACCACCGTTTGTATCGGTTTGATTTCAGAGAAAAGTGTCCTTCTTTGTAGTCAGTTCTTCTGTTTTAACAGTCTGAAAGCAGGAGGAATGAACAGTAAGAGAACGATCCCGAGAGTAAAAAAATAGAGCCTGAGTCGCTCCGTACAAGAGCATATACAGTTAGCTCAACCGGATTAAAAAACCGCTTCAAAGTTGCAGTCAAGCGAAATATAAAATTATGGCCACCATGTTCCAATATAACAGGTCACTGTGAAGCTTATGTGAATTTTGCGCGGTTGTTCAAATGAATATTACTGACTTCAATCGCAGGTTCATATAAATTTTTGGGGCTCAACCCGGTAACAGTAAAGTATTGGGGCGCTCACGGATTGCGTAGGGAACACACTTGTCCCATTGTTCCTTCGGACTCAATCTCAAGCCCCGCCATCAGCCACTTGGCGATAGAAAGACATTACCGACCAAAATAAGGGTCTTATTATTATTATTATTATTAGCCATAATGAAATCCAGGTGTTGCAACACGTAAGGTTTGAACCCACGACCTGTTGGCTAGAAGTCCAATGCTCTACTGGCCAGGTGTTGCAACACTTTGGGTTGGGTATGGCTGGTTGATGACGAGCAGTAAGCCTGAAATGGTCTTTACAATGTCCCATGTCTCTTTCGGTAACATCTTTCTGCCAAACACGATAAAGCGTGTCTCAAGGACCATTCCGGGCTCATAATTTCAACCATATTTCTTTTACGGGAAAACCCATCTAAATGACACTGTGCGATAAAATAACATCAGTTTCTTCATAGCTAGTGAAGCAACTCACGTTTGATGAAGGGATTTCTGAGGCCGGCTGTGTCGAGGTGCCTCTTTAATCTCCTTTCATTCCTCCTCCTTAATCCTGTCGCATACAACTGATCCTGCATGCAAAATTACCGAGTGGCGTTAGTAAAGCTCTAAATGATTTGATTGATCTGTCGCTTTCTGGTTGACCGGATGAATGGCACTGTTCAATTAGTCCCCAGCCTTCCTTAGCATAAAATACTACCCTAACTGTAAGTTACACGTCTGTTAAAAGTTCGCTCCACATAATCTCTAGGGCATTAACAAGGGGCCAAATGTTTTTGCACTTTTCCCAACGGAAATGCGAAGAACCGGCTGCTCCATAGCCCCCTCAATTGTTAGTTCAGCGTGTATAAATAACAGTACGCCAGCAACCGGTCCTTTTTTACCGACAATGCCAGGGACGTTGTAGTGACTATTTGCAGAATATTTGCTATTAATAACCCTTGCTATCCTAACTCCAAACTGAACACACGCGATTCGTACCCCGAGTCTGTTGATAGTCGAGCAACGCTCTCATCACTGTGCGCTAAGGAGCTCCCGTCATGTTGATTGATCACGGGAGTGTTTAGACACACGTGAGTGTGGCATGCACGGATGAGCTGTCCTGACCGAAATAAACATTGCCACTTTGGCTTGAAATTATTCCCTGCAGCCCTGGTGGCTGGAACTATCAGCCAATAATTGAAAGGACCTTTATTTTCAACGACAGGGGCGCAACGGGAATGGCCATTGCTAGCTTATTTTCCCTCACCAGTCAGTTAGAACCGCACACCCGTGGCGTGTAGTCCTATAGGTTTCGGATTGGAATGCAGTACGGGTTTGAAAATCCTTCTGGATTAGGAATAACATGGTCCCCTCTTCGCATTTTCGCGCCCTGCAACCGGTCGCTTTAGACCTCAGTTCCGCGGGGGAACCGAAGCTGCCCATATTCAATCCTGAACTCCGGACGCAACCTCGAATAGTCCTGATCGCAGCCGCTAGGAAGTGAGCCATTTCATAATTAGAGATCGTTTGATTTAAAAAAAACAATAATCGAGGAACTGTGATTCGATTTCTGTGTCTTCAGCCCTGTTATTAGGCTATAAATGACCTACGAGGTCAAAGAAGTCAGAAACCTGTTTATGCCCCTCTTATCTTTGTCCGTATGCTGCTGGCTGCATTGGCTCAAGAAAAAAACTTCGACGGAAGTAGGGCAGAACGCTGAACGTCTTTCCTATGATACCGTAGAAGAGATGTTTTACTGAAGAGGTTGGAATAAATATTTCTGGATAACTTACCGGTAACAGGTGGTGTTATTCCAACTCCGAAATGCACATCAGGCCTTCAAGTCCGAGTAAATTGATGCTGGAGCAGCGTCCTCTCCAGTAACGGGTTCACGTCGTGTCTAGTGAGCTCGGAAATATCAAGTGATATGAGAACAGTGTGCACCAATATGTCCTGATTCCAGGTAGAAAATTGACTGCAGATCCAAAACAAGGAATTCCTCATTTATATCCTACCAGCGCTGATGGTATCATCGACACTTGGATGAACGTCCACAGGGGAGGTTAAAAATCCGTCAATCCTTGCCTGTGATGAGGTGGTTGAGGTATTTTCCATCTTTTCTTCTGTACAGTCTCTATTCCTGGGTCACCAGGAAGATCAGAGTTAGTGTTTTCTGTTAGGGTTAAGGTTACGACTTGGTACTATATGCACTTCGTGGAATTTGGAGAAAGACGAACTGCATCACCGGGGCGAGGACTCCTATTCGCTTTTCCAACGCGCTATTTTGTAGCACTTTTTAAGAAGACCCGTTATGCCTTACAGCCAAGTCCTTTAACACAGTCTGTGCACCAAACATGTTTAAACTCCGGCTGACCACACAGATTATCAACAGACCTGTCACATTTGGTACATGGAGAGGTCCTTTGATTGGTTCCAGCTTGGATGGCTATTGTATCTTTTAGATGCTCGTTTATTCAGACTGAGGGACTATCTTTTAATCAATCAAGCTTTTTCGAGTTTTTTGCTAATGAGCTCTAAGTAAACAGATGAGAAACGTACCGGCAAACTTTTAGTATTCAAGTGGGACCATTTATCTGGGAATTGGTGTTCAAAACATTTGTTTGACCCGGCAGACATTTATACTGAGTAAATTTGCTAGAGATGTTTCGAACTTCTGGATTAAAACTTTCAGATATTATTGCAGATACATACTTGTGCAGTGTAATATTATAACACCTGAGAGGCTAAGCATTACAGTGAACACACCCACGGTCGTTTTCCGTTATCATTTTTTATGCAGCTTGCCATGTCTGACCCATTTGTTCTTGGTTTTCCCCTATTTTTCTATCTTCGGTAAATGTCGGCCGACAAAGTCAGAGACACAGGAATGCTTATTTGTGGCATAGTTGCCGTTATGAGCTAGTCAAAATCCAACCCCAGTCTGCGCACATGACATGTCAGTTGATCCTCAAGCAACGCTCTGACCTCATCGCACACTAACGCGCTTAAGCAATTTCGATTGAACTCGGAAATATTCAGTGAGATGAGAGTATTGTGCATCAAGCTGCTCTGATCGCAAGTCAGAAATAGACTACGGATACTGAAGTCCAAATCAAAAAAATAGTCACTTCTATCCTGCATGCACACGCTACTCTTATATGACCTAGCAGTGGCTTGTTTAAGCATCACAAACTGCGCAACTTGTACCAAGTAAGTCCATCGGCATCGCAAAATAAATGCTGACTCAGTACAGAGGCCTGCTAAAGAAACAGTTTTGCTGGTTCTGGGCAAAAGGCACTAAAATTGTATTTAATTTCGAAATATTAGATTTGGGCTTTTTAACAATTAAAGGTATGCGGCTTTGATTTACAAACAGATATGCCAGAAAGAAGGTAGCTTTACCCACTTGTATTTGATCCTGAAAAGTGAGCAAAAAACATGATCGGGTAGTAATTTGACCTTCACTATATACCCCTCACGTTTGACGCCCATCGGCGGAGGGTTTCAAGGCTGCTCAGAAATCAACGCATCAGATATATCTATTGACCAGGCCACAGAACGATCTCGACAACCTCGTGCGCGCGCGTGGGTCGGGCAGCCGCACATTCCAGTCGTACGCGAAAGCTCGATGCTTTCAATTCGCCTGCCTTTTTACTCAAAGGCAAAGGCAATCATAGCGCGTTAGTTAGAAAACGCTGTTGGGCAGAATGGTTTAGAAATTGAAGTACGCACAGTGATGGGCCCATTAATATTGTTCTCCTAAATTTATCTTTGTCTTCTGCCTTCCATAACAGGTGGAGGACGTGGCTGAAGGGGTTGTGTTTCCCTTCAAAAATCCAATGAACCACGACTCGTTTTTTAGGCTGGATTCGATCCTGAGAAACTTTAGTAAATAGAATGTGGAAAAAGTATATACATTAGTTTTCGTAGTTTTTGTACTACCTGTCAATTAACAGCGGAATTTATCAAATCGAATTACTAAATCTGCTAAACATCTCGTGCTAAAACAGCCTAGCATTCATGCACCAGCTATGCTCGATTTAATTCAACGTCCAGATTTCTAGCCAAAACGAACACAAGGGTAAGCATGCTCAATGTTACGGGGGTTTGCATCATGTCTCGTTAAGCCTGGGGGCTAAAACTCTGTAAGTTCCCATACAACCAGCCTACAGGAAAGACTGCATTCGCAGGTTGCCTTGGAAAAATTGCATCCAGGAATGTCTTCTTGAAAATCGCGTTAAGTATCCAGAACCAGCCAATAGAAATATAAGCAGGTTATTGTCAGGCGAGAATATGTGAGTACTAACCAAGAGGTGACGATCTGAGCCGAAAGAATAGATGGCCATGAATGCTGATTTGGGTTTAGCACAAGTTTGACTACGGTGCGATCTGGCTCTGAGCTAAGGCGAAAATCAATCAGCTGTCTCTCCCTTCAGCTACAATCGGCATTGAGATTCGGTGCAGCTGTCTAGCAAATGGAAGCTCATTAGACCAAATCTAAACTGGGGCTACTGACTGACCCGGCCTTAAAGTATCAGAAGGTCAGTTGTGCCGACAACGACGTTGCTAGACATGACTATACGATCACCCTGGGGGTTTTATAATACCGACTGAACATTTGACTCACCAGGCTCTGATAACGAGCAGTCCAGTTTTTACGAGAGGGTGCCGTTATTGCCTGAACAATAACTATACTCCCATGGCCTTTTGAGTTCATGCCAAATGCTCTCATCAAGGATAGCCACCGAGTCCAGCAACAGATGCAGCTGCGACGTGGACTGGTAGGCCACTAGAGTTACGCAGTCATACGCCTGACACAATTTCATCTCCCTCATTGACGTTAGCTAAGGGAGCGATAGTGTTTAGGCCAGTCATGTCCGCATCTACCATCACTTGGATTCTATAGAGATATTTATTTGGCTGCAGAAACTAATTACCTATTCCTTGGGTACCCTTATATATCATCGGTTTTGGAAAATAATAAATAATTTGATTGCCCAATAGGACTCCCTTTGAGTATTCCCCGCGCACACTCTGTGTGAATAGGTATTCTGCCTTTGGACAGCATATGGCGATTGAAGACACTAGTATTTATAAACGTACTTAAATCCGGATAACCATACTTTGTGCAGTTTGCGCCCCACACAGCTGTCATCTCTCAGTCTCGCCTGAAACTTTTGGCTTCGTCAATGTTCCTGAATCTCACCCCTTTCACAGTTGCCAGCCACCCGCTTCGTTGTTTGAAGCACTAGATGCTTACTAAACATGTTTGAGTTAAGAGGAGGTTATATTACTGGACTCGCACAGCCTGTCTATTCAAAATGCGAAGCCGTTTCTTTGGCAGACCCATTTCGGCTGACCAGTTTTATTAAAAAGACTTCGAGTAGGAATTTAAAAAGGCTTTATTGAGAGAGACAAAAAAATAAAAAAACATGCGGGTTATTTAAGGACTTTCACGACGGTTAAAGAGTTTTCACAGGTTTGTTTGTCTCTCGTCATCCCAAATCTCGTTGAATTCCTGCAGATACGAACCTGCAGCAAATACAGCGATTGATTTGTAGGGCCGATTAACGTCTTTCAGGTATCTCTGAAACAGATATGACATAATAAGTTTGCGATCGAATTTCGCCAACATTGTCAATCGTAGAGAAAATTAAAAAGTAAAATGCGAAATTAAATTACTACTAATATATTAACCCCCAGTTTTCCTTCGCATGTTCGTCAAACTCTGAATCCCGTCTTAGGTGTTACTAACTGAGGGTTTTTATGATCACTCAGTGAGACTTCATCCTTATTTCAGGTGAACTATTCGAGGAATAGTGTGCAGTAGTCCTTAAAGTGTTTGCGAGACTACCATTGGAAGATTTCCTCTTCGTACAAGAATTCCACCCCACAGAAAATGCCGCGCAAGATTCTTTGGCCACAAAGAAAGTACCAGATTCTCACGATACAGTAACTAGGGCTGTGAAATGGCATTGTAATAGTTCTTTATAAACTTATCAAAAATAAGCAGACAGGCATTGTGTGATTCCACTCAGAAACGTTTCTTTTTAATGCATTCTTGACAGTATCCGCCCAACCAGTGACATGACTGTAGGGATAAAAAGGTCAGGATAGATGTCATTCAGCTCCTCAGCGAACGGTTTCGGACTCACTGACCTGCAGATACATGACTGACTTCCACTTGCACACCCCCTCAGCCGAGAGGGCATGGCCTATTAGACACGACACCCCCACATACGCACACACCCACATCAATAGGACAGCACTCGACCTTATTCCGTAAACCTATTAAAGCAGCTGCCATGACTGTCTCGATCTCTCAGGCATGACTGGATGCAGTCAACACTAACCCCTGGCTTCGCCAGTGACCACTGCTGCCTTGGGCAGAACCAGGAGCACATGCACTTATTATTTAACTGGAAGTTACTAATGTAGACAAACCTTTGCTTACGTTTGAGGACAAACATTGCGCTATCTTGTCCGTCTGTTGAGCAGATTATATCATGAGTTTCATTGGTTGCAAACGTCCAGTTTTTTTGGGAGAATAGTTACAACAACAACTAAACTAATAAGTGGTTTTGGCAGATTTGAATAATTAATTTGACTCAATTGTGAAAAACTCAGTGGTCTCGTGGGGTTCGAATCCATACCAGCAATGAGACATAACTGAACTGCTGATGCTACGAAAATTATCATCAAAAGATTTCAATTACTGCATGTGCTTGAACTTCTTAAAGATTACCTGCGTAACTACAGGATTAAATGAGTGCACCAATCAGCTAGTGAGATAAAACCTATTACATCGGCGGGCTTGTGGCTTGAGCCACCACTTTGCTCCTCCATTCACATGTGAATGGGCTGGCCCATTTTCCCTACTAGATACTGCTATTTACCACTCTTAGCTTATTTTAACTACGATAGGAAGGTGATTTGCGAATGAAGCATTCACGGACGACCGTTAATGATGCCGAAAGTTGCAGGTTTCGGTTAACATATATCTTCTATTTTCTTCCGGTGCTGTCTTTTGCGTACCAATTTTATCCACAGGGAATTGAGGCCCTTTTACTAACAATTTTTAAATAATACTTGTAAAAAAGTTGTTATTTTTTTCCTTAGCAACTTTTTAATGCATGCATTTTCTAAGCAGATGAAGCACTTGACTGAATGGCATAGCAGAAAACAATTCCGATTTGATGAATATGAACCATCTTACTATAGCCTGGTCCCAGGTGTTTGCCTTCTCATTTTCTGATGCACCTTGGCCGATATAGCCGTAGAGGACTTCGAAGGTTTCAATGAAGGTGACATCGTTGTTGTTGATACCAGAACGATAAATCCTCCCGGTGTAGACTTTATTCATTACCAGTCTTCTGGACTCGTCTGAGAGCCTAAAAGGTATTAGGTGCATTTTTCATTTCCGGCAGATGCGCACATGGATAAAAATAACATTCACCTGTCGAGCTGACATGGGAAGGTTTAGGTAACATAAAGTTGCTTTGTAACCTCACCTGTAAAGCGTCTTTTGAAAATCTGTCTTCGATCCCATGGCGGGTAAAGCAGGCACCACATCATTTCCGAGTTTTTTAGAAAATTCATTCTAGGATGACAAGGGAACCAAAGAGTTATGGCTCAACAAGACAGTCCCTAAAAGTTTCTGTGAAAAACAAATTGTTACCGACATTATTGGTTGTTGAAAAGTTACTTTAAGGCGTTTTTAGGTCATCGATACCATCCACGAATAACTGAACAATACGTCCCTGAAACAGTAGATGCATGACAGGCTCTAGTGGTTTTCACTATTAAGACATTTTGTGTGGGGGAATGACATAAGCACCGATTTTCTATGATTGCAGAACCAAGGGGCGAACAGTTTTGTTTCACTCTGGCTCAAATGGTTTACACTCATGCAGGTGATTCCATGACGACTAACAGACGGTACTTGAGCAGTTCTGCCGACAGAGACAGGGAAACTATGGTGGTCGTGGATCCTGAGCCCAAGCTTCTGATCATTAACCAAGCTTTCCTACCGCTGCTCCAGAATTTCAAACCTTATCAACTATTTAACCAGGCTGGCTTTGCACGCACAAATTCATTCTGACTGTTAGGTCCAGATCGGCGTTTCGTTTTTATGAAGTTGCGTGCTAGAGTCCAGGCAAGTGGCAACATAGCGACGAGTTATCATATATCAAGATGACTTACTGATTGATGGCTAAGTGTAGACCCTCAGCGACGCCCAGGCAGTAGGAGTTGTAGTAGTCAGTTTTTTAGCAATAGTTGTAGTGGTAGTGTTAATAGCATTAACATTCATTTGAGTAGTGGTAGTATAAGAAGAAAGACGGGGTTTGGAACAGAGAGTGGGGTAGATGCCCGGATTTGTACTCTTACTATAATCCAGCGCAAGTCACTGTCCCTGCACCACCCTGCTGTGGTGCATAAGGTAGACATTGGCCAAAACGACGGTCGAAACTGTCGGTTGTATTAGCATTAGTAGTAGTAGTGATTTTCGCAATAAATTAGAAGTCGGAGTCGTCGTCATTACAGTCATTTTAGTAGCAGTGGTAGTAGCAGTTGTAGTAGTAGTAGTAGTAGTAGTAGTAGTAGAAGTAGTATCAGTATGGGTAATAGTCTTTTTACGCCTTTTCCCTCCCGTCATGAGGAAAGATCGGTGCGCGCCACCTCAACGTGAGTGAATAGGCTCCAACATTAGCCAAAATGACATGAGCTCAATGACTAACTGACTCGGATTTAAACCTCGGGGGTATCATCACTCGAGCTTTGCCGTCACCAACTTTTTACTGGAAATCAAACAGAGGAGGTCATCCCAGTGTCTTGTTTTTTTTTACAATATTCCTTGAATATTTGCGTTTTTTGACGCAAGACAGTCCAGGTCACCAGCTAAGCAAAACTTTGATGCATGACGGTGGTAGCATCCTATGTTGATAAATGCAGCATTTTTGGGGCCATATCAAACTCGCAGTGGAATTTGTAAGTTTAAGATCAATGGACCTTTTTGCAACTGGCGAGTCTACCTCGAGCAATGCTAGAAAACCCTACAATTTTTACAAATATAGTATATTTTTAAATAAAAATCTGCTGTATGACAGAGCAAAGGCCAAAATGATATTATTGGGGCGGTAAGAATGCTGTTGTCAATGATTCTATAAAATTATAGGCTCCAGACTAACCTGTGGCCGCATGTCCTCCTCATCCAAGAACTCAGACGTGCACTTGCATTTCCGACTCTTCAGAGCGGTTTCAATGTACTTGCGTGCCTAAACCCGCATAAAGTCTATCAGGTAAACAAACTAGCCAAAAATCAGATACAGTGCACTTGGGTAAAAAAAGTAAACTATGGGAACATGTTTACTGGATATTAACGGTAAAAGCACCCTCCACGTTCATTATGTGCGCATTAAGGGGGAAGAACACGTTCAGCAGGCTACTTTCGATCGATTTTCAGATGGAGACCCTATCGAGCACGCACGAACAGCATAACGTCTCATCGTTTTTCTCGGCATGTTTGCTTCAAACTCTGTTCCTGGGTTAGGATAATATGGACGCGGACATGTTTCTCGATCATTCCAGAGCCCACCTAGAGGTCGCCAAAAGACAATGCAACGTTTTAGGGGTGAAGACAAGATGGAAAGGTGTGCCCTCATTTGCCTCCTTCGTTATCAGAAGGAGAAGATGGGATCACCGGAGTAATAAATTAAGTGACCCGACGTGTCAGATGCCCACCGGAACCCATCTTTCGTCATTACTGACCAGGCATAGGCGAAACTTCCAAGCTACCCCCGTCCCCCTGATTCCGCCTTTTTGTAGTTGAGCCCTAAATGTTATTTTCAACCACTGACCCCTTGGGGCGCCCCGAAGATTGTGAGCGTCAACGTTCGGGAAGGAGTGGAAGGGGGATGGGACAGCAGTGTTTTTCATCGGTCTAACCGAGGCTAAGACCACATTACTGGACACTGCGCTGACGGGTGCAAATAAGCCGATATTGCTTGGCAAGCGTTAATTCTTTCATGATAGCTCACCCGTTACCTGAAGTAGTAGAAATGGGTGGAGCGCAGGGGGGATGGGGATGGAGGGGCTGAAGGCTCAACTGAATTTCAACAGCCGGGGGAGCAGAGAAAGTGACTACTGATAGTTAAATTTTATCACCAGACCTGCCCGCCGGGATGTAGGTGATGAACGATACATGTATGATACCTTCCCCTCGTGGGAGTTATTATCGCACCCAGCTGGTACACCGTGTTCGCCTCAGCAAATATTCAGATGGGAATGAACAGATGTGATGGAGAGGGGAGGGGGGGGGGGTAGACGGGGGGGGGGTTGAGGGCTGAGCGGTGCCGGCCACACTCCGTTAAGCTTCCCATCCCTGGGGTTTGCTCTGGGCAGCTGGCGTGCGAACAGTAAATAGGACGGCTTGAAAGTCCACATACGGGCAGAGCACAAATTTGTTTCTAATTTATGCTCTTTTGCGGACGGAAATAGCGGCTGCTCTCTCTCTTTCTCTCTCTTCTCCTTCCTTTCTTCCTTTTTCTCTCGAACTGAATGTCTATTACTAGGGGAATAACTTTTCTCAAGTATGTGAAGAGTGGCGGCGGCCAGCTGTGTTGCGATACATTCGTCCGTTATAGGGTTGAGAAGTTGAAAGTCTCCAGCTGAGGACGTGGTACTATATTCCAGATAGTTGCGAGTAACTATGAGCCACCTTGTTCGTTCTCCCCTTACTCCACCTTTACTACTAGTAATTACCACTCCAGGAGGCGGACAGTCGTACTCATAATAGTACAAAATGATGTCTATAAGATGCGAAACGCTTTATGCGAAACGCTGCGATATTTTTGAGTCGCCTGGTGCTTGAGTAAGTAAGATCAGAGAGCTTTATGTAGCACTGCTGTGTAAGCAGCCAAATGAGCTGACCAAGTGGCACCTTTGCTTAACCCTGCTTCCGGGGAATTTAACAGAGATATGAGCCCCAGCTCAGAATCAGAGACTTCAACTACTGAAGGAGATAAAATCGTTGAAAAAGAGCTTCATTCGCCGGACGTTTCGGATCCCCACTCGCATCCAGCACCGGAAACAGAATCAGATGAAGACAGTGATTTAAACAGGGGTCGCGGCTCATTCGACGGCACACGTTCACACATCCAAGCTAGATGGGACCGAAAGTCTTGCGGGAGATAACAGGTGGGTGAGCCGCGAACTGCTCTAAGCATGGTTCGCTGGCCTTCAATCAGTTAACAAACGCACTGACCTCCCCCCCTCCATATTCTGTGCGGAGACTGTGTCTAGGCAAAGTAGTTAGCTACGCGGAGAGTGTGCAGCCGACAGCTGCTTCGGGTGCCATTATCGGTGAGCCTAATTGTCCAAGACCCTTTACGGACAATTAGATACTTATCGTACCACGTGCAACTAGCTGTAAATGAGTGCGAGCGCTGCCAGTTTTGAAAGGCATGCATGCACCTAGCAACTTTATTCTAAAAATGCTGCAACACCTATGCAACTAAATAATGTTATTTGATTTCGCCTCTAATTATGGATTCGAGTGTACATCCGAAGCGTCAGGCGATTAAGCCCTTTTCCAACGATCCTGTTTTCTTCTTCATTGTGACTAAAACCGCAGTGATTTCGAAAGATGATCTGAAATGGCAGGCTCTGTCCGACAGCGGAAAGGACTCAGCCGGCACGAACCTTTTAAGAAGGTTGCCAGGCTTGAATTCAGGGGAAAAATGAAAAGAACTTACGGCTATCCTTTCTTCCTCATCGCATCTGCTTCCGTTCCATTGAGTCATCTTGATGCCCTCGTCATATATGAAAACATCGTTGTTGGTCAGCGATTTGGTACTGATAGGTACCTCAAAGACTGTAACTCTCGTTTTTTCGGGGTTCAGCTGGAAGTGGAGCAGACGTGGCTTATAGGCCTCAGGGTTTTTCGGGTTGAAAATGTTGCCCGCGGTTCCATTATGAACACTGAAACAGCAGAAAGAACTCTGAGATTGCGACCGTCCACGGCTGAAACCAGTCACTGCCCTACCATGTGGGGTCACTCACGATGACCAATGGGGCTGAAATAGATCTTTTATAATGCGTTTTGGACTAAAGACTCATCCAGTTTGGAACTACACTAGACATACTAGGAAAAGTATTATCAACCAATCAGGATCTATTCATTGAGGGTGAGAAAAACTAACTGCGAACAGTTTTTAAGGTGCCTTTTCATTGCACGATGACGTTCAAAGGAGAAAGACGAGGTGTCCTCAAGAATACAGCAGATTAAAGGTTTTCTCATATCTCGAAAATGGAAATATTCCTTACCAAGCATACCAGTTTAAGGTCAGCGACAACTTTTAGGTCGTAGGTTTTAGAACATACCCGAAGACTTTGAAGTAGTTCTTGAATTGTGGGGACTCATAACCCTCAATCTCTCGATGCAAAACCGCCTGATTCTCCAGTACTGACATTAGCTCCAAAACCTTGGGCGGTGGAGAAGTGTCTGATGTCTGCAAAGTGCGAAACAGAGGTACTGATTTAATTAACTCGGGGGGGGAGACAGGTGGGACGCTACATACTTCAGTCAAATCGTAAAGATACATACTTTGAAGTTATCTTACATTTTTGGAGTAACTATCTCATGTCACACAAACGTGCAGTTGTTAATCACTTCCTACGTTGAGCAAAAACTCAATGTTCCGAGAAAGAAACATATCGAGGAGAAATAAAATACATTTCAAAACTATTTTCCAAAAATGAATATTATTCTGACTTTGTCCTTCAATGCATGCGTCGACAAAGGTTCAAAGAAAAACGTATTTCCGAAGCTACGACCTCTCAGGCGGCAAAACCAACAGACTGGCGAACCCTCCCGTATATAAGAATGTTCTGAGCTCGTTGAAAGACAGTTAAAAACACCAGATACAAATAGCGCACAAACCTACAACAAATTTGCGCACCCAGCTTGTACACCCTAAGGACAGGGTTGACTGTTTCAACAGAACAGCAGTCGTCTACAAAATACCGTGTACCAGTTGTGATGCAGGCTGTTGTGGCCAAACCGATAAATCTTTATCCACCCGTTTACATGCACATCAGTTCGCGGTGAGGAGATGAGATTCCTTATCCTAGGTAGCCAGGCACATACTGGACACAGGACACCTATTTACATGAGAGGATATCTACATCGTTGGTGGTTGCCCAACAAGGAAGGGCCGCGAATTCCTGGAGGCAATGCCCTCAGGCGAGACATGCATCAATACCCATGTCGATTTAAATTACAAATTTACAAATAAACAAATTACAAATTTATCAGGGTCAAGTGGAAGTGAAAACAGCCACTATCGACCGCATAAATGAAAGCAGTGGAGATCTATTGGCTTAAACGTTAGCCAACCACATAATCTTGTGCTAGGCATTGTCTCAAGTTTGGTGATTTGTGTACAACTCCGATTTTTCTGAAGACGGACTTGGGTACCAGGCTGGAAAATTTACATAAACGTATTTTTTCCCCGAAGAACTTCAGCTTTCTTTAATATATATGCATTTATATATGTATATAGTACCAGTAAAGCTGGGTAACTGCGAATGACATTGTTAGTTGAGGCTCACGGTAGCCACGGGCCACCTACGACCACGCATGCTGGAAAACGGGAGGGATGTAGACGTCAAATCAAGGAGACACGCTTGTTACCCGTAATTGTTTGACACGAATTGTTATTTCACAGATTTAGCATCACTTTAGTCATCGTCAAAGCTTACTCTCCGCAATTCGACTTTCAAGGCTTAGTTTGTCTGATTATTGGTGAAGCATTCGAAAATTTCTGCTTTGAGTCCTTTTATACACATTTTGGTCATATGGCGTTTGGAGTGCGTGATTTCTACGGACGGCCTTCTTATAACAGGATGATTGATTATTCGACTTTTCCTTTAAAAATGTAACACCTGCTGTTAGTGATACGCTATTTTTTCTTTCAGATATTATAAATTTCCTCCTGGAGCCTGCTAAGAGAAATATTCACCAAAGAACGAGTATTTGAAGTTAGAAGGAAGTCAAAACTTGGCAACTAAAATACCCATGTATTTTATACTTATTAAAGCGAACTGTAGGCCATCTAGTGTACACAAGATCATTTTTGTGGATATCTTGAAGCAGAATTGCGTGGCGTTCTTAACATCCATATTATGCGTCTATCATAAAGAAAACAGTTCAGGGTGTTTAATTGCCGATCCTTTTTTTTTTCACGAACAACTTGAAGTTATACACAATAATGAATATATTGAAAATCGATGAGATAGAAATGGTAAAGAGCTCGCAAAGCTTTTCATTCCTTTTTCTAGTCTCCAGTTTTATTGAAAAAAACTGCTCTTAAACGAGCTAGAGCATTTATTATTTTTTTCTGCATCTTACTGATTTTTCCGTCCCCAGACGAATCTCTGTTTCAAAAGTCAAAATTTCTGACAGCCTTATGGGGATTCCCAAATTTGACAGCTTGTTAAAAGGTGTCTATCTAGCTAAAACCAAGGCTTTCAACGATTAAGAAGTTTTCTGATGGTTACTCTGCTGTGATCGTACATATAACCTAGGGACCGGTTTCTCCTTGAAAATGCACGCTGGTATATAAGGTGCTCGGAATGAACTCTTTTGCTGGAGTGATCAAGAGGCAAGCTCTGTAAAGCATCAAATTGAAAGGGAAAAGTGACTGCACTCAGCCAGAAGTAAAAAGATTAAGCCTACCTTCGCGCGGTCCATGCCTATCCAGTAGTGCACATTAAAACACATCTTAGCATTTTTGTTTGTGGCTTGCAGTATTACGTACATTTCGTTGTTGAAGAAGAACCCAGAGTCTTCTTCCGGCACGGGAACCAATGTTGTGGGACTCTAGTAAAACACAACCGAAAAGAAGATGGTTAGTAGAGAAGTTGCAGTAGATATGCTATCTCAGGGAATATTATGGAACATGTTTTTGTTATGAACAGATTATTGAAGTATGGGTAGAACAGTAATTATTGTAAAGCCTAATCACAGGCTGTTTCAGACATAGCAAAATGTGGGATTTTGAACGACCATCGCTCCGCTCACCTGAAAAAACTACACTCTGTAAATAAGGGGATGACAGTTAATTTGCATTTGTAAATTCAAAGTTAATTTACGAAAACAATGCACTATAACACTCTTTTTGGAACCAAATTACTCTCCATAAAAATGTATATTTGTAAAAGTGTATATTTTTGTTTAAATCTTTTACATGTTCGGAATAATTCTGAACCCGGCGAAGTACAAATCTACATGCTACATACCTTCCTTCTAGGGAAAATCAACTATTTCTCTACGCTGCGTAGCGGATGGCACGTAGTGTTCATAAAGTTAGGAAATAGGTATAGACCACGTTGTAAATTTTATATACAACATAAAAAATGCACAGATACAACTCTTTACGGATGGGCATTTGAGGGTCTTTAAAAGCTCGTTAAAAGGAACTTTTTGGCGCGGAAATATACTCTTTTTTCAACTGTGAAATCTGTGGAGGACATACGCTGTTATCAACTGAGTACACGAACTAATATTTTCATTATGTTTTCCATAATAAATATTTGAATTTATAAGGAAATCGAAAACCTCTTAGAAAAAATACATGCAACTTAAGTATTCATTTTAAAAGATCAAGGTTTTGCAGGCAGCTGGAAAGCTACCGGGTTCAAAATCCGGCATCCTGACGTAACTAAACTCGAGCTCGAGCTTAGCCTGTACGAGAATCAATACCACAACCCGACCCAATACAACCAAATATACATTTCCGAAGTGAGGTTTACATTCCAAGAGATTTCAAACCTACTGTTCAATCGGGATTATACAGGAGACAAAAATCCACTATTATCTGCAAATAGGCTGCAGTTTTAAGGCTCCCGAAAGAATGCCTAAAATTTTGTTGAATGATGGATAACTGAGAGAGGTTCTTCTGCGCAAGTTGGAACATTAACAAAGTTGTAAATTAACCAGTTAGTTTGACGATTTGATATAATTATTTATGTTTATCCAATAAGGATGACTAACACAATACGTACATAATTAAATATGAGGTTTAATATGCAGAATGCCCTTATGGACAAAGACAAAAGAGCTTTTATATTTTTCCCTTGTGCAGGCTAGTGTAGAAATTCTTTAATGACCACTTTAATGTTCCTTCACTCTATGCGCATGAAGTGGGTGTCATTTGTACAGAGTTTTATAAACTGGCTATCTTTGGGCGCTTGAATAAACGGTGCAAACATTTATTTTCTTCCGTTTGACTATAGTGAATACTCAAAAAAGGCATACAGATAATCGATACGTTACGATATCGGAACAACGAGCTTGGATTATGTACAACGCCTGCAAATCTGTTTTTAAGAGAAACCTGAAACTGCCTCTATAATGTTGAATAATGTTCACATCCTGCGGATGTGATGTTAACCAATCTGACCTAATTTAGACAGCGACTGTCATCGAATAAATGCAAGCCCATAGATTTGCCCAGAAAATTTATACTTCCAGCTATGCCATGAAGGTTGGGTTCTAACGAACATTAATCATATTTTTCCTCGGACTAAGAACAAGATATCTGGATCCGTTCCCCCAAAGAAAGACGCACATGCACATACAGTATTTATTTTTTGTCTTGATAGTGCCACATGAAGAATTTTCTGGGTTCTTCCAAAAAAACTATAAAAATACGTGGTCGTTGCCTCAAACGGAATTTATACACACAATATCCTGAAAAAAGGACTTTTTCAGTTCAGTTCAAAGTTATTTGTAACGGCATGCAATATATCGGCCTCACAAAGGAATCATGCAAAGTGATAGGGAAAAACCTAACCACAAAAAGCGAAAGGGAGAAGGCTTACAGAAAAACGCCAAATTTTTAGCGTCTCCTTGCTTAGGCTTTTGATGTCTGCCCATAACGGATCGACCTTGCTGAGCTGGCCTCCAGTAAGTTTTGCTAAAATTCATTTCATATGGAAATTCGTGAAATCATCAGCTCACAAAAACGAGAATAGGGCAAGTTAAAGATCCTATTCTCTTTAATAAACTTTAATTGAAACTGCTGAGGCAGTATATTTAACTGAAAATGCATACAAAGTTTGAAGTGCACTTGTTCGATGGGTGAAGTTTACCTATTTGCAATAAACCATCATAATATGAATTCGTGACCTACTAAAGGTGATGGGCCATAACGGCTTAAAAAGGGAAATTTAGGAACCAGTTATAGACTGGCAGTAATTTCTTCATCACAAAATATAGCAAATTTACTTTTCGCATCAACTTTTAGGGTATGGGAGCGATTTACACCGACTTTCGAGAGCTTTCACGTAGCAGTTTGAGCCAACTGCAAGATACTGAACCACTGATATCCGACAATGTTTATTCCTACCTCTTTATAGTGGTGTCGTTCTGACAAGTTATAATGTATCAAGTGATAATCTGGAAGTTCCAAAGGAGCATGAAGACAAATCCCACAGCCCAGTGGGTCGAATGCCAGCATGCACCTGAACTTCGTCATGCCAGAGGTGTAATTTGGGGACTTCCAGTTTCACTTAGTAGTCTGGCATCGAAATCTCTTCATGCTGAAGCGTATTACAGTAGTAGTAAATGCGTTACCAAAACGAAGGAAACAATATTGTTGCAGATTCCCATCAAAGGTGCATAAGAGAACAGTGAATGTTCTCTTATGCATTTTTTGTCAATCGGCGCGTGCCCGGACTTCGAGTTCTGTGCGTGTGCTGACCGTATAATAGGCACGTACACTGTGCTTTTGTCTTTGAAATTACTTTCTCAAATGCATTTCCCGTAAAACGGTCTCGATTTATGTGAGATGAAATCCCACCATTTGCTGATATAATGGTCAACTTCAACAGCAGGAGGATCACGTTCCAGGTTTAAGAGTGAGCATTATTCAATATAACCCTCAAAGTAAAAAAAAACACGAACGGTCGTGAGACAAACGGCTCGATCCTGCTGAGGGTCTGCCTGCAACAGGATAATCATCAGTCATGAAAGTGAAAAGACAAAGTGACATGACCACATACATAAGTCATCACCTAGATATTCTGATATTCGATAAACATTGAGACTATACATATATTATTGATCCTTTTGTTTTTGGTCCTTATGTACTGTAGTAATCACGCATGTTCACTTCCATCCTGAATAGTCAGTGCTTCTATGATTGCATCCATGTAGGAAGGGAACATATCATCCATAAAATATCTTTAATGATTGGAGTCGGAAATAACGAACTTGGACAAACTTCGCAAAATGACCCTTCAGGCAACGCTAAAGGTGAATCAACCGTCAGGGGGAAACCGAGACAGGACATCCTTCCAGCTTTACTATGCGCTTATAACAACCTTGTGGCTCATGAAGACGTTTGGCCCTGAGAATTTTTCGAAGAGGTGCAACAAAGTTCCCTCATGTACAATCGAAGGTTAACTCGTTTGGAGCAGACTGTTTCCCCAATCTGTTTAAGGCTCTTAAATTTGCTTTTCATAAGATTGCACTTTTTTTAACAATATCAAATTTTCATGCGTGAGGTCCACTGTTAGCTTCAAGAGGTTTTTGTCAAACAAAGCAGGAAAAGCAGGCCCTTGGGGTTTGAATATGAGTGGGGGCAAACCGTTCGTGATGGCCGCTTAGGAGACAGTGATAAAGATGACTTACTCTGCTTGCTGTTGGCGTCCACCTGCGCGGTTACACTGGGCTGCCGACGGGTGAAGAAGGACATGTTCGCACTGAGAACGGGACGAGAACTGGAGCAATTATAGCCCTGTGGTGAATATTAATTAGGCAGCATTATTCCAAGGAGGACAAGGAGTTGAGCTGGCACCTATCAGAGCAGTCGCGTTCAAGACGGGAGCGAACGTGAGCGCTTGGTGAGACTTGCGAGAGAGAGAGAACCAGCCAGCGAGCGAGCCGACCTGCCAGTCCCCCGGCCCGGCAACGGGTTTGTGCCTGTGCAGCGGCGATTGCTTTCGGGTAATTCTCCACACACCGTACAGGTTGGAAGGCCTGCAAGATTGTTTTGTATTGTGTTCTCTCTCACCAACATGTGACTGCCGGTGGAACAGACTAGGGAGGGAGAGTGAGAGAGTGATTGATCAAAGGACGCACTAGCTATGTCCCCCCTTCCCCCGGTCGAAGAACATCCCCATTAAACGTGCGAATCCTACAGTTTCGGGCGCATAATTAGAGCCAAAACCAAGATACTGTGATAGCCAGTCTGAGTGAATGATCGGTTGGAATTGCTTATACACCTCCACTTCCGAGAGGTGTATAAATGCCTCGTCCCCTCCATCGTAATCAATGTGGCCTTGCGCTAACAGCCAGGAAGAGTAAATACTCCTGTGTCCCAACCCTGGCCATTATCCTAGCCAAAACCTTAACGGTAACCTTCATTTTAACCCTAATCCTGCCTTTCACTCTAACAGAAACCTAAGACCTACCCCCAGTTTCCCTGGAATTTACCACAAAGCCACTTTTATTACTGGCAGTTTCTTTTCCTAGGTCCTGCCAGCAGGGGGACATAGAATCAATCCTACCAAACGATCTGATTATAACATTCTAACTTCGACGGTGTGTGAAGCAGTCATTTTCTGTCCTCATACTATGTGAAGCTTACCTGGGTGTACAAAATTGGTTACTACGGCGAAAAGCCGGTGAGTAAGTGATTTTCTAATGCGTCTTTTCTCGAAAAGTTGCATTAGGACACGGGAAGTAGAGTGGATTAAAGAAGGAATACAACATCCGCCCGTTTAGACCTGTGCTCGAATAGCGTCAGGTTTTTTGAGTAAACACAAAAAAATCCATTGCTTTACTCTTGTAGATTATTTTCAGCTGTTGCTGATCCACAGGGTTTGAAATTGACTGTCAATTTGCCGGACGAAATAACTGCGATGAAGGGAAGCTTTGTGGAAGGTGGTAGGGTAGGATAAACAGGTCAGCAGTGCAGTTCGGGCTCCGGAAAACCTAAATATTTTTCTGTCCTTTGAGAGTTAAACGGCGTTTTCTCTCTGATGATCTATTCTAGTCCAACATATATAACCTTAAGGGGCGTTTCGAAAGCATTTTAGCAAATTCCAAATAGTCAACCCAAACACCACATAAACCAAACTACAAGACACCGTCATGGAGGTGTTTATCTTCGAATGATGCTGATGCATGTAATTGGCCGACACCTCGAGCTGCATATATGCATGTAATTATGATGGCTCTGCCAACACTCAATTTCTTATGCGAGGTCACATGTGAAGACAGGAGTGAATACAGCTTCGTGTTCTACCGTAAATACTCAAATAGCATTTTGCGAGTAACGGATATATGTCCACAAGATGCATGTTGCCTGTCTTTTCACATACGACTTGTACAGTTAGATCGATTTAGGAAAAGACTAACGAGCACCAGTGTATGTGGGTTATATATCGGCTGATCCAGTGAGTTATTTTCTACCAAGCGTACCTTATTTTGACCCGAAGGTAACAACACCTGCCTTACTTACCTCACACCCCAATAGCTGTGCATTTCGTTAATCTTTCGCAAAACATGGAAACTTTAAGAAATTTTAAAAGTGCTCACCTACTCCTTGAATGTCGCCGTACATCTCTTGGCTGTTTCATTTTTTTACGGGAGTCAATTACAGTTGATGGTGCTAAGTTAAACTTGAAATGCTTGCGTGATTGTTTCAAAACTCGGATTTTTCATTCTTTCGCAAGTTCTTACCCGCTATGATCGTCTTTACATTACATGTGTGGACGATATGGGACCAATCCTGACATGCATTTTAAAATGCTAGGAATGCCTTTTCGTTCAACGGTATAATTTCATTAAAATGTGTTTGGGCAAGAACGCAATATGTGACCCAGCTCAGGGAATAAGGGACAGGTCAGTAAGTAAAACGTGACCGGTGGTAATAGACTTTTTATGAATGGGCCTACTGAAGAAAAGGAGGGTGCCAACCTAATCCTAACCCTATTCACTGTTTTTAGTTAGAGATAACACTTGCTGCTGAGTTCATAGCTTTTATTGCCCCAACAGGTGTGTGGATTGGGAGATCCGGTGGCTTTACTTCACGCCGATATCATTCCTAGCTGACCTGCCCGACGTTTTTCGGACCGTTGACGGGAGTATAAATAAGGCCCGCTCTTGCCTGTGTTTGCAGCAGAAATTCTGCCTGCGGCTTGAGATACGATGTGCCCCTACATGGGTCAAACCACTTCCTCGTGTCAAATTCATTCACACAGTATTTTGAACAACAACAGTCAGATGCCTGAATAGGGATCCTAACTTAGTAAAGTTCAGAAACTCCAGTCTAACCAAGCATTGGTTGACTTTTTTACAACCAACCTATAGTATTTATTAAATCATCAAGATTTACCTCGGAATGCAATTATTTACCAGCTTATCTACTGAGTTGCCATGTGTGGGAAAATGACGCCCTCATTTTTTTCAAAGAAATCCTCGAGTATATAGACGCTGGACGGTTTCCAACTTGGATTCAAAAAGTTTTATTTGGACATAGAAATATGGACCACCCCCGTAAATACTGATGACTCCGCATAAACTGACCGGGGTACCAATTCCCACCTCGTTTGTTTTTAACTAATTCTGGCCTTTCTATCCCAAAGCCTGACCCTCATAACTTTGAATTCAACCTGGAAGTTATCGCAAAGTCACCTGTAATCTGTGGGTGGGTCCATTATCTCTTGCTTAATCAAATTTTATAAAGAAAAAAGCAGTCTATGGACGAAATTTCATACAATCCGTGGGGGCTATACACATTTTGAGTTTAAATTGCTTGTTTAATTTAAACCCATATGGACTGAAATAAGCGACAAAGACAAGGCAGAATGAAATGGTCATTTCTGGTTTATTAGACGTCATCAGCCACCCAAACTCAACCCCGGCCTGTCAGTCTGTCTATACCACCCTCCGCTGGGAGGCTGCTGGTCGGACCACATGGTGAGCTCCAAGTTTCAACGGAACGAGTGATTCCTGTAACAAATTCACGGAGCGCCGATCTACCATTGTGAAACATATACCCTCGGGTTATACGATTAAGTTCACAATAAACACAGGGTTTACTGGATGATCATTATCAGCATACGGTAGTTTCTCTATTTCATGAAATACCAACCAAAATTGTCAACTGAATTTTCGATTCAAGCAATTTTTTTATGTAGGTTAGTAAGATTTATTAGCGTACAACCTAATCCCAAGATATATCAGTTATAGCAGTGAACCAGCTTTTAACCACGCTTCTTTCTGTTAAAAGTATCTAATTAAGTTTTATGACTTTGTCGCATTGATTTTCAGTGCCCTTAAATATACAGTATGGAAAACATGCGGAAAATAGTTTTTGTACTCAATTACACCTTCTTGGAAGAAAAGGTATCTTCCGGTTTTTAATAATTTTCTGATTATGTGATTTTTAAGACCGTGAATTATTCATTCATGATACAAAATATAAATGAATTTAGATATGTTGCTTATAAAGCATAGAAAATGGTCCATATTGAGAATTATGTAAACTCTGCCTCATGGTTAAGAGAAATCTGAGATTTTCTTTAGACAGACTGTTGCAATTTGGCAACCTTTAATTCAGGCTTACAACCAGCAGGGTTTAAAATTATTCATCAATTCAAAAAGTTTCTTAATACCTAAATATACCTTTTCTTCAAGTTTAATTTGGACAAGGCGTAATTTCCCAATAAACGAGTACAAGAAACGATATTTTTGTGCATTTTTTCTATAACATCTATTTTAATTTACAGGACCTTAAACGCTCAATGAAAAAATGCCCAAGACGTAATTAACTATTTTTGATCAAGTATGCCTTTTGCTCATTCGAAAGCTGGCAGCCCAATGCGACTGATATTTCTTGCGATTAGGCTGCACGGTATTAAACCTTACAACGCCACTTAAGTGAATCAAAAACACATTTCAGAATTTCGGTTGACAGTTAATGAGATAGGGAATCTACTTTAGTCGCCCTAGTCAGCCAGCCATAGCCTATAGACAGACAAATAAGGTGCAGCATTCAGGTCAGGTTTCAGTTGGACTTAACTGCTGGGGCTCTGCCAGAGAGGCTCTTACCGGCAACTCTACAAGTTGCTAGCGGAAGAACGCAGTCACACGTGAGAGTACCATGTATCATGTTGCAACTATGAGGTAAGATCAAACTCTCAACTATCGACACATGTTTGGAAAGCTGACTATGCTTTTGATCTTTAGGGAGCCATCATCTTAGACTGGGGCAGCTGGAAGAAGGAGCAGCAAACACATGAGGCGTGGAATTCAGATGCCAACTCCATCAACAGGAATCTTCCCGTTCCTGCACCTTATAAAGCTGTATATTAAATGGAAAAAGCTCAGGACAAGACGGCCACACAAAACTCAAGAAAAACGCGCAGCCAAAGCCCGATGAGAGAAGACGAACCACCAGACCGAACAACACCAATAGAAATTTAATCACTCCCATTGAGATAATGCTGCATAACGCATGCAGCTAAAATACCCATCAAACATCCTCCAAAGAGCCAAAGCAGCGGATAATAGATCGAACAGCCGAAAGTCGACAAACAGATTAAATCAATCCACTTATATTTATGTTCAATCGACTGCATTTAATCCTTTGACGAAGATGAACCGACCAAACGCCCTAAAACGTTAACATTTCGCTTAACTGGTTCCGGTGAGCCCTGTAATATTTCTAAAACATATTAATGTATCCCGATATCCGGACTGAATTTGCACGTTCTCTTTTGACTTCAAGTTATATTTGGTGGGCCTATTTTGCGCATTAGATACTGCTATTTACCACTATTTGTTTATTTTAGCTGCAAATACGAGGACATTTTCCAACGACGCTAGCGCCATTTGCAAGGAAGAAAATTTATCACAAACGTTGCGACTAAAATACGGATGACCGTTGCAGCTTTCGGTCACTATGTTTCGTTTTTTTCTTTTGTCTACCCATTTTATTCACGGTGAATGGAGGTCTTTTTGCTGCAATTTTTGAAATGATACTTTCAAAATAAAGCCTATCGCTCTCGCAAATAGACCTGGTAGCATCAAGGAGCCTTAGTTTCCATCTTCTGCTCACTGTATGTCAACTCATACTGCCTGAACTGATGTTTGAACCACAATAAAGCTAAGTTCGAGGTCAATTGTCTATAACTGACACTCTGGATTATATGGCTGCTACTAGGAGTGTTTACGGTTAGCCTGAGCGGATTTCACCACGTTGACCTAACTGCAGGATGAAATAAAGGCGGTGGTTGGCTGACACAACATTATCCGCAGACAGACTGCCTCCATTTTCTGTGTACGCGAGAGTCGAGGAAATGGGCTGCATTGACAATGAACCAGAAACAGTTTGGCTTTTGAATATGGTACACTAATTAGTCAGATATACAGAGCAGGAAGTCTTAAAGCCTAAAACTGGAAAGTGATTTGAAATCTATGTTTCACCAGAGGTTATATCGAACTAAATGATCGATTGGAATGATGGTTTAACTGCACTTCTGTCTTGCCACGATGTCTGGCGTTCCGCTTGCGCCATTGGTTGGGGTGGCCAGAACGCGGGAAAATTCTCAGAGCCAAATCTTCTTTATCGCAGGAAATGCGTGATCGGGGATTGTCGATGTACCTAGCAGACGACTACTGCAACCAGCTAATCCCACTCAAATTAAAATCTCTGCCACAGACTGCATGAAAACGGAGTATCGATAGACAGCGCTTTACTGCAGCATGTTGGAATGAAAATTCAAGTAGTTGGGTCATTTCATGAAGGACGGAACGGGTGAACGGCTGATTTCGATGTGCCCCGAAAGACCCACGTGAATCCTCACCCCCTACAATGGCGACTTCACTTGCTGAGCACACACAGAGACATCTTTCACGATCTCGAATTACCAGCCTGCTTTTTAACTGTAAAAAATCTTTTGAAAGTGTTGCTGGCAATTTGGAAAACTGTAGTTTGGAAAGTCCTTTCCGCATAAGAGGAATAACGTAGCAAAGTTATGGAAATCTATAGACTGAGTCCTGTTTTGTGTGGTTTACACCGCGTGTCATCAAATTTACGCTTTAAAACTAGAAGACCTTAGATTAATGCGTACTAATTCCCTAATCTATTAATCTGGTAATTTGCATTGAAAAGGCTTGCTGTTCATGTAAATAGTACGAGAGAGTTACCTTGTGAAGATTAATTTTCCCGAAGAGTATTGCAACGAAAATCGGATATGTTGAAAATCAATCGAGAACTATCTTCACCAGTTAGCATGCGATCGATAGTATTGTCGGTTTTGTGTGAACCTGTTAAACACTGCCTCAAAAATACAGATACATATGTCGAAACATAGTGAGGCAAAACTACTATAATGCACTAAAAATTATATATTATTCTACCACAAGAATCTCACTATCTGGATAGTTCATATGCTTTTAAGCATCCTTTTAGTTAGGGTTAAGGTTATTTTTTAAAAATCTGCAAATAAGATATTCTGGACTGTTATGGCTTGTAGGGAATAGATAATTTGCTTAGATAAGCATATAAAAATAAACAACCTGTGCTTAGTAAGCCAGCTGTTGTGCCTGCAAACTCTAAGTAATAAAGAACCAGCGTTATTTGCGTTAGAAAGTGTCTACAAAGTGAATAACCTCAAATTATTCTAACAGGAAAACACCGCTTTTTATGGGCGGAATTATTTACATGCAGTAAAACTAGGCCATGTACATCAGGGAGCGGGCTGTGCCGATAACTCATAGGTAAGGGATACCTAACAAATCTTTAAAAAAATTAATTTTCCCAGTTAACCTCCCTACAAGCTTTACAGCAACTTCTTTTAATCTACACGCTGCCAACTGACACTTAAGCGTCCAGGGTTTACCTAAAGGACCGCAGCGATAAGGCACGGGAATAGGAACTCATTTGCATAGCGTCAACGTCAAGGGAAGATGGTGTAATGGTTAAAGTTAAGTTTGGGATAAATGCTAGAGTTTAAAATAGGGTAAATATAAGATTTAGGGTAAAGTTTAGGAATTGGGTTATAATAAATGTTTTTATTTTGGTGGTTAATGTTAGGGGTTGGCTTAAAATGCCTCAAAAGTTAACCCTTCTGGCATTTGGCGAAGGTCAACCCATATCTCGTTACTGGAACAGTCGACTTATCAATTAGTTTAAAAATATCTTGCATCAATCACCTGTAAGCAAATGAACTAGCATTATCCCATCGAAAAGAAAACCAGCAACGGTAGGTTATGTACGACCTCATTTAGTGACCAAAGGATCGGGCAGAATGGGTCTGGTGGTAATAGGAGTTTTACGGATGGGGCCTCATCGTGGACAAGCAGCAAAGTGTGCAATGCTGCTTCATATAGCAACAAAATTCAGCGTGATAATAAAAAAATAAACAAAAACCAACTTTCAAATATATAAAAGGAATTTAAATAGCAAAAACCACGAGACAACAACTTTGTGCATAAGCTGGTGGAGCTCGCGAGTGAGGCCTAAATCTAAACGGGACGAGTGAGTCGCGTAATCGATCGATGAGCGTTCGTCCACTCACTAGCTAGAGTACTATACAGTAAACCGGCTTATCCTGGTTATAATATTACTACTAGGGAGAATAGCCAACGATAAAGTGGTGATTACCAGAATTACTTTAATTTGCAGTTAACTACTCGCATAACCACTTCGGTTGCCAGTCATCAGACACTGAAAGGTACTGTGCGCACTCTGGCCTTGTTAGGTCTGTGTGCGCGTCTGCTAGCGTGCGTAGACTTGTCATGTGAGTTCGTAGCCGGCAGTTTATGTGTTCTTGAGACCGCAACTACGTAATGAGCTGTGGTTCCGGTATCGAGGTGGCAGGAAGAAGCGCCGTATGCATGTCCTCGGGGCGGTTAGATGATGATGTCGCGTGCTGGGGTGCGAGCCTGGCGGTCGATTCTGCCGGCTAATCGAGTAAGCGAATGACACCCACGCACATGCCAGATAGCTATTTTAGTTCCTTGCAGGGTATTGCCATAAAAATAAAATAAAACATAAAAATCATCACGAATACATCTCAAAGCGAATGCGCTTATTGTAATTTTCAGATGTAATGAGAAGGCATTGTGATATGAAAATGCACAGACAGTGAAAAAAAACTATCTTCTTGTGCGATTTTGTGAAAAGGACATAAAATAGACTGTGATTTATTTGATTGAGGAGAAAAAAACTGATGGTCATGGGTGGAAAAGCAGCGTGTGGGAAAGGAACGCTTTGGTGATGGGAGCGTAGGAGTGTATGCGGTGGAATTAACAGTAGGATGTTCTTGCACCGCAGGGTAACTGTAATTGGTTCTGCCCACGATGGAAATCCGGCTGAAAACTGGCCCATGATCAGCGCGAGGGACTCGTGTCCCTAGCAGTGAATTAGGGGCCACATTTCGCACGGCTAGTCAGTCCTTGCGCCTCCGCATCGGTCATCCAAACCGGCAAATTACGCATGAGTGAGTTCTTCGAACATATTGCTTGACGCATGTGGCAAAGCTTGAGCTATGGCTGCTTTCAACTCTTACCAGCACTAATGATTTGGCGCGGACTCCCGTGGTTTGGGTTGTTCGCCGTCTGGCTCGCACGGCTTCCTCTCAAAGCACACGCATAGCTATCTTCAAAATAGTCTATATCTCGGTGTAACGGACGCACACAACTCCATTTGTGTTCTACTTGGTGGCTACTTGGTGGCATAGAATCTGCACTGATTTCGTTACCTTCATCTATACCGCTGTGAAAAAAGAACCCTTGGATTAATAGTCCACAGCAACGTCTAACAAGGAGATTGCTTTTCCACATCTCCCTCCACTCCGAAGTATATATCGGGGCAGCAAAGTTAATTTGGATGCTAAGGCACTCAGACATTTTACATTTGAGCAGATGCAAAGCATCGTTGAGAAGCGGAACCAAAATGTTATTAGTGCGTCTCAAGACAGAATTATCTGCCACTTGGTCGAAATTCTTCTTCAAGCTGGACATGAAACAACATTTCCCGTTATAGTCATGTTGCAGCGCAGACAGTCTCCAACGCAAAAATTTTGCCTTCCTACAGGGATTCTGCCGTTGCTATTCAGAAGATTACAATTTTTTCAGTCACACTGTAAGATGTATTGAAAAAACAAAAAAATTAGAAAAAACTTCATTACTAGAGTTTTTTTTAAAAAACCGGAGAAAGCTATTAGAGGACGCATCACAACATAAAAAGGTACTTATGTTAAAACTGTTGATGCGTGAATTGGAAGGGATCGGATCGGAGTGCGGTTGGTTTCGTTTTCTGTTCTCAAAGAAACATAACAAGATGTGAGATGTCAGTCAGATAAACCAACCCCAGTGAGACTCGTTCTACCCATCGATTAATTGGTGGCCATTTACAGTATGCAGATTTTGATTTATTTTTGAGATCTACGCGAGATTAACGACTTTTTAAGGAGATAATTGCGTGACAGCTAATTTTCTGTCTGGACGAAATAGACTCTGCACAAACCTCCCTGGTTTTACTTTGAAAGGCAGAGAATTCTCTGGTGTAGGCATTAATCAGGAATTCGGGTACATTTAAGCCTGGTTTTACGGCACGATCGAAGCATGCGGGCAAATTGGACAAAAATAGTTTCTCTATCTCTATAGCCTCTGCGCCTCGAATATAAAATATTTCTCTTGATAAATTATCACTCTCATGGAACCATCTGCGAAGACCCTAGCCTGGAGTTCAAACAAAGGATGGAATCTACCATGGTATATACTTCAATCAGAAAATACTATTCTGCCACAGGACCTGCTAGTAATTCATTTGACTACCGAAAACCACGCAGAACGTCTACCCGAGTCAGTAGACACTGTTGCTAGTAGGTATTATGTGCATCCAGTGTTTTGTTTCTAAAATAATTGAAAAACCCACGAAATAATTTACCTCTATATAATATTTTTGGAGCTTACTGCTCCACCACCGTGGCAACCGAATTGTTCACGAATGGGTTCAATGGAGAACTGCTTTGTTGAGATTTTTATGTTCTTGAAAGTCAGTGCGCGCGAAGTAAGAGCGTAAATATATATAATATAATATAATATATAATAATATATATACATATATAAAATATATATATATATATAATATATATATAATATTTTTGGAGCTTACTGCTCCACCACCGTGGCCACCGAATTGTTCACGAATGGGTTCAATGGAAAACTGCTTTGTTGAGATTTTTATGTTCTTTAAATTTAGTGCGCGCGAAGTTGGAGCGTAAATATATATATATATATGGAAGGGAACCGACAAATACAAGGGAGACCGGAATGGCCATTTCTGGCTTATTAGCCGTCATCAGCCAGTCATACCCAATCCCAAGTGTGGCACACCTGGGATTCGAACCCGCGACCTTTGGTATTTGAGACGAACGCTCTACCATTTGAGCCACGGGCTCGTTGTTTTGTCGGTTGTGATCGGGAATATGATGATAGTGTGGGGCTCACCGATCTGCTTAAGGAACATGCATGTTCCGTTGTGCCCTGGAGCTCAGACTAGAGCCCTCGCAGGCGGTCGCATAGCGACGTGTAGCATATGATGGAAGGGAACCGACAAATACAAGGGAGACCGGAATGGCCATTTCTGGCTTATTAGCCGTCATCAGCCAGTCATACCCAATCCCAAGTGTGGCACACCTGGGATTCGAACCCGCGACCTTTGGTATTTGAGACGAACGCTCTACCATTTGAGCCACGGGCTCGTTGTTTTGTCGGTTGTGATCGGGAATATGATGATAGTTTTTGCTCACTGATCTGCTTAAGGAACATGCATGTTCCGTTGTGCCCTGGAGCTCAGACTAGAGCCCTCGCAGGCGGTCGCATAGCGACGTGTAGCATATGATGGAAGGAACCGACAAATACAAGGGAGACCGGAATGGCCATTTCTGGCTTATTAGCCGTCATCAGCCAGTCATACCCAATCCCAAGTGTGGCACACCTGGGATTCGGAACCCGCGACCTTTGGTATTTGAGACGAACGCTCTACCATTTGAGCCACGGTGAGCCCCACACTATCATCATATTCCCGATCACAACCGACAAAACAACGAGCCCGTGGCTCAAATGGTAGAGCGTTCGTCTCAAATACCAAAGGTCGCGGGTTCGAATCCCAGGTGTGCCACACTTGGGATTGGGTATGACTGGCTGATGACGGCTAATAAGCCAGAAATGGCCATTCCGGTCTCCCTTGTATTTGTCGGTTCCCTTCCATCATATGCTACACGTCGCTATGCGACCGCCTGCGAGGGCTCTAGTCTGAGCTCCAGGGCACAACGGAACATGCATGTTCCTTAAGCAGATCGGTGAGCCCCACACTATCATCATATTCCCGATCACAACCGACAAAACAACGAGCCCGTGGCTCAAATGGTAGAGCGTTCGACTCAAATACCAAAGGTCGCGGGTTCGAATCCCAGGTGTGCCACACTTGGGATTGGGTATGACTGGCTGATGACGGCTAATAAGCCAGAAATGGCCATTCCGGTCTCCCCTTGTATTTGTCGGTTCCCTTCCATCATATGCTACACGTCGCTATGCGACCGCCTGCGAGGGCTCTAGTCTGAGCTCCAGGGCACAACGGAACATGCATGTTCCTTAAGCAGATCGGTGAGCCCCACACTATCATATATATATATATATAATATTTTTGGAGCTTACTGCTGCACCACCGTGGCCACCGAATTGTTCACGAATGGGTTCAATTGAAAACTGCTTTGTTGAGATTTTTATGTTCTTGAAAGTCAGTGCGCGCGAAGTTGGAGCACGGCCATCCAGACAAACCTCTTTAGCTACAGTTTGATATTTAGTGTGAAACTTTGAGATGATATCCATCAGCTTCTGCGGACTGGCCATATAATATTCACAGGCTGCCATAAGACCATCAGTAGTACACAAATTTTGCCTGATTTAATATACGGAAGCATATTTAACGTTGGTATACTGTTCAGTGTCTGTTGGCAGATTATTAGATTAAGCAATTAATTCGCTTCAGCTTATGGATATCAATCCGGCCTTTGAGATTGATCACAAACGCTTTATCCTGAAGGATTTCCTCCAAATTCATGCCCTAATTTCCGAGGAGACTCAAAAGCTCAGCATTGAAAACTAGAATATATAGCAGATAACATACCAGAAGATCAATTGATGGATCAAACCCAGCGCGATTGCGCCACGAAGCGGCAAAAAATTCATAGTAGCTAGTCTGAACCTGTAGCTTATACCCAAACTATCAGTATGGCAAGCCATTTGCAAAACTGATTGTATCTGTACACTGCTATTGTACGTTGCTTGTGTACTCCTTGTTAGAGTAACTTAGAGTAAGGCTAATAGGACGATGGCGGCAGAAATTACCGACGTCAGTAACCTTGTTGACTTCTTATTCCCCCGGTAACGGACAATGCCGATTACTTCAATGATGGGCATGCTATGAGAACAAAATGCAGAATGAGTCAAGTGCGATAGGCGACACACTGTTTGGAATGGTTGACTAGCAGGTGAGTAGGCTGAGATAACTGCATCCGGTAGGATTGGGTTTCGATGTTTGTACCCCACACAGCAATGACAATCCAGACTGAGCTTCGGCTCACGCCGATTGCTGCCACTTAATGACTATCACTTGACTCTACTGGATAAATGCGCACGAAAAACCTTTCTTTTTACGTGCTTGATATTTTACAGAAAAGGTTTGCTTTTAAGTACAGCTTTTACGTATTGATTATAAGCCGCTCTGCGGGAAATTAGTTCACTAGTACAAAACTTGGTGATAACAGTAAGTGACCGATCGCAAGCAAAGTTCGCCAAAATTCTGTAATAGGCTAACGATTAGGAAAGATGCTTTAAGTTGTGTTGTAATGTTAAATGTCGTCCAACCTACGGACACAGCAGGATGCGAGCTTTCGAATGCACTACTTATCGGTCGTCTGCAGGAAACCGTAATTGTAAAAAAAGGATAACATACGAACTATGCATTTTTTATTGATTTTTGCTGCTCTTGTATATTTAAATATATTCTGACAGAAAACTTAGTCAAAAGTATCTGTTCGCCTAGTCATTTTGTGAAAAATGGCATCTTGATACTGAAAGGAGGTATATTAATGTTTTTAAAAGTATTCCAATCCTGAATATTTTTGGGCTCGGTCTGCCGTTGCGGTTTAAGTTTAGGGCTTCTAGTCTACAAGCTGCATGCTTTCCGGGTAAGGAAAACCCTAAATTTTTCTAGGCCATTTAAAAGATAATGCATAATTTTCAAAAAAGTTGCAATGCATGTTGACTGCATTGTATAATTAATGCGAGGCATGAGTGAACGGACGGATACGAAGCTAGTCAAAAGATCATTGTGCGGTCTTAGAAAATCTCATAATTAGAAACTTTTTTAAAAGCAAAAGATAGACTTTCCGCGTGCATACAATTTACAGAAGCGGTGGTTATCTGCTATATGAATATGTTGTGCATGCTTCCTATAAATAACAGGTTCATTTATACACGCAGTGAAAAATCAATAGAAACAATGACTACTACTTAATAAGTATTTTTTTAAACAAAGTAGGGTTTTTACAGGTAACCAAAAAGCAGTGCATTCGAAAGCTTACATTCTGCCATGCCCGTAATATTCTCGCATTAAGATGTATGCTAGTTAATACTACAAACCAACTTAAATAATTTTTCCTAAGCATGAAAACTTGAGAATTTTGGTTAACTTTGCACGATCTCGGTCGCTCACTCACTGTATGTCATAACTGGAAAGCCTTCGCCCTGCCAAGTCCTTCAAGCTGAACAGAGCGCCCAAGGTGTGAAACGTAAACAGGAGTTGAAAAGGAAGGATTCTTTTGGGCGCAAGAGGAACGAAAAGACTAGTTTTATTGTTTTTCAACTGCATGAAGTCAGGAGTGGTGTACTTTTTCATTTTGCTAGGCTAATAAAGACACCCAGAATTACCCAAATCGCAGTTTGAGTTCTAACCTGCACTGGTATTCAGACTATTTGTTCAGTGAAAATAACTAGTCTACAGGGCCCCAAATTGCATACAACCAACGTATTTGAAACTGATGCCAATCAAAGAACCATTCAGCATGTCAAATAACAAAGCCCATTCGTTTGTTTACTTCACAGGAGCGCATAATCTGTTATATGAACATGATCTGAAAGGACATTCTTTTATTGAAAAGCGAGCAGAATCCGAGCATGATAAACTACTAAACTATTTTTAAAATGCATGCGCTAGTACAACCTTTAAGCCAACACAAAGAAACGCTATCTAGTTACGCAGAAACACTAAAACACTCATTTGCGTCTATTTTTTATTCTTAGCATATAAAGATTCACCAGTGGTATAAAACGCGACTGCGCAATTTGCTCCTGCGCTTAGCATGGAAGGTTAAACTACATGATTTTGGTATTAAGACGTTCTGGACATGCTATGCTAAATGTGAGAGGCAATAGTTTTGTTGGAGTGCATCGTTGTATATAAGGGAGTTTTAAGAAGATTTACCTTAATTTTTTTAAAATCATGCTTGTTTGGTTGACTTCAACGAAAAAAAATGCGCAAGACCGGTATGAGGGGGTCACTGGCTGTCGTTTCAGAAATTGAAAACTCCACAGGTATACCTTATTGCGCCTGAACGTGATACTTATGATGATTGCTGCTGGCAGGCCTGGGCTACAAAACGTTTTCAGTGCAAAGTACGATAGTATTTGATTTCTAAAGAAAATTGTTATGGAGCCTAAACTTTGAAGTTTGAGTTTATTTAAAATGTTATTTTGGACTTACTTCTACAAAAAGCAATTTTATTTATACTTTAATTAACAGTTGGACTAATACTTCGAATGCAGTCATGGCCATACAACTCTTCGATTCGAAAATACAGAACGTTTAGTAAATTAGTAGTATGAGTAATATAAATATAAGCATTAAACAACACCAGGCCTAAAAGCACTTGACATGCAAATCCATCAATACCCCTAGTCAGAAACCTTCTTGGGTAAAATTACTATAATGAAGGAATTTCATGAAGCTAGAAGCTGGCTGACTAGAGAGGCTGGGAACACGGAGCTCCTAACTTTATCAAAGGTAAACGTACGTTCAGAGTGAGTGTCGCTTTTGTTGCACGATTGACCCTTTCTGGTAGCATCGATACTAGCTAAAAGCTGTTGCTCAATTGAACAAGAAATTGTGTCTTTATTCTTTTAATCTCGTGAGTATGCAGGAATCTTGCCAGTTTTGCCAAGCCATATTATGGCACAAATCCGACGGAATATTGAAGGAATTCTACATTTTGGCTCCAAGGAAAGAAGGTTTGTAAAGAGAATCTTCCACTATCGGCAGTTCCATTTATTTTCCCATTGAAATTAATAAGTATAATACACTCCTCCTAAAGCGGCTATTGTCTTGGTTCCCTGAAAAGAACGAGGTTTTGAGATTTTTCTCCCTCCCTTTCTTTTATGTTCTGATATGGTGGCCATAGCATTAATCAAACAAGGTTCCTATAAAGATTTTTTCATTATTTTTGAAATCTTATCTGATGAAAAGTTACTAACCGTTATTCCTTTCAGGATATTTCCTGGGTTTCTCTGCTTGCTTCTGATTCCAATTCCTTTTGAAAAATAGAGGAGCCCATTTTGGAGCATGCCCTATGAAGGATGTCCATCGTTTGGACGAAGGGACCACTTTCGATCATTTCGCAACCAATTACACCAGTTAAATTTGCCGATTTGCCTTGATGAACTCTTCGTTCTCTTTTGTTCTACAGCCATACACTCGTTAGCATCGTTGCAGCCCGTGATCCATTTAAACCATTTGTACTCGTGTGAGGTACTTCTTCATGGTGGCATTACTGGTAAGTAAGAGACGTCGTGGTTTTTCGAAAACTTATTTTAAGACTCACCGGGTCTTATACGGACTACTTTTTTTAGTTGAAGCTTAGCAGTTTGCTGAATTCTTTGAAGGAAGCCTTCCAGTTGTGCGTCACATTATTTGAGCCTCCGCGGTTGCAAAACCTGAGGTTGGCTATGAATGGATGATGACGGTTAGTAAGATAGAAATGACCATTCTAGTCATCCCTTTCTTTGTCATTTTTGCTATTTATGCCAGTTGGTTGGGGTATAACGTAGTAAATTACAAGTTCATAGATGTCCTCAGAAAATAAATACAGTGAGGTCCTGAAGCCGTGGGCGAAGTAATTAAGACGTCGTGGAAAGCAAATATAACTCTTCAGATATAATTTAAGACACCAATACTTTACCTTACCTTTGCCATATTCCACATATTAACAGTATCTTACCACGCACATTGACAACCAAATTTATCAGGATGAGTTTATAAAAGCTAATATTTGTTCATATACAAAATAGGAGTTATATAATGAGCAAATTGCAGGTGACCTTTGAGGCTCATCCTAGTTACTCGCTTTGGTAATCATCGGTTGAAAACTAGTCTACCACAGGCAATCAAATACTCTGAGAGTGCCTTTCATACTCATCGACAGTGAAGTTCTAGGGAACTGTACGCTAGTATTTGACGGTACAATAAAGACTTAAACCAATATTTAACGAGGTTCGCTACCTGTCATTGGAATTCATTAACCATGGAGATACACAAATTCTAAATTTATTTCAAGGTCAAAAAACTCAACTCCAAACCACGTCTTAAGCATATGCCTATCGTACGTGATCTCAATAGAAAATGAAATTCGGCCAGTCCTTTTTACTCGTAACGCTATCTTTTTTAGAAATCCTTGCTCTTTTGAAGTTCTGACAAATACAGTATGCGATCGTTTTCACTCATGCCAAGGCTGTCTTTATGGCCTTCAGTTAAACTATCTTTAGGAGTGAATTATTTTAATTTCGTTTGAGTATTTATGTAAAGAGGAGAGAAAGCAGACCACATGTTCCGTAAGAACACAATGAATAAAAAAAACAAAGTAATATTAGCGCCAAAAATGAAGATGAAAACATGTAATTTTGTAAAGTAGATACAGTATTTAAGATTAACTTATAGAAACGACTTGGGATATTGCATCAGCATCATAGACCTTAAAGGGTGCTAGAAAGTTAGGCCTTTCTCTTTTATTTGCTAGAAATGGGACAGACGATCACTCTGTAACTGTGAAACTGAGAAACCTAGGAGTGAGTTTTCTTGGGCTTTTGAAATTGAGCCACAATTTTTTCCCATCCATTCCAACGGGAATTTTTTTATAGGTATATGGGCTGGCCGATTTTGCTCATTAGACACTGTACTTTACAACCCTTTGTTTATTCTAACTACAAAGACGATGTCACTTGCACACGAAACCAAACACCGTTTTGAAGGAAGAAACTCTGGCGCAAGTTTTTGCAGCTCATTCATAGACGACCGTTCATCTTGCCGGCAGTTGCAGCTTTCGGTCACTATGTATCGTTTCTTTTTTCTTCCAGTGTTATCACTGTTGCGTACCCATTTTACTCACGGCAAATTGAGGTCATTTTGCTAAAAATTTTAAAATGATGCTCTCAAAATAAGGCGTAACTCTCTCTCTCTGTGATAACAGATACAGAGATATGTAGATGGATCAACACGTTTGAGTAAATAAGATGGTTCTTGTCGTTTGAGAAGGTGAGTTCCGTATCGAGCAGTACAGTCACTTTGATTACGATTCATGTCAGAGGCCTACTTCTCCAATGCACACAGCGTTTATTGAAGTGCATGTTCGCATTTTTTAATAAACTTCGTAATGAATTATAATATTATTTTCAAAAATAACGCAGTTTCCATCTCTTGACAGTAGTCTGACTAAATTGAGGTATCACCTGTGTGTCGTTTTGTCGGTGGATTTATTTAAAAGAATACGACAAAAGGCAAGTACGCAAGAACAAAGTTTTCAAAAAATGTTCCATTTTGAAGGTCTTAGTTAGTCCAAGTCATCATCCCAGACGTCATTGAGCTCAAACGATGTTTCGCCAGCGCGTAGGAGAACCAACGGCGTGTTAGGGTGATTTGTTGTTTTCAGGTATTTCTGATAAAAAAACCAAAAGATTTGAAGACTGACACACACCTAAGTGCACTCGTAGGTATTTAAATATTAAAGCATAGCAAGCAGTCAATCTAATGGAGAATACAAAACAGCTGATCAAAGTTTTTAAGCTCTCTATAACTGATCAGACGTTTCATAGTCAGTTCTGACGAAAAATACAACATGACTACATTTTTCTGAGCAACGAAAAGAACGTATTTAGATATGCATGTACGTTGCGGTCAATCGTTTCATGATTGCAAATGGCAATGAAAAACCTCCATTTCTATAACGTAGTGGTGACGTGTACATTAAGCAGAACCGCATCATCTACGCGTCTCCCACTCTTCTTCGCATCTTTTATGTGTTCATTGTGGTATGGATGCCTAAAGATGAGCAGATGGTCGGTGGTCAAAAGGAATAAATAGCCCATTTGTATGTCTTACAGATCGCCTGGTCCCTAATCTCCACAAAAAGCTTGCTTAGAATAGGGAGCGAGACCATGAAGTCTAAATTAGGGAAGTAACATCGCAGCCGGGCTCTCAATCTTTTCTTACAGCGTGTATACTCGTTGAAAAACACTGACTGATCGCTAATGGAGCTCACGCGTCCAGTTCTGATTTGGGGTTCATTCCCGAGGACTGGATTGACAAAAATACCTCTTCTTCCCCACGTCGACTGTCAAAATCAAGCCGATTTTTAATGGGATGCGACGCACTAGATGACGAAACCGTCTTAGCATGTGTTTAACACTGTTCCGGATGCCAAAGAAGGCAGCGATGACATTAACATAACATTAGGAAGGAACCAACGTGGTTGAATCCGTTTTTCCAAGGGGGAAGGTAACTGAATTATCAACTGGTAGTCGTCCATGTCATGACTTTTCGTTCATTGTTCTGTTCTCCATTCTGCATTCCAACCCCATATATCAGCCGCCTGTTGACTTGTAAACAGGCTTGTAACCGGATGCACCAGGCATGCTTGCGATTACAATGACAGCTAAGGATATAAGCCCTATCATTAAAAATCAATTTAGCGCTTCAAATAGACATGGAAATAGCTCACATTTGTTAACCTTAGAAGAAAAAGTTCAGTGTCATAGCCAAGGATAAACACAGCGACCTTCTCGCTCGCCCTGTTCGGGGCAGAGACTTTACTTTCGTTTTGGCGGGAGCACGCGGCCGAACACTGCTTTCATTGACAGTATTATTCAGTCGAATTTCACAGTAATTATTTAGCGCACCATCAGCGCAACAAACAAAATCGAACCCCCCGCCACCTCGCTCAGCCCCTGATAGGACTAGACTATAACCCCTGACCCCTAAACACCCTCAACCCTCTACATACTGCTTATTAGATCTTTAAACTTTTGGTACTCTACCCTCCATTATATTATAGTTAAGGCCTGCTAATGCATGAGGGAAATCGTACGCTCGTCAAACGTGACTTTATAAATGCTTACATGAATATCATCGCTGACCTGAAAACGTAGCTATTGCTGACAAAGGTATCGTCTGCGAAGTCATCGTTATAAATAGCCCAAATATTTGAGATGTATGCGGGACCTGTGAAGTTTTCAACCGTATACTATAAATACTGCCTGTCTTTGCGCGCACAGTTCTTTCATGTTGCTGTCTCCGGTGCTGGATTCTAGAGGAATTCAAAAGGTTTGGTTCATAAAATCGTTCTTCCAGCGATTGAGCCGTCGCCACTCTTCTCAAGAAAAAATGGGCTCAAACAGGTGGCTACAAATGATTTTGCTCTCGCACTTGAACAAAGACAGCCAGAAAAACACACTGGGGCAGGCTATATACCTCATACAACCAACGGAATGAGAGTTGAAGTAGTATTTTTTTTACAAACTCGACCGCTTTATGGCGGTCTGCACATGCAGCTCACTCGTTCATTCGGCTTCGCGGACTCCCACCGAGGCCTTCTTGAAACAAACTCACTGAGCTTCGCTTCATGCTGATGGAAGCTAACTGAAAGACGATTTAGGACACACCAGAAGGGAAAATTCATGCCTCCATGTTATCAAGGGTAGTACTCTTTTCAGATTAATGATCAAGTCCGAAGAGTATTCCAGAGTCACCCGCAAGTCCAGTCACTTCTCAGCGGTCATTATGCCGCCACGGTTAAAGGAGAAATCATCACCAACTGGAATTTACTGCAATGTCCCGCGTACTTCAGATATTGTGGTTACAGGGTTCTTTAAGGGTGGAACCTTTCTCGGAAATGCATGCTTAGGTCAGAGTTGCACCAATATCAAGAAACCCTTTTTGCATTGGATGCTTAATTTACTGCGGTGGGAAAGTAAAGACCAATCTACTAGCAATTAAGAATTTCTAGTGGAAGAAACTCACGCGAAATTTCTAAATAAAATTTATTCCAAAGATTGGGTAAAAAACCCGGGTGATTGATCCAAAAAATAATGGACGAAGGTTAGATAGGCGGACTGTGGACATTATAGGGTTAAATATTCGCACCCTTACGCCGACCTACAAGAGAGCTGTATAGACTGCTGGCCGTCGTAACGAGAATGGCGAAGGCAAGGCACATTACAGCATATCAATATGTTCAGGGTATTACTTATTCATATCATTTAGTTAACTCCTGTCAGGGAAAGAATGGATAGGACACAAAAATAGGAAACCCCCTATCACAGATCACCTTGAGCTAAATCCCAGGGGTACATACTTCTGTGTACAATTTTCAGTTTTTTGAAAAGTGCTGCATCCAGCGGAATGAATGAAAAGCTGCCCAATTCAAAGTATTCGTGAAGATAACTTACATTTGCTTCAGACCAGGCGCTAGCTCGTTCCTTTGGTGATGCCGTTGGACCAATGTAAACAAACATGCCAGAGGCTGTGTCTACGAACGTCACGTCCTCGGGGTTGATTCCACTGCGAAGCGCCTTCTCAGAGTACACTGTCGTGAGTTTGATTTGACCTGACTCGTCCGACAATCTGGAGGGATGAAGTAAGATGTTTACGATTTTAAAGCGGGCAAACATGTTGAAAACCTTGGTTCTACAGCCCAAATACGAACTGTATCACAGGGGATATTGCTTCTTTGGTATTTATCATACCTTAAATATTACATTTAAAGGCATAGTCATTCTGATAGTAAAGGGTCACAAAGCCTTATCAACCCATCTGAATAAAGGTGGTTGAAACTTTAGGATGGCTCAGACAGACATAGCCGTTTTCAACGGCAAAGGAGACTCACAGGCAGAGTTGTTAATAAAGTACTATGCCTTAAGACGTTTGTACAATTTCCTAATAAGTGTGATTGAGTCTCCTCTTTTACTCCCTCTATGCTTTCGTTTCGAGGAAAAATTAAAAATGTTAGTCTTCGGACTTTCAGTGTACCTAATTGAGAAAACCTTAGAGGCCTTGGTTAAATTCGAACCCATGAGAGTAAGAGGAATTATTAGTACAACAAAGGCTCGTACCACCTGAGTTAAGAAGCCCCATCGAGAGCCATGAGTTTAGTCAAAACTTGGCTCACTTTTCGCACCCAGCCTACTATTCTGTGTTTCATCTACGTTTCATCTTGACGAGTGTAAAATACAAGGGAAATACTGTGGATTATTTTTCAGGACGGGTAACAAATGCCTTTTTATCGTTAACGGAAATGAGAGGGTTTTTTATGCTACTTCATGGGTCCACTCGGTCTACACCTGAAGTCCAAAACATCATTGTGAGTTATTTTAATTAGATTAATTTGACAAGTCTACCCTTTACAGCTTACTTACATTTAAGAACCACCAGGAACGGGTGCAAAACATTCTTCTAGGATTGCAGAGGCTGGCAAAAACCTAGGCTATTCCTTTCAGAGTGAACTGACTCACGTAGACGCCTCATTTTGGCACAATGTGCAGGCGCAGTTATGTTTGCCAGAAAAAATGTTTTGCCATTCATGGCCTTATAGGTCCTTCGGAAGGTTGGACTGCTACCAGAAAACCCTTTACCCTGACACTAAACGTAAGAAGTTGTAAACAACAAATGCAACAGACTTTGGGTTGCCTTCGATTTTTCTACTCTTTATACCCAGATAGACGTGTTTTGCGTCAGCCTTAAATTGTTTCTGAATGACAGAAAAGACAAAAGAGGAGCTACCTGTGCATTGATTTCTCAAAGGAAACCTTCTCGGGGCGTTGTGGAACTTCTTCATCAGAGAGTTGGCTTGTGAATTCATTCTGCGACAGAAAGACATCCAGGTCATTCGGTAAATAGTACGAAACAATAAAAGGGAGGTTGGAGTACCAGTTGTAAATTATCCAACCAAAGACCGAGAATACCCGAGATATGACATCTTTTTTGGTCGATAAATGAGCTGAATGTCCTGAAAATGGAGATAATGACTCAGTTCAATCGCGAATATTTGGGCCTAGTGGAAGTGGCCTGCTGATCAATTTGTCCTAGTTGTCAAACGTGAGGTGGGTGTCTCATTTTGTTCTGAAACTCACACAGGCGCTAGTCCAAAATAAATTCCCCAGCAGATAAAAGTGAACTTGTTGAGCTTTACCACTATTTCCCTTACTAACGTAAAAGCACCTGCTGTATGAAGATAAACACGAGTTTTAAGTGCCTGATGCCGATTTTAAACTAATTTTCAGCAAAAAACATACCACTGGGAGTAAGTCTTCTTCGTCGTAGAACTCAACTTGTATCTTGCCTTGCCGGTTCTTAACCAGAGTTTCAATATACTTCCTTGCCTTTGGATAAAGAAAAAGGACAGATTGTAAGAGGCAGTCGGTGACAGAAACCACTGCTTTTTGCATTGGTTTCGGTCTATTAATTCAGAGTTGGCGTGGAGTACGGGTCCTTAAAATCCCTTTGCATTGTAACATACGAATATTTTTGAAGCCAGGAGATATCTTCAAGTTTGAGTAAATATTTTCTCCGAATTAGGATGAAAACCTAGCCCTGGGTGCATTTCACCGCTGCCAAGATATTGTTAACCAGTTTATTACGCACCGTCTTCAACTACCGCTCAAAGCCCCAGGCATTTTTAAGCAGCCTAAAGAATATTCCGTTATATATTTAACAAGATTAGGAAAGAGTTCTAGTAAGGGGCACATACCAAGTACATAAAGAATCCTTCTGAACGTTAAGAATATGGTTCAAACTCATTGGAAGACACATGAGGAAACACAAATTACAAATGCCACCAAACGAAGGAATAATTTAGGTATTCATCGTGTACTGTCTAAGGATGGAGTTGGCTATTCTGAAAACCAGGGTGTCATGCACAAGATCGCGTGCAATGCTTGCGATGCCATGTATTGTGGCCAAACTCCGTCACGAACCTGAACTAGAAGATAAGAGATGGAAAATCTGTCTCAAGTAGTCGTGCATACCCTAAACACCGGAAAAAAACTTCGCCTAGCACAAAACTGGTGAAGTCGGCCTTTGCACCTCTAGGAAAGGCCGATGGTTTCTCAAAGCAATGCATCATTCGGCATTATGATTTAGCTGTCAAACGGAAAAAATTATTCAGAAGGAATGGAAGAGACGGGAACTCATGAATAAATAACGGTACGCACGGTGGCCGTTTAGTGACACAAATGCCAAAAATAAGTATCTATTTTTCAAACAATTTTGTGATTTCAACTTTCTTTCGCATATGCACTCAATATCTGACGACGACATGTGAAACCAAAGATAAGGATTTCCCCAATACAGTTTTTTACATTTTCCAAGGAGCCTATTTGACCTAAAATGAAAGCAAAGTGTATGCATAAACTTCAAAAGCCCATGCCTACCTTGATGCGCTCCTCCTTATCGCAGTTAGCTCCATTCCACTGAGTGAGGAATATTCCTCTGTCTAGGATGAAGACATCTCCCTTATCGAGTGCCTTCTTGGAGCAGGGGACTTCACGAAATTCCACTTTCTTCCCTATTAACTTGAAATGGAGAAGGCGTGGCTTGTAGTCCTTTGCCTTTTCCCTGTCGAATGCTGATTGAAGGCCATTCCGAAAAATTCTAAAATGCAGCAGGCGCAACCTTTAAACCCGAACATATTACTCAGTTTGACAACCGGAAACGTTTGTAACATCACGTTACAAAAAGCAGATGGAGATGAGTAAAATTCCACATGCTTGGAAAATAACCGGAATCAAAACAAATTTCAAGTTCACAAAGGACGCAGAGATGAGCTAGTCAAAAGAACCCTTTCGTTTTCAAACCAAACAGACGTAGTCTGCGTATTTTACAAATACGAATGTTCCGGTGGCAGTAACTGTTAGTTGGTTAGTTATTTGGGACTTTCTCGGGTCATCTGATATTTCCGCTGAGTACGGTGTCTTTGTAGGACTGGTAGGGTTACAAGGAAAACCTGTTACGCAAAAATAATAAAATTCGAGGGAGACAAAAATTGACCCGTTTTTGATTGGCCGCTTGGCGACCTAACTAATGCAACTCAACACAATAGTTTGCATGGCTGGATGCTGGAGAAGGCATCACACCTCACGTGGTAGGTGACATTGCATTAAATTCCTAGAGGTGTGTATTCCCCTGTCCTAACGCTAACCGTAAACTTGACAGTTCGACCGTCAATTACGACGAGGTCCACCGTATGCTCCACACCAGGTGGTGCAGGGACGGGGACTTGCACGTTTTTAGTAGCCTTGCGCTGCAGCTACCGCACTCTCTCCCCATCCCCCACCTGAGCCCGGTGTCAAGACAGAGTGATAAAGACCCTTAAACTTAACCGCAACAATAACCCCTAGAAATTAGTCCAAGGCCATTTGTACTGCCAGAGGAGCCCATATTAACGCGTCATCCCGTTTGCATTCATACAAAATTACAAATTTTGTATGAATGCCTATAAGTGCTGACGAAGACTTCAATGTCGTGCATTAGCATTAGAGATGATAAATATTATCAAATTAAGGGCAAAATTATAGCACCAAAGGCCTCATAGTTTTTGAGGAAAATATCTCCTGGGTATGCATTTTGAGTGATTCCAGGTGGCATTCGCTTAATTTTCTTCTACAATTTCGCTAACGTAGGTAATTCCCGGGCTATCGAGAACGTGCGAATTTGATTGAAAATAAATAAACTCATCCATTTAATATGCCTTTAATTAAAGTTTACAGTTAAGTTGCCTAAGTGAACCTGTGAACAGTTTTTCTAAATCAGTACATGACAGAGAGGCCGGAAGTGGAAGTACGGGGCTCGAGCTTAAAAAATGGCGCCTAAACCATGCAAGTAACCGCAGTCTGCTTACCCAAAACAGGGGAAGTAACTTATAAACAGATCGGACTCGAAATGCTCGATTTCTCGATGGATGATTGCTTTGTCGTCGAAAAGCGAGATCAGTTCGTACAGTTTTTGCGGCGGTGTGAATCCAAATTTCTGAAATTGTCGAAAATTCGGCACTGATCGAAGTGGTTGATAAAATTTCAAAATAGTTCGTTTTTAAACTTAAGATTTTAAAATGCAGGTTAGAATATATTCCAAACAGTACTCAGTTTTGATGGCAAATTTTCAGCTGGACGAAGGCAACTAGAATTCCATCACTGGATTTTTGTTGAAAAAGACGACGAGTTTTGTGAAATAGGTTATTTCTCTTTAATTTGTAATTTGTTATATTAGAATTTTTATAGGAATGCAAAATGGAGTGTAACTAACGCAGAAAATTAATTAATACAATGTATGGAAAACTGGTTTCATTTCTTTCGGAAATTGACACTTTTACAAAAAGGCACTTTATCAGTCTACCTAATGATTGTGGAAAACGGCCTCACTCGAGCGTGGAGACGGTTTTTACCTGGTCAAGGCCATATTGCCTGTAAAATGAGCTTCGACCTTGTATTTTGCTTAAAGTATGGAATTTTAAACTTTATTCACCAAAAAGAACTCAACCACCAGTGCCTAACTATGAGCATAATTGCGAGTCAGTTAACGCAGCACAATCTATCTGTTCATACCTGTCTATTTTGTCCTGCTGGCTCAACACATACTTAACTCAGCCCAAATGCATCTCCACATTCAGGTCAGATAAAATGAAAACACGAATTTTTGTCGCACAAAAGAAAATTCTGCCGTCTGCTGCTTAATTTATACATATAAATGGGGTGTTTTCTACACGTTTTATTGCAAGCAGAGCAAAGTTGTGTCATTTTGACTAACATGACTGAAATAGTTATTCCCAGATGACATTTTCGAGAAAAAGTATCTGGCGAAACCGCAATTTATTTTCCTTCCCATCGGGGTATACAAAGTTTAATGGACGGAAGATGGAAACCATTTTTTAAGTTCAACGAAGCATAGCTGGAAAATTCTCAACTGGTTCTCCAAACGGATAATTGAAAAGTCCACATTTAAGTCTTTTGTTCTAAACTTTTTAAATAAATTTCGATGCGTCCTAGATGACAACATATTTTCAAGCCTGTGAGAAAGACGTCGCTTGAAACAGCTAATGTTAAGAGCTCTATGTGATAAACTAGATTAAATAGTTTGAAAATGAATAGTGATGCATTAATGAGGTATTCCAATATCAGAAAAAGTGCCAATAACCGTGAAATTCACCTCCAGATTCTTAAGCCCCACCCAGTAATGGACATCAAAGCACAGTTTATTGCGTTTGTTCGAAGACTTGAGAACAATGTAGACCTCGTCATCAAAGAAAACGCCCTGGTCTATCGGTTTCACTTTCACTGGTTTTCCATCCTGAAATTATTAAAAAATAATATAATTCAGTTGTTCTTTTGCTTCAAGTTTTCAGCTAGCATGTCCTATTTATTTCGCATTGACCTCTGCACACATCGCTTTTTACAGATGTTCCGCTCGGGATGATTTTTTTAGGCTTAACTGTAAGATAATAATTTGAAAAACCAGAGACACTCGTAAATAATATTTCGATTATAAAAAAAGTGTATCAGAATGCATATCTTGGCGATGATTTCTCCCCAGACCGGTAGATTAATCTAACACGTTATTACCCGCATGAAGTTGGCAAAAAAAACGACTTCTTGTAACCTACATATGGTGGTGTGAGAAGTTTGGATCAACGCGACAATGCCAGATCACGCCCATGATTCTACGGCGGCTTAATTGGGACCATGGTGAATGGACTGTCTGAACTAATTAATTTGGCTCGCGTTAAATCGGACTACGTAGACAGATTTATCCTCCCTGATGTGGCTTGCAGGTACGTTTATAGCAACACCTGTGCTGTCCATTCAGTGTGTCGGTGATTAGGAGGATTCCTACAGACTGATGTCCTCCTACACCTCCTTATCAGTTCATTGTATCTTCCCCATGCAGGTACTAACTAGACTTATGAATATGCATGACTTACGAAAAATTACTTAAAGCTGATACCCATAAAAACTCCTTTTAAACTTACTATTTGCAATGTAGTTGGTTTGTTAAACAATTCAGATGCAGACAGGGTGCATGTGTCATGATGCAATTTTAGAAGTTTCGATAGAAATTTAAGTTTTTAAGGGCATTATAATGTAACTTGTTCCTTTGGTGAGGCTATCAATTTTGGAAATGGTGCAATCACCTCGAATGCCACCGACTGTGCAGTGTGTTCTGTAAAGCATCACATGGAGGCTTCTAATTATTGCGATTTCACGGTAAGAAAGCAATATGCAATGTTACTCAGGATAAAGAGGATACGTCAGCGAGCAATAGAAGATCGGTGGTAATTGGCATTTTATAAATAAAGGAAAAGGAGAGCGCCAACCTAACCCTACCCCTATGCATTGTGTTTGTTAGGGTTGGAAATCTTTGCTAGGTTAGTGGGGTGGCATAATAGTTTGTTGCGCTGACACATGTGCGGCTTGCGAGAACCGGTAGAATTAGATCCCGTGGACAACTCTGTGCGATGCAATTCCTTACTGACCTGACCCACTTTTTACGGACGCTCGATGGGAGTAAGAATGAAGCCAGCTCTGTGCAATCTTTCCTTACAACCGTCTGAGTAATACTTCTTGATACTACTGCGGCGTCCTAATATTCACCGCTTGGAAAGTTGTCATTCAACCTGATACTTTGGTCCTCCTACTACCAATGAACTATTCTGCGACCTACTTACCCGGCAACAAATGCTGACCCTAATGAACACAATAGATGGAGTTAGGGTTAGTTTGACACATAATATGGTCGAGTATTACACGCTTACCGATCTTTGTTCCTTGATTTGGTCCGCATATTGCGTTTATGGCTTTTTCGCTTACGTCAATAATATAGTTTGAAAGAACCAATTATTTTTTAGTTCGCTGCAATATGCCAGAAATTTGTTTTTATGTCAAAGCAACCAGCCGTAGATTCCTTTTTTCGCATAATGATATAAGGGTATTCTACGGTTAAAACATGCATGTCACAGCAGCTAACACCCAGAAATATGGAAAAATTAGGTAACACCAGCAGTTTAGCAAAACGATTCAAAGAATGGTAAATATAACTGAGTCATTACTTTTACTCTAGCACTTACGCTTACCTAAAGCCTCAATCCTAACCCTAAGCTTAACTATAAAGCTAATTTATTTAACTGCTCCCATTGATTTTTATATGGGACACTCTTACTTAGAGAAGCTGTATGTCTTATTTACCACTGTTTGAGTAATTTTGAGTAATTTTAAGCCCTTTAATTCTCAAAGTCTTATATAAGTCTGTTTTAAAAAAAATAGTTTTGATAATTGGATTGGCTCGGTGGCGTAAAAGTTGTACTACCGAATTTGATTTACAGCTGTACATTTTCAAAGTTAACTTAATATGGCAAACTGACTAACCTCTAAGCGCCACACTAACAAAGTTTCGTCCAATAGTACAGCAGCCTCTATCCAAGCAGGTTCGTTTTCAGCGGCCTTCTCTGTAAACAGAGCAAAAGGTCAACGCTAACTTTGGGTCAAGAATGCTCATAGGTAATCGAAGATGAGTAAATGCTTAAATTCAACGCCTAAACAGTGTGTGAATCTTAGCATTGACAACATAATTAGTTCCGGCACTGACGTTAGCAATGTTACTAGTATGGTGTACATTTTGTAAAAGTATTTTTTTTGCAGTTCTTAAACTAACTGCTAAATATTTTCTTAAGGACTTCTGAATAAATCAAAAACCACTAACACTTCTGATACGGGTGGTACCCTCTATGCTCACATTTGGGTTAACGTTTAAACCTACAAACAGTAACGGTTGAATTTGTTTTTTACTTGATGACAATGCATTTTATGAAATTTCTTTTCGTACTTCCGAGCTTTATGATCCAACACCACGCTCTTTTATTACACATTGATAATGTAAAACATAGTCATCTTTTAAATGTAGTTGATTGCACCCGGGCCCCGGTCGGGGACGGGGGATAGAGTGCGGTAGATGCAGTGCAAGTATAATCTCACTTTGATCCAGCGCAAGTCACCGTCCCTAAACCCTGCTGTGGTACATACCCCTCACATTTAAACTCATTAATCTTCGTTGCAGTAGCAAAAGTGAAGTTTAAATTGTTTTTTAACAAAAGTGTGCACGCAGGTATTCAATCTGCAAATATTGGAGCCAAATTGGCCACCCGAAACGTCAGACTACAAATGGTAAGTCTTATTCAGCAAGTGAGTTCAATTCATGTGGAAGCAGCATGTATGGTATCAAAGAATGTCAAACCATCGAAAGATACAACTTCGCATCGTAAATGAGAACAGGCCGAAGGCCTAAAAGAAGGATAAGTTAGAAATACAATAGATTTGTTTATGGCTTATTAGAATTTCGTGAAGTTTAACAATAAGTGTCCATTATAATTACACATTCTTTCAGTAAAACCATATGGTATGAACTGTTTCCATTCCGTGCCTTATTTATAATATATGACTTGTTTCGCAAATCGTGTATGTCTTCTAAGCGTTTCAAAATTAATATATATTGGAGGAATTAAAACCTGAAGGCAAACAAGCTTACTTTTGAACTCGTTTTCGAGAAAATTATAACACAAAGATGGCAATCAAATTAAAGGCTTTTGCATACTTTCAAACAGAAAACAGTTGCATATGCCATGCCGATTCCTCATACTAGTGACCTTTTCCTTAGCATTTTCATGAAAAATCTTTTAGTGAAGTTTTATGAAAAATAAATAGAAATTTTAACTTCTTTTCTACAGCCAAGAGACTGAAGAGATAAATTATTATACCCGGTTGAGGACTGCTAACAGTAATTTGACTTATGCAGCCTTTTTTATTTAAAATAAAACACTTGAGAACTTTCGTTATCCTATATGAATCAATTATAACCTACTTCGCTACAGGGAGTCAAACTGTCATGCAGCTTATAAATTCTTAAAGATTTTGGTTATTCTCAATATACTTGCTTTGTTTACTCGTTCCGCCGTTGATGAAGCAGAATGGGAAAATTGTGTTAACTATTAAAGTGTTTTCGGAAAGTTTAGATGGCTATTAGTTTTTCCTTTAAATTCTTTCTGGTTTACAGCGTAGACAGTCGACCTGAGGTTAGCAAAGGCACAACCAGTAAACCCACTTAATAAACTACTTACTTTTACCATTGTAACTGTATACGTGAGGCCGCGATTCGGACTCAAAAGTGAAGATCTTTAAAATGAAAACCGTATCAAATAGGAGTCAGAGAAACGCTTAATCTCCTGTTTCATTTGCTTATTCCTATAGTCTAACTTGTAATTTTAAATGATACTGTTCTTGTCAAATGGCATTCTACTTCCTATGGATGCGTGCCGAACGCTCAATGATAGCTCACTACTTCTGGAGATTAGCTATTATCTTGGGAAGCGCAGATTGGATGTGACACGTTTAGAGAGGGTGGGTATTTCCAAATGATTCAGCCTCATTTTCATCGAAATTTAAGCATTACGTAAAGTTTTCATTCCTTCCAAATTGCGCGATTTGTGGCATTTAGTAACAGTTGCTACTGTTAATGATAGAGACCTCTATCACACACAAATATTTTTTGAGAAAAGATGAGCTATAAATTTTAGCTATAATCATTGAGTTCAACCGGAGTGATGGTTTAAAAAACAACAGGATGTTTATTTTTTAAAGCGGAACCATATGCCAGTAATGAGGTCAGGCGTAAACTTGCTTGGACTTGATCGCAATACTCAGTTTAGTAGGTCAAAAGCTGTATGTATGTTAGTTTTACTCAGGTAACCCATTTAATTAAAGACTCAGTGGCCTTGGTGTTTATAAAGACCATAAAAGCAAAGACAAGGGTATACCACAAACAAAGATATAACCATCTGTGCTATGATGCCCAAACCGGGATTTTATATTATAATCTTTGTGTAAGTGTTGTGAACAGTTTATTAACTGAGGCGTATTTATTCAGCAGTTGAGTCCAGGGTAATCCCTATAGTAATTTTATTGTGACCCTCCCCTTGTCTTTGGTAAAGAATTTTCGGTTTTGAAACTTTTTCGAGAGTAATTTAAATGTTTTCGATATCATGGTTTTGCTCCAAGCGTCTCGCCAGCAAATACGTGAGCCTTATGGAAGAGCAGCAATAAAGCCAACCTTTCATTAGGGCTTTTCATTGAAGGACTGAATGATGACTTTCGCTACAAAGTAATTCCAATTTGTTTTCGATACAACAACCTTATCTTTCCTGCTAGATAACACACTCAGCTTATTCAGCACTTTCATTAAGTACGAATAAATGGGTTGAGTTTTACTTATACATAAAGACGGGAAGTAAAACTTTCGGTAACGGTAGATTGCGTACAGCACCAAGAATGCCAGAAACCCCAGGCTCGTGTAATATGCGACTGGTGGTACTAGGGGTTTCGGTAATATAAGGTGTATACAGCCCTTGCAAAATTGCATGTGCTGTTCTTTCTGCTCTTTTAATTTACAAAGTCGATAGTGCGTCTGTGTTATAAAGGCTCTTAAAATTTGATAGCCATAGCGGAAAGCGACTGGAAAGCCCTGGGATGACTTCATTGCCGGTTTTACCCACACAACCTTCGGTAAAACCCTGTTGCTTCAACATCGCTGTAAAAAGGATAATTGTTCTAGCATGAAACGGTCATGAATCGTACACTTTGCCATCGTCGAGCATAAAGGTAAAATACGAGGCTGGGGTTTCTGACTTTCTTGGTACTGTAAATAACCTATCGTTACCGAAATGTTTCCCGGCATGAACGCAATATGCGACCTAGCCCAGGGGACAAAGGATAGGTCAACGTGTAATACGTGACCGTACTGCACGCCAACCCAGCCCTAACTTTATCCAATGGGGTGGCTAGGGTTAACATTCGTTGCCGGGATAGTACTGTCACACAATGATCAGGTCAAGAGGCAACTTTCCAAGTATCCACTATAAGGGCGACGCATTAGTTTCAAAACGTGTCTGTTTTACTGTGGTAGTGAGAAATCGCGCAAAACCGGCCTGTCGAGTGTCCGTAAAAAGTCGGTCAGGTCAGCTAGGAATTGAACTGCACACACTGGATGGCGAAACGTAAAGCCACCAGATCGCGCAAGTCACACTACTGTCGGTGCAACAAAATACTGTGTCACTCGACTACGTCGGCAATGAATGCTGACACTAACGGACACAAATTTGTAAGGTGAGAGTTAGATTAATGCTTTCCTTTCTTTATTTAGGCCCCCCCCCCTATACAACTTCGATTACCAACGGTTCCATATTACTCGCTGACCTAGCCTTTGTTCCCGGATTTTGGGTGCATATTGCGTTCTTACCGATCTCCCCTCATTGTTTTAAAACCAGTCTGTGAGTATAAAAGATTCCAGAAAACCTCGCGCCAAAAACTGCTTTCCACGGTTGCTTATTTTACAATGCCTAACCAAGTATACATGAGGCTAAAAAACTATTCCGAAGAGGGATTTACTTGTTTGGATAAAGACAAATGTCTTAAAATTCCAAATCGCTCAATATTTGAATCTATTCGGTTAACATCAACCAGGGCTGCAGAAAAGCAGATAACCTGAAGTGCGGCAAACTGTCCACTTAGGCGAACGATTACCACGCCATCGTTATCAGCAGTCAATTTTTTGAATTCTAAGAACTTCGACAGAGATATTTGGATTGCTTATTACCTGCAAATATAAACAAACCACCTATTTGTGCGAAACAGAATAAGAATGGGGTTGGTCTTAGGGCTGACGGACCGTAAATTGACGTTTCGGCTGACCAAGACCGCATTTTATCGGAAATCATAACATTTGTGGCGAAAAAGAGGCAGACGAAGGTGATTGAACTTTCAAAATTACAAGATGGCACTTCTCCAGGTAAAAAACTGAAGAAGTCCTTGCTTTTTAACAAAGGAGAAAAAATAAAAGCAAGCTATTTGTAAAGGTCCTATAAAGTGTGGTCGAGTGTGTTTATGAATCGAAAATCAGTAGTAAAATATGCATTAATGAAGTAAACCTCTTAAACTAGTAGCATTTTACAGGTTAGCGAAAGGCTGCTCTTTCGAAGGCCAACATTTGCAAGGAATGAAATCTTCCAGGAGTAACATATTAATTATATAGTACTCAGGATTTTAATTTCTTCTAAGTGATCTTTTCTAACCAAAACCGGATGTCAGAATTTCAGTCAATGCTCCAAGATTTTGATCACATACTCTAAATTAGATCGTTGTGGGCTTAACGCCTTTGACACCATTAACGAACTGAGTTGAGACTTTATTGCTCTCAACGTTGGTTTTTCAGACTGCGTAAATCAGGACATAAATTATTCTTCAATTCCATCGCCAGAAATTTTCATATATAATAGGTGCAATTGAGAATTCGAACTGATAGTGAGATGCCGGCTGCATTGTAGCTGAATACCATAACAGTATACTCAAATTATCATTACAGCAAAGTCAACCGAGCAAGAAGTTTGCATATTTTGCAGATAAAAAGAAAATATCCCGAATGTTGACGTACGTCGGTCCAGTAGATCCGCTTTCTCATCAATCGCAGCTGGCGGAGGACCGGCCGTAGATCGTTTGAAGATGGAGGCCATTTCCTCGCGATTAGTAACTTCCTAACTTTCAACTGCTTCGACTCGGACTAGGTGCGGATTTTCTTCCGCAAATCGACCCACCTTCTTCTTCTGTCGTTTGTGGTTGGACCACATTCGCACTTGAAAGGTTGTGTGTGCGTGTGTGTGCTGACTATCGCCTGATGAGCGCGGTCAGTTATGCGGGCCTTGGTGCGGTGGTGGACACTACCCTAAACCTCAGTACTCAGTGCCAACCAGAACCTCTGCATTTTTCCTTGGTCACTTCTCTTGTGTCATCTGAAATAAAAGTACGGAAAGATTTTGTGTAACTAGAAAGCAGAAAGATGAATTTTGATGCTCAACTGGAAGAGACTACTGTTGGTCAGTCTGGAGGATTGCTAAAAGTTACTATTGGGATCAGCGTGATGTAGTAACTCTCTTATGTAACGGTGATTCTAGTTTTTAAATAAACTATATACACTTTAAAGGTGGATAAAGTGACCGTTTCGGGGTGATTTGCTGTCATCAGGTAAGCACTCGCCAACCACAGGTGGGAATCTGGGATTTGAACATTTAGTTAAATGACAATTGAGCCTTCTAAAATTAAACGTTCCACTACTTTATTGCTGGGCGTATGTTCTTTCGGCTGCAATCAAGAATATGCAGAGTCAAAGGGACATGATCTTCTCTAATTTATCCCACTTACCAGGGATAGGGCTAGTTGCATTTTGGTCTGGAGCTCAGGATTTAGGGTCGCCACAGGCGGCACATAAAGATAAGAAATCAGTTATCGGAAGGCATTAAAATGAAGGCAAAGTGAGACCGGAATGAACACTTCTGGCTAATTTGCCCTCACCAGTAACACACCAAAGGCATGGACCGAAACCTGAAAAATGCAATGAATTCCGTTAATCAGCAAGTTTTTAATTTGCACACCCCTTCATTTGAGTAAAACTATAACTTACTTTGAACTGCAGTCGGAAATATCGCAGGGGAGTGCTGCTTACTAATCAATCCAAATGGAACTCCAGGCAAAGCATAAATGCGGCTTTCCATCTTATACCCGAAAGCAACAAGTTCCCTCCACCCACGTGTATTTTTAACCTTCTATCAGACTTTCCTACCAATTTCTATTGCTGCCTGATAAACTTATCTATTTAAGCAAGGGCAGTCAACGACAAATCGTAAGTTCAGGTTTGCCTGGACTCAGTTGACTAGTACTTATTTCACATAATCCGTCGTCTTTTCAAGACATATTTAAGCAATTTATACTCATCTGCAAAACATTGTGGTTTCTGACTCGCGAACTGCTCCGACAGCGCTGAAAACTGTTTGGGGAGTACAGAAAGTTCAGCTACGCATGCATACGTATAACGTTTTGAAAAATAGATGACTCTTGTGAACATATATAACGAAAACTGAACTAATTTATCTATTTTAAATCTTTCTGAGTTTGAAAGGACGAGAAATAGTTTCAGCAGGAATGTATCAATCCATCACTGGAGATCCATAGGACTGTGAGTTCCCCGTACATATGGAAAATCTTGTTATGATTTATATTGGGGGTTTTCCGACATATATGTGAAGTTAAAAAAACTTTTCAGGCATAGTTTGGGAGCATTATATCTTAGGGTTATCTGAGTAACAACAGTAAGTTCAGGCTCTTGCAGTATATCTCCTAGAATAGTGTGGAAGATGAATAGATAATGCGAAATAACTTGAAGTTGCCCGTTCCCGGTGGACGTTAAAAGGTTGCAGTTAACATGCACATATTACCTTCAGGCTCCTCGGGCATGGACGTGGTCTTCCTCAGTGATGGTGCCGAGCGTGGTGCATCTCTGAGCTCGAATCTCTCTTTCAGATCGTTATGGTCCTAGAGTGAACAATTATCACGGTTTTTATTTCGCTCACCTGAGACTAGCATTTTATAGCGGATGGAGGATGTGATTGTGGGAAGTTAGATACCTCCGTTGCAGTCTGACTGTGTGTCACCTATTATCTCAGAGCTCAGTTGCTTAATATGAGTCGAAGAAATCATGCTGAAGAGTAATACAACAGGCTGCAATACACACAGTCTCTTCAAATATTTTGTGGAACTCACAGTCAACTTAAGGAATGCAAATAGAACCTTCTTGTATAAGTTATCTTTCCCCACGAAGAAGCTTTCGAGGCTTCGTGAAAAACACCTCAATATTTTGCGCCGTACAATTTCAATAGACAAAAAAAATCAGACCGAAATCGCTCATTCATCCTGCCGAAAACGAATTCAGAGGTCCATTTCTGCCCATTTAACATTCTCAACAGAATTTTTGATATTGCAGATTGAAAAAAAACCAACTTTTAACATTTGGAAACTGAACAGCTATGCGCCAAGCAGTCTGGTATTCAGACGCATGAGCTAATGCGTCAGAGCCACCGTAATATTCATCAAATGATTATTTGCAGTTAGTTGAAGGGACATGTGATTCTACTCGCATGCATATTGCGTGGAATTTTAAAAAGAGGAATATCGTTTCAAAAGGGTTTGATGATTTCTGACTCAGTCTGTTGAAACAGAATTTCTCAGTCTGTACAGAGGATGGCTGAAGAGCTAACTAGTTAAATGTGACTCTTTCTGCTTCCTCTTCTTTACTCACGCCATCCATGAATCTTTCTGTTTTCGGTCGAATTTGCAGAGCTCCTGGATATTCAAACGCAATCGATTTTATTTGGTGTACTCTCAGTGTTATAATGAAGATAGTTTTGTTGAAAACGGGCAGACGTACATTTGAATTTTTTTATAATGAAGTCTTTGGAGCAACATACGTCATGTTGAGGGCAGTAAAACAGCTAATTGTGTGGGTGAGGCAAACAATTATCTGAGCTTGCGTAACAGGAAGGAGGAATTCTGTGATAGTCTCGAGGTCTGAGGACAGGGAAGAGCATCATTGGGGATATTTGCATGTCGCTGCTGTCACACCATGTGACAGGACGGTGGCAGGAAGGTGTGGATTTCAGTTTGGGCCTGGATGGTCTAGGGCTTGCACAAAAGCCCCCTACGAGCGTACGTTTGGCTTGTCGATACACGCAAAAATGCCAGTCTCAGAAAGTAATTGAGAAGAAGTAGATATAATCACTGGCACAAAAGCTTTATTCACCTGTCGTTTCAGATTCCAACTGGAAACCATCATCAGAGACAGTATCAGATACGGGAAATTCGTAAACAGAGAGTTGCAGTATTTATAGGATGCAATCGCTACGCTACTGCATGCCTACGGCAATCAACGGTTGCTTCTTCCTTGATGACGATTGTGCTCTTGTGCCTCGAGAACCGGACACAAATGGAAGTTCGATGAAGCCGAAATTCACGCAAGAGGTGATAATCGCGTGAGCCTCGAGTTGCTTGAATCATGGTTTACAGGTCTCCAGTCTATTAACAAGTGCAATGACCTACCCCACTCATATTCGGTGTTGGCCAGAGCAATTGGCCACTCAGTGATCACATTTTCCAAAGCCAGTGCCCGTGAGCCAGATGAACGAGCAATCATTACGCCACTCTCCAACATGGGTGACAAAAAAGACAGCGGATAACGACCCGCATGCCAGCCATCAAACAATTTATGCACCAGAGCGCAGTCGAGTTGGAATCCGAAACGTCGGGCAAATACAGCTCTTTTCCCAACGTAGGTTTGGGTTGTATAACTGCATGAACGCTGCTTCTATTATAGCCAGAATGCGTCTTATTGTTCACTCGCATCCAGTAGTACTCTCCTCCTGAATATTGCAGATTGTTTATATGCCACGATTCTTTAACTGAATTTTGCGAGTTAGAATAACGGTTGTAAGGCCTCAAAGAAATGCTCCTTTATTTTACCTTGAATGCTTTATTTCGAGTTTGATGGCCAACTTTGTAATCAGAAGGACAGAGTTACGATAACATCCTCTCTTCACGGGTAAGTGGAAACGAACCGAAGTTGTTCGATTTTACAGGATCATAACTCCTATGCCTGAATAAACAGACTATAATTTCGTAATAGCCAACGACCGTAGGAGTGAATCCAGCACATTTAGAAATACATTTTAACCTGAAATAAGCGAAATGAGAGATTTTTATCTTGTTGGAGGTTAAACAAGGCAGATATAGGAAGAATAGCTTCTGCTGATATGTGGGATGACAAACTCTTCCTACATGAAAAACATTTTTGAACAAATGGCTTTCTAAAGAAGCGGATCAAAAATATATGAAAGTAAGTCTGTGAAAAATGGGACGTTGAGATAACTGAAATGAGGCAACTGTTCCTCCGATTGTAGTTTCCAGGACCTCCTGTCAACACACGCATACTAAACAACCGAGTGTGATTAAACTCACGGCTCCCGGTGGGGCCTCGAAGCTCAGTTGGTTAAAGCGTTGACTGTACTAAACCATTCCTCTTGCTGGCGTGGGTTCGAGTCCCACCGAGGCCGCCGAGGTTTTTCACAAGTAGGTCAAAGAAACCGAAAGAAGATTAATTTTTTCAAACATCCCACTTCTTTGGTTGAAAGAAAGAATAGCCTGCTTTCTTGGACCCCATCGAGCGTGCACTTGCTGCCTTAACTTTTCCTGCGGAGGGGATTCTATGTTTTGAACAACTAGGTACCTGTAAAAGCGGATGCGAGGGTACTACTTTACTCGCTTCAACCAAAGCACAGCAAATTTAATCTCTAGCTTGACTCTGGATCGCCTGGTTAACGATGACCCACTACGTAGAAAATGTACCGATGTGATATTCACAATTCCTACGCCATCGATGACTCGTTATGGTGGGGTTGACGGCCGTATGGTTAACCAACCCAGTTTCATGCTCACATAAGGCTTTTTAGCAACCGGTCTAGTCACCCTGGCTGAAGATGAAACCCCTAACTTCCTACCCACATCCTGCCACGTCACGCTGCAGCAAAGAAACAGTATCACTTTTCTAATCCCTGAGGTCAGAAGGGAATTGGAAATCCCTTATGTGCTTTGAAATTCCAAGTCAGCCCTGAACCCTCTCTCCGTCCCGTACAATTTGTTGTTTTACCCCATTATCTGCATGGCTGAACTGTATGTGATTTCACAGACCTTAAGTGAACTAATAAATGTAAACCTGGCCCATTGCGAATGTACCAGGCGTGTGTGGCACGCGTAGTCGGGCTGTTTGGCATTATCGACCACTGCGCCTGGTCCCACCTGAGGTCGTATTGAAGCTACCTCGACATCGGGGACAAATGGATAAAGGAGGAGATTGTATGTGGCAGATACAGCGCAAGGGTACTATCAATTTGAAAGAACTCGCCGCACACAAGTCACCATTCCTGCGCCCGCCTTGTTGGATGTCTCCATGCACGACTGTCAAACTGTCAGTCGGTCATGTTGAATAATCGAGAGTATGCTTTTGCCAATTAGAAACTTCTCAAGTACGGTGTAGGTTTTTGCAAAGGTCTTTGTAGTCGGTTTCTTTAGTAGGCTAAGATGCTGCAATGACATGTTCAATTTGCGTCAGAGCTTTGACATTGTCCAGCGGTGTTTCTGAGCATAGAACCTCTTCGTCGAGATTATGGTAATACACCCGCAGGAAGGGATGCGACAGCAAACTGGCAAATCTCGCCGATTTCTCCATTCGCAGACTCTCTTAGGGGAGAGAGCGAATGCAACTTCGACCGAGCTTCCTTTTGCCTTTACAAGCTAGCGTTTTCCATGTGTCTTTTTGATTGCTCTTTTGTTTCCTCCTTTCGTTTAAGAAGCCCTGGGAGTGCTTCCGATACCACAGACATGTAGTATAAGACCTTACGCGTAGGTCTGTCGGGTATGCAGGGCAGCATAAACTACGAATTCATTTGTAACTTCTAACGCTATGGTATGTTTGAAAAGTCCCAAGGAACATTGAGCTTTCTCAGGGCCCTTTTTAATTCCAATGCGTTCCCGAAATCGGCGTCTCCAATAAGTCAGGACAAGGGCTTACTTTACAATTCATAACCTACAACGGCGAATTTTAGTACAATGGGTGGTTTATGGGGTGCAAATGCTTCTACATGGTCTTTGCTGTTTATTAATGTAGAACTGAGGGTAGTGATGCTTTGTATTGCTGTCTAAATGGGACACTGGAGGAGGAACTACCCCACCCACGTCAATAAGTTGGCCTTCTGGTAACTTTCAATAAAGAAAAATATATTTCCGTGACTTAACTCTAACACTGACCGTAACATAAAACCAAACTGCAACATTATTCTTAACCCCACAGTGCTTTTAACCGCACAGTTCTTAAACCCTACAGTTAGCACAATAATACACTTAAACCTTAACCTAATCTTGGTTGTTAATAAATTGAGCCGATCTCATAGGAGGTTGGCTCAGTTTTGCCATTCTCAGAGCGGAAGAGGAAGAAACAGTGAATCCGATGCAGCCACTGTGCAAGTTGTTTTTGCTTTAATAAATATAGTGCCGTTTAGGTGGCATGAAAGCTTGAAAACCATGGCTTAAAAGGTTGCTTGCTAATGGGCTATATTATCCCACCTGGACAGCAAGCCAGGTTGCAATTGCTGCATGTAAGTGTGACGTCATAGCAATGCTCAAAAACGTGATCGCTTAATGAGTGAAGGCTTGATTTTTTCATTCGAGCGACCACCATCACGCATGTGGTACACGAGACAGAAGGAATACTTGCGCAATAACTTCATTTATGTCCATCTCCAGTTTACTCGTGATAGTCCTATAACCGGTAGGGGAAGATGAGAGTGAGGCTGGTGCCGTGCATGCAGCCTCAATATAATTTAACCCAATTTCAAGTCAACATGCTTCCTCTGGAAGAGTTATGATCGTTGGCGAGTTCAGTGAGATAGCCAAAATTAACTTCAATAATTATCAAAGTTGAGCTTTTGAAAACCATAATGGATCAGTGAATTTGCGTTCTGAATCTTCCTTGAGGCCCAAGCCCACAACGTCAGTGAGGGAGATTGCGATCGTTACCGCAATTCACCGCTGAGTCTCTAACGCTTAACTCATGTGAAAAAGACCATTTTTTAGGAGGACAACCTGGACGTTTAAATGAAAAGGTTGGACTCGTGGGCAAACGAACATCCTTTTGGGCCATTTTGGGCTGTGTTCTCTGGGATAGATGTCACCTTTAAGAGCTCCGATCACGTTGCAGTATCACCCACAAGTTTGGTTGCCTAACAGTATGAAGCAGACATAGTTTATTTTGCTCCGAATCCATTAATCGGCTCACCCTTTCCCAAAATTACTATCGATCGGTGAACGATGATTTTAAGTTGAAATTCCCAATCTTAATGAATCTGTAATTACGATGGGTTTAAAATCCGGTTAAATTTCAGAATGGTTTTTACTCAGTCTCTTGGGAAACTCAGAATAAATGTATCAATGTGCTGCTTTGAATAGTGAGGCAGGTATGAAGGGGATTTTATTATCTTCCTGATCAAAAGGTCACAGTTTCGAGCCTCGGGTGGGGCATCACCTTGGTCTGCACATGACTGGCTGAGGACGGCTACTGAGCGAGAAATTGCCATTTCAATCTCCCGGCAAATGAGCGAGAAATTGTCATTTCAGTTTCCTTTGTCTTTGTCTGCATTGTTAATTTGCCTCTTCTAGTACTGGCCAATGCGCTGCTGCTGGCGGGGCTCGAAAATGAGCCCCAAGACAGAACGGGACAAGTGAGTTCCGTTAACGATCGGTGAGCGTTCATCAACGCACCTCAGTAGTCTCGCGCTAAACCGTCAAGACAACGAGCCCGTGGCTCAATAGTTAGAGGGTTAATCTTCTGATCAGCAGGTCGCAGGTTCAAGCCTCGGGAGGGTCAAAACCTAGGCTTAGGTATGACTGCCTGATGACGGCTGATGAGCCAGAAACGGCCATTTCAGTCTCCTTTGTCTTTGACTGCATGGTTAACCTGCCTCTCCTACTACCTGCCGCTATGCGGTTGCTGGCGGGGCTCGGAAATGAGCGCCAACTCAGAACAGGAAAAAGTGAGTTCCGTTAACTATCCATCAGCGTTCATCAACATACGTTTTATGCTTCTTGTATTTAACGGAAACCCTTATCAATAGCTGATCCTTGAGGTTGAATATTCCGTTGCAAGTAGTTATTTGCTAACGGTGGATATGGATTACCTCAACCGGGCATGACCTGAAATGAAGATCAAGTTGCAGCGCCTGCTCAAAGGATTGGGTGCTGACTGTTAAGCTCGTCTTTGTCAAACTGAAAGTGCACGCTACCTCTCGGTGCCTTAGCTGAACCGGATGCACTTTGCTTCATTGTAGCCGATGGCCCGCATCAAGGAGACGACCACCGCGGTCTGCCTGCGAATTAGCCACTGTTTGCACCGTGCATAAAAGTACTAATATGAAAACTAGTTGAAGAAAACTCAGCCTATGTGCAAAACAACATCTGAGTCCCAACCGAAAGACACTGTGTCAGCAACTTGCCTGAAATCGTGCACGCTTGGAATCCTTTTCAACATCCCATTTACGAACATTTTGGTTGTATTTATCAATGCCTGTTGACTTTTTGTGCATCAGTATTACATTTATTCCCTCCTGTTTTAGGTGTAGCTGAAAGAATTTAAGATGAAGAAAGCCTCATTATCGCACCCAATGAAGTAGGTTAATAGGGCGTTTGGATTTTGCATTTGGATCAAGTAGAAAGCCGACTTATTTAAAGATATTATAAAGGTCTGAAACAGGTAAATTGGTGTTGAAATCGTTGACGGAAAGCTTGGATCCTGTACTTGTCTGATATTATGCTCAGTTCCTAACTGATCTCAGTCATATTTACCACCACCAGAACGTTCAGTTGACTCCTTGATCAAGTGTAATGCTTTGCATAGAATGAATGTCTAAGTTCAAGCAGCGAGGGAGAGGCTAAATCTGACTATCCTGGGGGTCGATTTACAGAGTTATGTCATAAGATAGGAAGCTGATAAGCGTATCGTTGGAAAATAGACCAGTAGCTGTTAAATATCCTATAATTCGTAAGAACCAAATGTGATAATATGCGTTGTCCTCGGTGGAATTGTAGCACACAACAGCAAGAGCAAGGCTTGAGCAAAAATAGCGCTCTGAGCACCTAAGCTACGATACCCCCGGAACAGTGAGTTATATCCCCTTTGGGTGAATTTACCCGCCTAGTCATTTGCAACTTATGGGGTCCACGAATTCTGATACACCAGGATAACTGCCCAAGCAGGATCTCCTCATGACTCCCGGTCAAGGCCTTGCAGCTTGGGTGGTTAGTGCGTTGCCTCCTCTCAAGCCTTGCGCTTGCTGTCAAGTGTTCGACTCCCACCAAAGCTTGTGTGTTTTTCAAAATTCGGTCAAATTATTTTTTAAAATTTGCCAAAACAAATATTCGTTTCTGTGATTAGTGATATGGGTCAGGAATGCTACTGACCTGAACGCTCTTTGACACTTTTATACTCAGGTTAGTTCTGTCTGTAATTAACTGAAACCGATCCTGCTGTCGAGCTGATGCTTGCTTGGTGCGACTCCGTTGGTAGACGCCCTGACTGACTTCATATGGTCTGACATGCACACAGGAATGTGTAAATAAATTTGAGCCATCTTAGTCGCAGCTAAACAAAACAGAAGTGTTGCGCTTCCCATAGTCTATAATTTGTTTATATTTTGTAATTTCTAAGGTAGAAAACAAAGATGCAGAACGTTACAGCATTCAACAACACTGCACGCGAGGATTTTAAGTTCCGGTCCCTCCAATTCTTATCACGAGGTCTACCTCCGATATGTCACAGTTACACTAGTAGGTTTGCTAATTCATGCCGATTTGGGTCATTCCTTTATTATTGGATGCATAATAGAGACTTGTGGACCGTCATTTTGGGAATGACGTACAGAATTTCCTATTGACAGAAACCTTGTAGCTATATAAGTAAAGTGAACCCGTCCGGGCGATTGCCGCAAAAAATCTTGTCAGGTTGAACGATCCACTCTAGTAAATAGTCTAATTAGCTATCGAAAAGGAATGAAGGAAACAACAAGCAGATTGCAAAAGTATGTTTCACACTTAAAAGGAGGGCGTGCTTATTGAGCCACTCGGGATATAACTCTGCATGGAATCCACGCTTCATTTTGAATATCAAAAATGCAGAAGCATGATGAGCATAAAGAAGAAAACACGGCGGTTGACATATGAGAAAGGTTTTTTGAGTAGAGCTTAACTGGTGAGGATTGATGGATTTACTGGGTACTTATGAAAGAATGCTTGGCTCTTGGTAGGGCCTCATAGCTCAGGCGATTAGAGCGTTGGTTGTACTCGAGCCTCGTCAATGCCGACGGGCTTCCCATACCACCGGTTCCACTGACGTATGACGAACTAGGACAAATTAAAAATGAAAATGGTAAAAATGTCCTCAAATTCCTGTGTATACATTAAAAATACACTAAAAACACTTCTACTATTTTCTTATTTTCAAAACGAAAGAGAATTGTGGTAAAAGCTTGGTAGACGCCTTTCAGAATGTCTATTTATCCAGAGTTAGCAAGGCGGAACTCAAGTTGGCTTCCTCAAAAATAAAGTAACGCAAAATAAAATTGATAAACAAGTAATAACCGCAGTTTAAAATATTCACTATAACGAAAATAATTACGGAAATGGTCATTTGGCTGTCCATTCCGTCGACGGCTTGTCAGACTTTGGAATCAGTCTATCTGGTATCTGTTGCGGCCGTTCCTTGAGCTTAATAGCTAATTGTCAAAGCACCATTTTCGAGCATACTCCATTAGAGCCGCAAGAACAAAACAAAATCTTCGGGCCCTGCAATCAGGATACCTAAATGGGTGGAATAACATCAAAGAAGAAGAACAAATGTTTTGATGTTTTCGTCTTTCCCATGTCAAATTAAACCCCGCTGGTATAGCGGGATTTACCAGCGCCAACAGGTCTTATGCTTTCAGATGCAGTTTTTCGTCAACAAAATTATATATGCTGAACTATGAATTTGCGCCTTTCAAATCGATTGAAGAACCGAATTCAAACCACTGCTCACTCGCTTCCCCTAAATCTATTCCAAAGGAGCCTTGCTAAAATTTTGAGAATTTAATTTCAATCGAACCGATTTGACGGACAGCTTTTACACTTGCAAGTTATTATTACATACGGATTAAAAGTTCTATTAGGCAATAAGAATGCCCAGTCACCGAATGTCTCACAATCATAAAGCCACATATACTATGGTTCTATTTTTTTGAATCTAAATGGATATACGACCGCTGTTTCGTTTAAAAATTACAAGACAAGCCACGTGCCGGCTATTTGATTAAAACCTCAAGTTTTTCCTTCACAGGCGGATTTCCACACTTCTTTAAAAGCATCCTGTAGGTGAAGCTTCTACTGATAAAGTAAAATATAGCAATTTGCGTGGCTGGAGAAAACTCCCTTTGACCTCTCAAAAATCGGGTCATAGTCCCAGTTCGGCTGCTTCTTAAGCACTTTTTCGTCCCTTGAGCATGCCATAGTTGTTTTTTTTGAAACACCATGAGTACGACAATTCGACCCTTGATTTCTGTGAGGTACATCGGGTGCCCAAAAGCATGGAAGCGTAGTGGCAGTAATTTATGAATCGGAAGTTTCGAATTCTCCTTCGAACCTATCATAAATAAGGTCAGTGGTTTTTCGGTTTCGCTTCTACTAAGACCGATTGCACGCAATAAATAAATCTTGCGTCGCTCAAGACCCATGCGCAAAACTTATAACTCTTTCATCCCATCATGAGCGTCCTAAAATGACTGCAGTTTTTCGACATGGGGAACTAGTCGATTTGTGGGTTTTCGCCCCTTTGTTGGTCGAATGTGGCATACGTCTCAAACTAAACACAACGTAACCTCTGCAGTACGTCACGTCGCAAGTCTGAATACCAGGAATATCTAGTACTTTATAGGACCTTATAACTCGCACAACCCTCTTGGACTATTCTCAACAGTTAATGGTAGATAAAATTTTGTCCGCGCTTTAAGTTGTTGTTTTCTCGCACTCAAAACCAGAGACAACACGGAAGAAGTTCGAAAATTCCGGCAAAAAACTAAATGTCCCTATAATCATATGACAGGCAGTTAGAATACCGAGCAAAACCGTTTCAGGTTCAATCCCTTCTGATTCATCTGCATGTTCAATCTTTTGAGGCTATCTGTCCAGATGCCTTAGAAACAGTATAAAAGAGGACAGGTTATAAATAATGTTTATATCATGCTTCAAAGAACCAAAAGCTTATGTACTTATTCGGTAACGAATGAAAAATTTAACCGACAAATTAATTACCTATTTGCCCATGGCATGATATCTGAAGTGCTTCCCTTGTCTGAGTTCTTTTAGTTTGGTGATCTGCGATGGCTTAAACATGAGTATTCCTACATTAGACGTGGCAGGTAGAATTCTGACCAAACATAATTTGCACAGCAGTATGCTTATTTGTCAATTCTACTCGATGACTTGACCTTTTCAGTAAAGGAGCTTCATCGGCGCAAATAAGTTGCCTTTTAGTGTGGATATCGCGGTGTTCACCCATACTGAACATTTTTTTCTGGCCAATGGCATATTCCTGCCATTCAATTCTCCAACCTCGCAACTACATGTTTTTTTTTGCTTTGCATCTTCTCTGTCTTAAGCTTTTCTTCTGTAAAACATCCTTACCACTTTGTAGCTGCTGGTGGGCCTCGAGAGTGATCCCCAAGGCAGTACGGAATGAGTGAGTCCCGTATACGCTCGATGAGCGCCGATCCACCTATGTTAATATTCCAGTTCGATACCGACAAGTCGATGAATCTGCTGCTCAGTAGTTAGAGCGTCTGTCTTCTAACCACTAGGTAGCAGGTTCGCGTTTCAGGTGTTGTAACACCTGGGCTGGCCTATAGCTGGCTGATGATGGCTGATAAGCCAGAAGTCTCCCTTGTTTTAGTCGGTAATATTATTCTGCCTATAGATGAACACTCAGCACATGCCCAGTCTTCTGGAACTCATACCAAATGGTAGCAGAAGGTGGCCAGCATATAGACCCTATGCCGTTAGACGTGGTAGGCAGCGAAGCTGACTCCGTCATAGGCCTACACCCCAAGGATGGCGGAGATCGATTGCGTTACCGATGCTGACAGCAAACCCCGCTGATTCGGACCCAGCGCTGAAAAGTTCCAGTGGACTCGCTCGAAGGGGATCTCGTGACAACGCCTCTACTGCGCAGTCTGCTTCCGAATATCGATTTTCAACAACAGGGTGGTGGCAGTTGTGAGCGGATAAGAACAACGAACGAAGGCTAGACGTTCCCCTCCACTTGCTTCAATTGAACGCCGACCGCTCGAATGGTGGAAGAAGATGAAACAGGGGAGGAGACTGGAGAGGCGCGTATGATTTACGCCAGGGTAAGTGTGATCAACTTACGTTTTTATTTTGGTGCCATTTTCGTTTTGCCTCGTCTTTGTGATTCAAATAAAAATGTCTTTTGATCAAAGCCCGATGGTCCAGCATTTACATTAAAAGGAAAATGCCAGCCATTAGCGCGGTAACTGACTATCTGTCTAACAAAATATAAGCTAAGAGATTGAGACTTAAACACGAGCTTCCCCTTCTCACCCCAATGCAGAGTAGAAGCGTTAAACTGACCCTATCGTAGTCACGTCTTTCCTTTCCTCAACAACACCGAAAGAACCATTGCATGCTTCTAAACAGAAAGAATACGCTGACCGTGTGTACCTTGTCTGACATTTTGAATACCAGGCCTAAAAGTGCCTTTACTTCAACCGTTTTGGTTATTTGATATTCCGTCAAATAAGGAAAATACTGAATGAAAACTTAGCAGGAAATTTTTTATTTGCAATCTGCCGTTGTACACAACATAACGATGCCCAGCAATTAGTGTCAACGAGGGACGAAAATTATGGATAATTCGGCTTTTCATCCTCTTTGTGTGTGGACTACGAGAATTAATTGCTTTATTTCAGAAACTACGGCCACATTTGGGAAGAAAACGCCTGTATACATAAGCCCGCTGAATTATGCTAAAATGCCACATCACCAGCGATACAGTGGGGACTGGTTATTCATAAACTGAACGAAGAAAACATTTGTGCTGCTCTAAGACAACCAAATCAGGCCTTTTGAAGTGAATCTGGACCAAGACAACGTCATTGTAAGAGTGAACCCAAAAGGATTATGACAACTTTAAACATAATGAAAATAGGGAAAAAAGGTGATTTAATAAAGGCCTTCAAAGTTCACAACATTTAATTTAACGCTGCTTCGGTTTTTCTTTATATACAAAATGTTGGTCAGGCTTTTTGGCAGCAGTTTCAATCGATCAGCGTATAGTAGGAATCTGAAAATTTGGCCGCGCCAACGATGACCAGGGTAAAATGAAGGAGTTGACCCGGAAGGGAAGAATGCTTGCTCACTAGGCGAGCTTTGTTGTTTCAGGTGCTGTTGCACCCTCAATTTTGTTTACGCACCATGAGGAGAGTGTGAGAGAAACCCATGGTGGTCTTTTTAATTATGTAATTTATATGCAGTGATCGATGCTTACAGGTTGAACACCTGCTCGTAAGTGTCAAGATATCAGTTGCATCTGGCGGACCACAAAAATTGGTATCTACCCATTTAACATTCGCACGAAAGCATCTTCCATCCAAAAACCTTTTCCTGCAAAAGCTATGTTTCCTGGAATATTTTTGTTTCGAAAAGTCCACACAGGCTGACCCTTTTTGGCCTTTCCGTAGGGCATTTGGTAGTCTTCTTTAAGTAACATGATTGCCCTTTCCCTCCTCGTCGATCTGATGTCTCCCTATCAATCTTCAGCTCAATGAAAGGGACCACGGACGTGCCTGGGTCGTTCTTTTTGCCTCCTTCCTGGTCCAACTCCTAATGGACGGCACGATAAGCAGTTACGGCGTCCTTCTAACCAAGATGCGGGACGATACCAAATTCATGGAAGCCAACTACACCGAGGCTGAATTCAACCTTCCCGGTGCTATTCAACCCTGTCTCTACATTTTTATGAGTAAGTTTTCCGTTTGTGTTCAAAAAAGGTTCCTGCACATTTCATACAGATAGTGCCAGGCACGCTCATTATCATGGATGACGTAGCCCTGGTGCAAGTTTTACGTATTTGCTTCCACAGTTATTTCACGTAGGACAATTTAGCTGCACCGTCTTACGCCTTGCTGTATTGTGAGGTTAGAGTGTATTTACAATTTCCCTTTCAGTCGGGCTGGCCTGTCCCCTGGTAAATGCCTTCGGTTTTCGTTGGGTCGGCATCGCAGGTGGCATTATATCAGGCCTATCGATGCTGATTTCCAGTTACTGTCAGGACCTCATCAGCTTCACCATTTTCTTCGGCCTTTTTACAGGTAAACGCTTTTCATATCAGCTTAACAGATTCAATGGAAGGGGCTTCAGCCAGTTGAAAATGCCCACGAAACAGGCATCTCTCCAGTATGTCGATGTATCCATTGAGTTCCTTGAGTTCTCATGACCATGTTGGGGTAGAATACAGACTGGTGGCTAATATCGTTAAAAATTGTTATTTGGTGGAGACGGAAAGGCAGGGATTTGTCGGTTTGAGGATTTAGGCACAGCTGGTCATAATGGAGGTGAGTTATCGAATATTGGGAAGGAGGTTCAGGGTGCTGGCATTGATGGATTGAATGATCTGTTAGATTGGATAGAAACGGTGGCTTGAACTCAATGGTCTCAGATGATATGCATTTCAAATCATGTCTAGGTCTCAACAACCACGTTCTCGTATCCATGGCCATGATAGGGTACACGGGAAAAATAGCTGGATTAATTCAAGTGGGAATTTCTAGAAGATCAAACACAGATATGCCTTTAATTAACGTCTTGATCACTGTGGAGTTACAAATTCATGGCAGCTTAAGTCCTACGGAGATCCTAGTCACTACGGATTCAGACGCAGACTCGAAGAGGATAAGTTCGATGCTAGTTGGGAAAGCAGGACCATTTATCGTGGATATAAAGATCAGAAAGCACGTCGGAATTGGTTGGCCGGCGGGCTTAGGCGCACGGCTGGCGCCGCGACTGCGGCGGCCCGAGTAACTGTGGGGCATGCGTCACAGCGCCTTGATCGACAACAAGTCTGAGTCGGCGTTTAAGTTGATTGTTCGGTTTAAAAAGCCGTGATTGGCTGAGAAATAAACCTTCGTACGCGTGACAGGTGCAGCGATGCAGTAGACGCTTTGAATGGGATTATCACATGAGACAGTTCGAACGTCAATTCCAGCTATGTCCACAGTGTGCTCCAAAGCATGGTGGTGCAGGGACGGTGACTTGTGCGTGGATTAGTTTTGAGGGATAGTAGACTTGCACTGCCGCTACCACACTCTCTTCCCGCAGCCGTCTGTAATTGGTGTAAAAACAGAGTCACAATGACCAGAGATGGGATCGGTTGCGGGTGGTTAACGTGGCCGGAGCCTCCCCTGACCGTGCCACCACGCCTGTATCGGATACCACTGAGATGGGAGTGCCATCAATGGTAAGTGGCTGGTGCCGCGTGAGCCTGCACCTACGCACGCCACCACACCTCCTCCAGGTTCACTATTTGTTATGGGAGCTCAATCCGAATAACGCCTGTCGTCCCCTCATTTGGCTTGTGTTGGTCCAGTGTATTTAACACGTGGTCCGTTTAGGAGGCACAAGGGCCATTCCATTGTAATACGATTTCAAGCATTTGCGTTACAGCAGCACCGACGTCATAGCTATGAAGCCGCGAGGTGCCCAGCAACGCACATGCCAGTATGTGGAATACTTGCATGTTCAGTATTAACACTTTCGACGGTATTCGCGTGACACCTTCATTCATTCTGATAACAAAGGTCTTTATCAACGAGAGGCTCTGCAATACATTTTGCGTTTGCTTCTGCCGCTAGCGCTGATTATTAATAATATACCTACTGTTTTATTGGCGCCATTAAAATATCTCCCGGCTGCGAACACATTCTGCGTGGTTATTGATTGGTCAAGAAGGACTACTTCCGGTCAAACTTACTCCTTCTAAAAGTGTAAAGGCAAAAGAGTGATTTCCTATCCAACCTGTAGCCTATACCGGTCACTAAGACGTGCGCTTTACCACGATATTATTGTAAAATCGCTATTCACGTGGTCCATTGCAAGCGCAATAGAAGTTCATAAACATTGGCGAACTTGGTGCTTTGGTGTTCCTAAACTACGATTCGCTGTTCCTTTACAGAGGCTAATAAATCCTGTGTCGGGTCTGTATTGTAGACCAAGAAGATTGACTGTGTGCTCATCTGTGCCCCCGTTCAGACGGGGTCGGTTTAATCTCTGCCCACGTTTTCTGCGGTTACCAGTGGCAATAAATGCACCGTACATGTCACCTGATTTCCCCATGATTTTTCTTTTTTCACGTAGTGGCACACAAATGCGCAGGCTGCAGGCAGGTCACTACGACAGTATCTTGAAAGTCATGGTCATTGCAGTTGCTCTGTTGTCTGTCTGTCACCACGACTGAATCCATCTACTGCTACGGCGTCGAGATCATGCCATGTTTGAGCAGCATAAGTTAACATCTATGGTGTCAGATCCAACTCTTTTATCTTCGTATGCAATGTTTGATCCGGTTCTGCCAACTTCTTGTCTTAACAGCGAACCTGCTGACGTTGGTACAAACAGCTGACATTGTCGTGTTAGGGATAGCGACAAGTGGACGTTTTAATTGACGAAGGGTGTTTCACCAGGCATGTTCAGGCACATCACAAGAGTTCCTTATATATTGTGCTGCGCACACGATTAGTCATATCCTGACTACTCACTTGTTTATTTATTGGGCAAATGTAGGTATCGGATTCGGGACGCTATCTGTCTGCGCAATTGTCTCCGTTTCTTACTACTTTGACAAATACCGGGCTTTGGCTTCTGGCATCGCCTCTGCGGGAAATGGAGTGGGCTACTGTGTGATTCCATTGCTGATGGACACTTTGACGAAGCTTCTTGGCTGGCGAATGACTCTCCTGGTCTTCTCTATTGCATGTACCGCAATTTTCTGTCTGGCCGTGCTCACCATGAAACCTCTCAGGGTTCTTCCCATCCTCACTGAAGAACCATGTTCCACCTCAATCGCACAATACTCCCGGACAGGCAGAACAAGTTTAGCAGAGAATTTGGAGCCTTCTAGAGGGTATACACATCTGGAGACAGTTGAGGAAGAGGAAGACGACGACGATGACGCCGAGACTGTTTTGGATAGCCCCAGGGATCACCCTGCGAGCTGGAGTGGCGAACTGTCTTTGCGAACTGACGATCCTGGGGAGGTAGGTCTAATTTAATGGGCAGTGCCTCTAACCTCAAGCATCTGCTCTAGTTGCGGGACAAGATTCGAATAAAATTCTATAGGATTCATGTGGCCTTCAAATTACAGGTTAATCCACTCGGATGACCCAACAGAAACCTTTTTCGCTAAGGTTAGTCTGATGAGTAGATGAGCATACAATGTCCAGCTAGCAACGGCTACAATTTGACAAAATGTCCAGCAATAGCCAATGGACCTCGCATATAACCTCGAACTCAAGTATGTGTATGATTGATTGGCACTCTTTGTCGGTAATTTCATTGTATATATAAATATTGAATAGCTGAGGTAGAGTGCAATCCGAGATTATATAAGGAAGAAGGAAGGCTCGTTGGAAATTTGAGTTGTATTCATGAATTTTCAAGTTGGTCCCAACAACCCATCGTTAGCCCAACTGAGCAGAGGCGAAAGTGAAATGGTCAGATGACCAGTTTTTGCTACAGGACAGACAATTACAGACAACCTACTGAAGTGGGGGGGGTGGGCACATAATAACGGTGGGATTTTGGACGGGTAGGAGGGGGAACTGTTAGGGCTCCCTGTGTCCAAGGGTAAGGGGAATGGCGATTAAATGCGACTGCAGACGGTGAACTTAACAGTCGTCGATGCGGGATGGCGACAAAGGTAATGGTGCCGATGTTGGTGTTAGGAGTTTCAGTTGTGGTTCGCCGTGTCAGGGGGAGAGGGGGCAAACAGTGAGGTTCTACATGGTTCACAGCTAAAACTCCTAACACCTGCAACAAAGGCACCAATACCTATGTCTCCATCCCGCATCAAAGACAGTTAAGTTTACCTTCTGCAGTCGCATTTCATCGCCATCCCTCTTCTTCCCCCCAATGCAGGGAGCACTAACAGTTCCCCTCCTACCCGGCACAAATCCCACCGTAATGATGTGCCAACCCCTCACACCAGTTGGTTGTCTGTCATTGTCTGTCCTGTAGCAAAAGCTGGTCGTCAGACCTAAGGCAGTTTCCCGCCTCCTCAGACCGCTGAGGATCAAAGTCGCCCATCGACCGGATTCAACCATTCGGAATCTAGTCATGAGATCGAAAGTCCCCCTTCCACGAGATGAGACGTCAAACGTCATCCACCTGATCCAATATGACTCCTGTGAAGTTTAATACGTCGGAGAGCCAGGGAAGCGGTTGTAGACCCGTGTTAACGAACACGTGCGGGCAGTGAGGAGAATGGACCTATTGTCCCTGGTGGCGGAACACTCTGCGAACTCTGGGCACACGTTCGCCGTCCCCCTCCTTCGCCCCACTGACTACAGAGATGCTTCCTGTGTGTATGCGGTTCATGAACGCCAAAGCCAATTAAGGATTCCACCACCCCGTCCTACCTACACTGTTAAGGTAAACCCGTACAATCAACACTGAGTTAAAAAATGGCCGTCAGTCCTTTATAAATACTGTAAGACGCGGTACGATACTCACTCCGACTATGGAAGCTTGCACGCTTTTGAAATGTTAGGACATTACACCATAGTCCCTGAGATTGACTTTTATTCTCAGTTAGGTCCAGGGACGCGCATCTTCGCTTCTATATATACATATGTAGCTGCTGTGTCACGCAGCAGCAGAAACATTGGCGAAACATATGTCTGGTCTTTTAGCTAGTACTTATGTCGGAAGTACGATAAAACATCTTTGCCATATATATATATGGTACTTGGGTGCTCACCAATCGGTTACAGGACGCACTTGTCCCGATCGAAACCTGCAAGACAACGAGCTCGCAGCACAGTAAGTAGAGTGTTGAAATTCTTCCAAACAGGTCGCGAGTTCGAGCCTCGGGCGCCGCAGCACCAGGGGTGGCTTATGACTAGCTGATGATGGCTAATAAGCCGGAAATGGCCATTCCAGTCTCCCTTGACTTTGCTGATAATATCATTCTGCATATATATATATATATATGGTAGTTGGGCGCTCACCAATCGGTTACAGGACTCACTCGTCCCGTTGTGCCTTGGGGCTAACTCTCAAGCCCCGCCAGCAGCCGTAAGGCAGCTTAGGATATAGGCAGAATAGCATGCCCGACAAAGGTAAGGGAGACTGGAATGACCATTTCGGGCTTATTAGCCATCATCAGCCAGCCATATCCAACCCCAGGTGCTGCGGTGCCCGAGGATCAAACTCACGACCTTGTTGTGCAGAAGTCAAACGCTATACCCACTGCACCACGTGCTCTTTGTCTTACCGGTTTCGATCGGGATTATTAACAATCGGAGGTTGGCGCTCACCGATTGGTTACAGGACTCACCTATCCCGTTGTGCCTTAAGGCTAACTCTCAAGCCCCGCCCCGCCCCGGCAAGACATACGGAATGATGTTACCGAAAAAGAGCACCCATCAGCCATATATTTAGATGCTTTCGAGGTTATATGCGAGTTTCGTTGGCTAGTTCTGGGAAGTTTGTAAATTTTTAACAGCTGTTTGCTCGACAGTATATGCTCAAGGCAATCCAAATACCAAGCTTAATTGCCACACTTCATGCAATGGCTAGGTTTCAACTGTAAAACCCTGTCACTCTGCGATTTCATGTTTTAAATTTTTGTTAATCGGCCACAAAAATGCCATAGCCGAAGTTTCATCACAGGGTTGTCTGTTCCAGGTACGAATGTGAATGACGGTTTTCCCAATGAGAGCATATTGTTTGGGGAGAGGAAAAATTTGGGAAAGCTTCACGCCTTCTTATATTTAAAGGAGTGGTTAGTGGTCGTTTCCATGTCCCGTAAATCCCTCGAAAGTAGGGCTGCACAACATTGGGAGCGATTGCCCTCTATATCAATTATTGTCATATCAATCATTTGCTATTGTCGTAAATAAGGGTAAAAATGTGATTCCTGGATGGCATTCCGAAGGCATTCATCGGGAGGGGTGCATTAACGGTCTGAAATTTTGATTAGTTATTGCACCTACCCATGTTCTGAGACTCGAAAGTCTCATTATATGGAACACTTTGCTTTATGCTTTATGTGGTCTGTGGAGCTGCGTCTGACCCGCATTTCCCCATGACATGTGTCGCCCCCGCCCTCGTTGACCTTGGAGATGATTGGTGGCCCCAACTGTTTCACGCCGTGACTGTCTCTAGCCCAGCAAATACACGAAAGCAGGTCGGTGTGGCAGTTTACCGAGTGGTTGGTGCACTCTAGGCTCTCTGACCTGTTTGGATGTCTGATTATCGCCTGGGTTCATGTTTTCCACGGTGCCAGAGTTGAAGATGTTTCCCACCTGCGCAGCATGCTTGCTACCTCGGGCTTTCGGTTCAACTTTCGCACCGCCAACTGATGTCCATGTATTTCCGTTTGTAGCCATCGGCCGGTTTCACCAGCGCAGTTGCAAATCTCGCAGTTGCCCTGACGTCCGTAGACATCCACTGACATCGGCTTCAGGCTAGGGTCTTTTGTGTCTACGCATATTGAGGCCCTCTCAAGAGTATGAAACCCGACACCGATGACTATTATTGGCGATCTAAATGCCAAGCAAAATTGCTCTGATAGTCCCCACAAATGGTAGAGGAGCATTGGGGCTTTGGAGGGGTAGTGTAGTGGAGGGAGGGCGGCGCGACGGCAGCTGCAACCACACTTTTTGGGACAGCGCTTTCCAATCGAAACCTTCCTCCTGCCGACTTTGGGTGGGGAGCGCTTTCACAAAATCGAACCAGTTATTTTAGTTTACTTGAAAATAATAATGAAACGACTATGACTTCTTTCATCCGGCTATTCCTGCCTTCAAGGTCACGTAGATGTGTCGTCAGGACTCTAAAAAGCTGTTCTCCTCTGAGTGTTATCACTTGCATATTTGATTGAACATGGTGCGAACAACCCTACGACGTGATTAGAGATAGCAGCACGTTATTCTTGGGTTTTGAACTCATAAGATTACTTTTAGTAACAAAAAGGAGCCTTAAATAGTTTTTCGTTATTTTTTTATTTTCTGTGCAAAGATCAGGAGTGATTCCGTCTCTAGGATTAATCGAACGCGCGGAAGTAATATTGATTAAACCAGGAGGATCAACTGTTCGCAGATTATAGAAAGCCCACAGACTCCTGAGGACATATAATTACTTCTGTGAGAGTAGTGGAATTTCCTTGAGTGCTGCAACCGAATTTTGCCAAGGGAAGTCAAGTGTTCGTATTTCAATGTCCTAAAAGGTAAAAGATTTATTGGGCCTCCAATTATGAGGATAGGTTTAATTGGCAATTGCCTAGCTTTCGATTGCGGGAGTACCGCCTGCCACGCAAAAACAAATCAGCGTACACCCATGCACATGAGTCAACTAGCCGCCGGCAGGATAAAGCTCCGTCTTGTCATAATAAAGTACCAAATTTGAGCAATACGTTTTATTTACATACCGACTTAAATCATAGGGAATATAAAATGATAGCATTCTATCAATGTCTTAATTTGCCGTTGTACTATTTACCTTCATGCTCAGGTACCTCAAACTTTTGACAGGGAAGACCCCACCAAGCGCATTCTCAAAGGACGAGTTCAACGAGGTTTCTCAATGCCCACAATGTCTCCTGATCACCTAAGCAATCTAATAAACAGTTTGACATCAGCTAGAAACTCGAAATCAGGCGGAAAAGGAGGCGACTGCATCACGGTGACCAATAAGTCCCTGAAGCGAGGAGTTTCCAACATCGATGGACACCGAGTATCTCTTTTCCGCCCCAAAAGAGGTAAGCAGACTTAAGACACTGCTCAAATCACTGCGTCAAATGAATACAGACCGATTACTTGAAATGTGTACCGTCTCAGCAAACTTTATGAGATTCAAGAATATCTGCATTTTGAATCTTTTCCATGACTACTAATAGGGATGGTTTGGTGGATATCAGATCTGTAACCATAAGCAAAAGCAGAAGCCGTAATAATCACTTCAATTATATTTGCTTGTTGGAAGCCTTGAACAATACCACCGTTAATGGTGTGCCACAACCAACAACAAATACGTTTGGTAGAAGATCACGTCACCCAGTGGCACAAAAATGATATTTTGCGAGTTTGGAGTTATTATTTTCCAAACTTCAGGTTGTTGGATGACAGCACCAGTTCCTATAAATCAAGATTTATTTAGCTACCTATCCTCTTTTTTGTGATCACGGTTCGATTTCACGAAGACGAACCTGGATGCATTAGTTCTCACAGTCCAGGGGTCATAAAAGAAGACTTTAAAATAACAGGATCACAGGACCAAAAGCAGAAACCGATAACGTTTTCGTGAAGAAGGTTTAACTCCACATTGAGGAACGATTCTGCTATTAAATTATGTTGACACCGCATCCGTTGTCTATTAATAGCTCCAAGGCCTGGTTGCTGGTCTATCTTCGGACGGCGCTCCAAAATTTTACTCACTGCTTTACATGATGCTGTTTCACTGTTTTTTTTAAAAAGTACACAATCCCTCTGTCATCCACCATTTAGATGTGATTTAGTATAATCCAGGTTGCCTTTTTATAAGTTCCTAGGAAGTAATTGCACTACTTTGAAGTAAATTCTTCGGAACAAACCTTTTCAGGCTCGGTTCAGAAGTTGATGTGAAGATGAGATGGTTCGTCAGCTGCTGGTGCATAATCGCGTAAGATGCACAGGCTACCAGCAATAAGTCAGTACTATATCAATAGTTACTATTTACCAAACTGACAGCATGGACTAGCTAAAAGCTGGTCAAAAATAAAAAAACGAGAGAGACAGCGAACCTATATCCAAGAAAAAAAGCTCAACATAGCCTGTGTGCACATTTTCTACAGGCATTTAGGGACCTGGAAGGCCATCTCCGTACAGATAAGTAAAATATTGGATTTTTCATTGAGTCCATATTTCCATGCATGTGGCACGGTTATAAAATTAGGACGATCAGCCTAGTTTTGTCAGCAGTAACACAGAAGTAATAAATTTGTTAGAAGATCACTCTCAACGAGAAAATCCTCTGTTCTGCTAGTTCCCGCTGGATGCTATATTTCTGGCCTCAATAATTTGCTATTATTTAAAATGGAACTGGGACATTCCCTTCACAACGTTTTTCTCAGCAAATTACAATGAAAATCTAGTGTGACTGTATCCATTATTAGGAAGGTTTAAGATGCACGTCAAACTCCGTCTCTGTTTCCAGTTTTCATTCTATTATTTTTAAGTATTTTGTTTTATTTTGCCGGCTTAAAAGGAAGTTAACGCAGTTAAACACAGACTTCCTTATTGCACATTGTTCCTAATGAAGTAAAAACGTCACATGCACTGATAACACCAGGTTTACAAATACGTCAACACCAGCAGTAATATTCGCTATAATTTATATACAACACAATAATCGAGAAGTCATCCAGGTAGATCGTAGTGTTGGGGCTTTCATCCCCTATTCGGCTCCAATCAAGAGATAACACAGCCATCTAAGGCTATCGGACGCTCTCTGGTTCGTGTGTCAGAGGCTGGTGGAGTCATAGTGACTTATCCCCATCCTCCTTGCTTTTTAGGTTTCATCATTAACGATACATCCTTTGGTCCCTATCGAAGGCTTAGTAGCCTTTTTCGACGGAAGCTGTCGGCCCAGGCGGAGCGCAGTCTTTTCAACGAGTCCCTCTTCCACTTGACACCGCGTCCCTCCTTGCAGTCGCAACTGGCACCCCGACAGACCAACCCATCGGCCACCTCCAATCATATGCATGACTTTCGCGAATCCAGCCTTCGTTTAGGCAACGGCACCTACATTGGTCGCCCGTTGACTCTGAATCCCCTGAGCCGCGCAGACAGTTTCTACAGCGCCAGTCTGGCCAGTCTGCGTTACCGCGATCGGCGCATTCGTGAGGCGGTGCGCTCCTCCACGATGACGGAGTCGGAGCTGGAGGTCTCCTTCAAGTCCTGCCTCTCCTTCGACCTGCCCACTGGCCTGCAGACGAGCAGACGCTTGACAAGTGCGTCTGGCCAAAGCCGACAACAGCAGCCCTGTGAGAACAGCATTGCGACAAGAACGATAGCTGATGAACTGGCCCAGGGCGTGCTGGCAATCGAGGGAGAGGCTGCAAGGTCGAAGTCGACACGGCATGTGTTCCGGCAACTGGGCGGCTTTCTGAATACGCACTTTGATCTAAGCCTCCTGCGAGCTGTGGACTTTTGGATCATTACTGCTCTATTCTTCACCGCGCAGCTGGCCTACTTCATTCCTTTTGTGTACTTGGTTGAGTATGCCAAGGAGTGCGATAGATCACCGCGTGAAGCCGTTTTTCTCCTCATGATTATCGGTAAGCCTAGAGACGGGTTCAGACAACACAGCTTTAAACGCAAAGGAATCGTTATATATTTATAACTTTTGCAGCGCGCCACACTTAGCCATTTTATATTGGACTACAAACCACCAGGCAGGCGAGTACATGGCAGCACCGTCTGTGTCGAAAAGCATGTGGCATGAAGTAATATTATTGGGTGCGCCTTCAGTTAGACAAAAATCTTCAAAGGTAAGCACACTTTTTTGGACTTGGATTGATAGCTGTCGCGAGCCACTGAGCTAAGGCCAAAAATGAATATTGTAGTCCGAAGGTTGAGCTCTAATTAGTTTTCGCTATTGCAGCCAACGATAGCACGTCCGTGTCTATAGACCCTAGAGTATATTTACTTGCTCCAAGTTACAGATTGATTGCTGAGGAAATTAAATAGCTGTATAATAATGCTTCTGAGAAATAACTGAGAAAAATCCTGCAATAAGTTAATGTAGTAAAAACGTTTAATCCTAAGAGTATGCGTTTGAGTCCATGGGTTGATTACTAATTTTCCTTTGTTGCAAAACACTTATTTTTCAATTAAAGTGATTTCTTACATGTGTTAGTAAAGTTTGCTTGTCACCCCGGATTGCCCACGACCAGCTTGTAGAATAATTGGAAGACTTGGTGCGATTCGAGGCCATATGGCAAGGGCAAGGATCTGTGTAGGTTTCTGAATGTTTGTATATTTCAAGGCATACAAATGTTCACAAGTGTTTACCCTCATAGATATTAACTCTATTGAAATAATATTTATGTCTTTATCAGTGGAAATTACTGACTTAATGTAAAAATACAAATATAAGTTAAAAGTACTCCGTACATTTTATAACAAGGAAAATAATGTCCGGAACGACGAATCCTGGTCGATTTACACCCGTCAGCCAAACTCGGGCAGAAAAAATGTGGAGATGATATAAGACCAATGTTACGACTGACTTTGTGAGTATCCTATGGGAAAAGCTAATCAACGCACTGCTCATGATCTAGATAGTTCTAGGCCGTGCTTGGAAATTTATCTACGTGATTCACTTAACTACATTTAATAATAGAAAGCATAAACTTATATACCCGAGAGTGTTACGAAAAAAACACAAGGCAACTGGAATGTCCACTCTCGGTTCGGTGGATGTTGGCTGCCAGCCGTAACACTAACTCTGGTCGAATAGACCGAAAGTTTGAATTAAAGTGCACATAGTTTGCTAGCAAATGCTGAGCTCCTGACGCACCACTTCACGCATTGTTAGCCATCTTCTTGATTAGATCTCTGCACCTGTGGGTTGGGATTTGAAGGATTTACGACAGCTAGAAACGATCATTTCACGTTAGTTTACATGGAGCACTAGGACGAAATCAAGATGCAAAATATGGAGCTGCAGACTCACAGGCTTCCGTAGGATATCGCAACTTCGACGATGAACAATGAATGTGAACAGCGATATCGAAAGACTACTGCGAACACCACGACTGTCTCGCTTATGCTTCTTCACTGGCTTTCATTTCCTATTGCACAGGTCAAGGTGGCTTATTTGTGCCACTTTTGGGCGAGCTAATTTCCTATACTGCTATGACAGTTAAGAGTTTTCGCCTGCTAGGAGGAGAAAAAAACTGACAGTTCTTGACAAAAGCCTTAACTGTAGAGAGGATTTACAGGTATAGGTAGCTCAAAATGGTCAGTTTTCTGCCTTCAAAGTACTCCAGGCATTCAGTATAAACTAGTCAACACACTCGCAAATTTCGGCTTGCGGCTAACTGCCCGAATTCTTTACGAATCGAAGCGAATGTTCGCATTCCAAGTGCGTGTATAAGTAAAGATGAAGAAGATTGTTTGCTCCCGTGCGAAAACTGTTCCAATAACTACACAGGACAGGTTGGGCGTATGTTTGGATCGCACACACACGAGCATATGCTGGCTGTGAGACGGGATTACGGCTTATTACAGGTTACTGCCCATACCTGTGAAATGGGTCATGAGTTTAACTTCGCAGCCACGACGATAATCTCCCACACCAGAAGGCAAAACGAGCCCAGGATTCATTGAAACCTGGACCTCTGATGGGAACTCGGCAAATCGATTTATCGAGCTGGAACCGGCATGCAGAGCCCTGCGCAATCACTTCCTGACTGGCATCACTGGTGTCTGATTAGCCTCTGCTCCCTTTAGCTGTTGGTTGGTTTTGTTGCCACTTTTACTTCTGAAGATGGACTCCAGTAAGAGTTCGAAAACTCAGAACTCAGATTCCGGTGACTGAACAACCTTCTTCTGTTTTGCTTATATGTGTCTGAATTTCCACGCACAACACTTTTCCTATTAACTTGAGTGTTATTCCCGTTTTAGGTATTACCAACACAGTTGGCAGATGCTTCTGTGGCGTGCTCGGCAATATCCATCGGCTGGATGTCATACTAATCAGTTTTGTCAGTTGCTGTATGACAGCTGGGTGTCAGTTCCTTCTAACCATCATGCCAAAAAGGTTTGCCGACTTGGCTTTTTATGCTGGAACATACGGATTTTTTGTGTGTAAGTCCCGAGGCCTCCTTTCGTCACAAAATGCATGAAATGCCCCGGTGAATTGTTTAACTGGGTCACAATAATTGCGCATGATGAGGCTTCTAATTATTAGTTCACACTGTCATAGGCTTGAAGAAGGTGAAAGGAAATATGGCGGTAGGTTTTTATTGCATGGTCGCCTAAACAGAACACGGGAATAGGAACCGTCCCACCCATGTAAAATAGTTGGCTTTGTGGTACATTTCAGGAAGGATAAATGTTCCCAGGTCTTAACCCTAACGCAAACCGTAACATAGAACTAAATTGTAGCCTTAATCCTTATCTCTGTCGTAGTCGAATCCTAAACCCTTCACTAAACACGAACCCCGAACCTTAACGCTGAACGTACTACCTACCTTAATCTTAACCTTAAACCTAACCCTAACCTTTACCTAAACCTTGAACTACATAGGTAGCCTAATTTGCCCAGAATTTGACGCAAAACCACATGCATTGCGGGTGTTTCCTATTCCCGTGTCCTATTTTGCGGCCATGCAAGCCAACCCTACCAATGTGGTCTTAAGCTAATTACTTTAGGTGTTAAGTGGCATGAGATCAAGCTTCTTTAATGAACCTCGGATGAGCACTGACAAGTTCGTCACAAAATGGTGGCTGTATCTTTTTCTCAACAGCACGTGCTTTGGATACTTTCTGTTGTTAGTCCAGTGAGCGGCGGCCAGCCAGCCGCAGGGAGCCTTGTTAATTCTAGGTGACGTAAAATATCAAAAAGGCGGCTCATTGAGACCATCAGTTTTCAAATAACGCACACCGTTCTGTGCACGAGCACGGCTTGGCCAGCCTCCTCGGCTGTCTGTCTGCCACAATTCTCCGTATGTCATTAAGTGAATTGTGTTCATTGTTCATTGCAGATACGACGCAGACCACTGCAGGGTTTCGTTACGGCTATTAACTTAAAGATGCACGCAGTGCTGTTGGTTAAACTATCTCGCATACGGCAGCTTTCCTTGTTTAATCAAGCGATTGGCAGTGTGTCATGTGCCGTTGTGTAGACCGGCTTGGTTCGCAATTCTACATGCTTAGCGGTAAACCGGCTGCCTCTGTGACCTTAACCAAACGCGGAACATCATGCGCAGAAGCATAGAACTGCGTTATGAGTTTCTTACGCAGATTCAGTTGACAGCTTGCTCTTTACATAAGAAATCATCTAACTGAGTTCTGCGACTACAAGGAGATATGGTGAACTTTAAAGGCACGTTTTGGGTGGGTGGGTGGTTCCATTTCTTTCGCGTCTCTCAACGGAATAACATTAAAGTGCGCAAGTTACTATTCAGAGGGAATATACATCTGTATATGTTTGTAAAATGAAATTGCAATATCGAATGGGGTGCACGTGAGCCGATATATGCGTCGTTGTATGCATTGCAGATACAATATGGCAATACGTCTCACCGAGCTCATTTTGTACAGTAATTTACAGGTTGAGGTACCGCAGTGCATACTATGGCCAGAATGCCCACTTAAAATTCTGCTTGCGGAAAATTAGTACTTCAGCTATCACCTATTCTCCATTGTCCTCATTGTTATACTATTGAATAGGAGGAATTAATTCGCTAAGCAGTAGAAGCTTGCGAGTAGCCCGGATGTCCTAGATACTAAAAAGGAACCAACATATGAGGATGAAGGTAATGTCATCACGGAATAAACCAACAGTGTCTAACTGTTTACATAACTTTTTATTTAACTGCACACTGGTAATTTTGTCCATTGCAAGCGAAATTAATTTCTCAAAATATCCACTTAGTTCAGTTCATTTTTATTAAGGGAAATATAGGCGAAGCCTTTGAGCTCCCTATTGATGTCAGTGACACTGTAAATTAAAAAAGGCTGACATATAATGGACGTTGGACAAAGGGTTATCTCCCCGGACACACTGCAGGGCATCGGACAAAATTATAAAATAATGTTACTCGGAAATAGTGCGTAGTATGTTATATGACGCGAAAATTGTGGATGGGAATATGTTTCAGGAAATGTGTTAGGTTCGGATGTCGTGGTGGTACTTATGGCTGTACTGGTCAAACTTCCGCTTAAAAGTGTCAACGGATGGGGACATGATTATGTCGGCCGGCAGAGCATTCCAGGCCTTAATCACTCTGTTGAAGAAGAAGAACCTTCTTGTGTCGAGTCTTGCACCTATCACTCATAGTTTAATGGGATGTCCTTGCAACGTAGTGGTAGTGGCCAGCTCAAAGAAGTCGCCAGATGCAAGGCAATAATCCTGAAGCCGCAGCATTCGAAAGGCTTGTATTAAGTCGCCGCGTAGCTGTCTATAGTCCAGAGGAAACAGATCAAGATAAGACAATCGTGTCTCGTAAGGCAGGCAGCTTTGACCTTGAACAAGCTTGGTTGCACGTCTTTGGACCTTCTCAAGGGTGTTGTGGTCTTTGACAGACCACGGTCTCCAGGCTTGTATGGCAAATTCCAATTGTGGTCGCGCGAACATCCCGAAGACCTTATTAAAGCACTCTTTGTCGTCAAAACGCGATGCACAACATCGGTTTATTTTTCACTGTTGACGATATTAATGGTCTCAGGTGCTGTTACTACGGTAGATAGGTTGAGTGCTATGTCAGTAACCGATTTCCTAGAAGTAAATTGGCTATTATGATTCCGGTAATCGTTAACTAATGGCCATTGCGTATTTTATTTCCACAGACTCGCTTGTTTTGCTGGGAAGTTCCCAATTCACGTGGATTTATTTAATCCCTTATTAAGCACATTAAAACAAGCAAATGACGCAAATGAGATTTTTATCCCCCTTTTGACCTCAAAAATTTGCATTCCTTGTCTTGAAGTGCTCCCTGCGAAATACCCAATCGCTACCCTAGCCTCATATCCGTTGAGCTTGCAAAATGTTTTGGGGGTGCACATATCAGATTTTGCCTGGAAAACCCGAACTCTGACGTGCAGTATTCAAATAGAAAACATTCAGTATTACCGAATGAAAGATGATAAACATGCATTCGGCTGTTACCGAACAATAGTATAATATGGTCAACCGAAGAGTTCAGACTGAGATCCTTTGCATTTGAAGGTATTCTTCAGTTCTTTAAACAGTGTCCCAATAGAAAACCCCCCCCCAGTGACCACACAACATTATTGGCAACCAAGACACCAACATTCCTATTCCATCTCCAAAATCTATGCTGACATAGGCGTTTGAAAGAAATTCTCTGCTTTGGCTGAAGCTACTTAGGCCTTCCAAAAATCAACTACAAACCTAAGTTTAGAGAAACATCAAAGATAGCTTATGTGTGACATTTTACATAAATTAACTTTGCGTCAGTCAAATACTCCAATGTAAACCTCTTTATTTTGGCATAACATAAATTGCGCACGTACGGTGTTTCTTGCGACCAACAATTACATCTGTTATTTAAAACATAAATAACGTCCTGAAATAATGCGGTAAAAATCATGCACTCACGTAAAATACTGCAGTCACATGTACATTTATTCCTTTTACCATGGTTTCAAAAATCTTGTTAAGGGTAAACCTAAGTTTATCGTCTGTTTATTCGTGTGGAGAAAAAAACATTGTAAAGGTGAAACATAGCACAAAACGAATCGTCTAATAGCAGAGACTATACGTTTCTGTCGCGATTTGAGTTCAGAGCTGAGAGTTATTTGACCCGGTATCGAAAAACTCGGCGGCCTCGATGGGGATTTGAACCAATGACATTCTGGGCAGGGCTTAAGTACAGCCCACGCTCTAATCCCTTTGAACTATGGGACTCCGACCGAAAGCCATGCGTTTCATCACATTTGCGTCCCCGTGCCTGTTCAACTGCTTCTATGGTATGAAATGCAACCAATGCCGATACACAAGGCTCATTGCCCAAGCGAAATTTAAAATCAATCAATGTTAAATCCACCAGGTGTTTTGATAGATTTGGATAATTCATTTGATTCAAACTTGGGTTACCTCATAGCTCTTGGTCGGGGCCTCGTAAGTGAGCTGGTCAGAGCTTTGGCTGCCCTGAAGTTGGTACAAATCTTATCGAGACCGAAATTGTTCGAACTTGGGTCAAATCAATTATTCAAATCAGCTTACAATTTTTTGAAAGGTAATACGGTTGTCTACATCTCCACCATTAAAATTAACACGTTTTATTAAAGAAAAATTTAACCTCCTAATCACCAAGTTCTTTAAATAGTCGGTCACTTTCGTTCAACCATCTTCGCATTATACTCCAACTGCGAATTCCAGGAAGTAGTTCAGAAAAAATATGTAATTACTGAAATATGAAAAATATTCCCTAGCGTTTCAGAGTCACGCTCGATGACATCATCAGGGATAGAATTGGATAAGGGTCATGTGATTCACAGGCGTTGGAGTAAATGTGGAATGCAGTTGCCATACTGCCGCATGCTAAGTAAAATTGACGCTTCATGTATTGGTTGTGAATGTTTGATGATGGATTCGAAGACAAATTCAAAACAGAGAGCATGGTGTTACAGAGGAAGACAAGGAGACTGGAACGGCCATTTTTGCCTTATAGGCTGTCATCAGCCAACCATACCCAAGCCCCCGCTGTTCCAACCCCCGAGGTTTGAACTCGTGACCTGGGAGTTAGAAGTCCAACGCCCTCACCGTTTAAACAACTGGTTCATTGTTCTTTCTTCTGCTATCGGATATTTTAACAGTGGTATTGGGGTGCTCACCGATGTCGGAAAGTGTTCATTGGTTAGGTTGTTGAACTTCTCATCAACAAGTCATGGGTTTGAGCATTGGGGTTGCAACACCTGGGGTTGGGCATGGCTGGTTGATTAAGGCTAATAAGCCAGAAATGGTCGTTCCAGTCTTCATTGTCTTTCTCAGTAATTTTATCCTGCCCATCACACTAACCGTTGTGCAGCTGTCGGTGGGACGCGAGGGTGAGCCCCGAGGCACAGCAGAACGATTATATACAGTAAAAGCGGTCAGTGAGGCGCCATACTACAAGTTTATTCGAAATGTCAGACGAACAGAACCTTGTTCCAGCGATTGCATCTAATTCATTCAGAAGTAATCCAATGTTGACAGGATTATTTAAGAGTAATGAGTTTTTGCATATATTCAGTGCTCTTGGGTTTACATATCAGTTCCAAGTCTGAAGTAGGTCAAAAGACACCTTGAAATTTTTCCCCCTTTTGGCGATGCATAGCATTGTATTAAAATGCCATTCTCTGAGCACTCAGGTTTAAATTATATAAACAGAAAAATTATGTAACGGTGCTCTGAAGGAATAAACTGGTATGATAGTGATCCTTATTTTCAATTTGAAAGACTGCAATCTAGTGCCATTTCTTTTCAAGTAATGCACTTCAGTAGATTCCCTATTTTATCACATGTCGATTGAAATTCTGAAATATGTTTTCGATTGGAAAAAGTGCTTAAAAATTGTTGGTGTATTGATTATTGAACAGCCATAATTTAAAAATATTTCAGTCACGGCAGGATGACTGTTTTTGAATGAGCTTCTTTCTGACCGCGAGCAAATATCATACTCTTTAAAAAAACTTCTATTAAGTATAAGAATTTTAAGTTGGAAAGACAGGAATCTAGCGTTCATTCTTTCTAGATAATAAGCTTTGCTCCGTGTTTACGGGAGGTTTATGCCAATATTTTGTTGCTAACTGCCTGTTAGAATATTGCTTATATGTCAGCTTCCACTTTCGCAATTTTTTTGCATCAATTTCAGTTTTCAACTAATGGTAATAAAAGGCCAAAACTGGAGTTATGACTACGTTTACTTAGGTATGGTCAACTATGATATTTTTCAAAGAACTAAAAGCAAAGATCAGTCTACATCAAATCAAATATGTTTACAATGTCATACACTTTGATTTATCAGAACAGAAGATTTCACTGATGACAACTATTCCGGTTGGTCTTGCGAAACATTTTCCATATTTATTCCGAAGAAATTCAACCTTAAAATTGCGTATTCATAGCATATCTTAAGTACACAAGATATCTCAAACTTCCGAACCTGTATCGACATCTTTAATCGAATATTTCGAGCTATATACGTAAGGCGCGAGTGTACAAAGCGCCGGAGACCTTAAGTGTGATTTATCAGTTACCTTCTATCCGTTGAGATAGGCGGTGGCGTTTGTTGATAATGATAGCATTACTGAGTTAAAATTTTGCCATTAAATTTAATTACCAATTGGCAATATGCACATCCTTTATTTAAGATCCCTGAGGATACCCATGTTAGCATTTAAGAAATCATGTTTGGCGAACGTACGCTTTCGATTATTAATCATAAGGCCTTTACAGTAATATAGGTGTAGAGTAACACGAGGTTAAACAATCAATAAACTGTAAGTATGGGGTAGAGTGTTGAGTGGTTCAAAATAGGGGACAAACTGCTTTGCAGAGTAGGTGCGTTAACCTTGTGGTTGAAAGTAATTGAGCTTTTAACAACAACCATACAAACTTCAGTAATTACACCTCAAATCGTCTTGGCAATTTTAAATTTAATTTAATCTTCCTTTTTCCCTTCTTAGCATACTTAACTCTCTCGCCTATCGTGATTGTTAATGTTTTGGGATTGGAGAAGCTGACGGCAACTTACGGGAACGCGTCATTCTTCAGAGGCATCGCTGCAGCCATTGGACCCATACTTGCAGGTAGATATTTAATTTGTACTTCACTAAACGCTGTGGGATTTTTATCCCACATTCCGCCTCTCTTTACATGCTTCCCGATATTTGAGGGTCTATAATACTGCCACAGTGGGCACTAACTACAGTTCCACATGCATATTTCGCCAAGTTTGTGTGGCTTCTTAACACAAGTGGGAGGTTTGTGGTACATCGGTAAGCATCCCAGCTTTCTCTCTGTACCCTCTGGTATATATTCCAGTTTTCCTACTTCAACAACAGAAAATCTTCGAACCATGTGACTGGAATTATCCTAATTCAGTCAATATCTGCGTATCTCCGTATTACAACTGTTTTTTGGTGATTGCTTGCAAATACTGTGCAGTTATTCCGCTGAAATTAATAGAGTCTAACTGCATTAGTAATGCCAACTTACAGCCACAAAATGGAAGGGTTTGACGATCAGAATTTACTCCAAGTTCACATATTGATTTCCGAGGAAATTAAGAAAAACTTGCCATAGTTTTTGGCCCGTTTTTGGGCGCATTATTGTAGGAAAACGAAGACCACCAGTACTTCTCAACCTTCATCTGAATGCTTGCCTCTTGTGACACGAGGACGGTTGAATTGCAAAGTAGAACAGGTTTTGTGTCAAAGGGGTGGATGGAAAGAAGGATGACCGTGTCGTTCAAACTGGTCTTACTGCTTTCACTCTTATTTGGGCACTTGCATGAATTTCCCAATATCATAAAACAACTACGCATGTATGAGGTACCATACTGATAGCACGGATACTATTTATAGGCCCAGAGACGTGCTCCGTCTATATTCTGCCTCTGCATGACATAGCTGTTAAGGGTTGGCTCCATCAGTGAGTTCCCTCGTGTGCATTCTGGTAGCTACTGCACCTCTGAGAGTTCAGCTTTTGCATCCCCCCAGGAATTCATGCGCTAACTTTAATTAAATCATCCTCTTGTATGCGGGATGAAGAAAGATATATTAAGAGAGACTTTGCTGACAGGGTGACACTTCAGACAGCTGGCTCTGTTTTCCTTATTTAAGACCCACGTCAAAACTAGGATTTAACTAAAACTCCTACCCGGCTATGTGCGTAGGTGCAGTTACTATATATGATGTTCCGATTTGACCTAGCTGCAGAAGTAATATTCAAAATAGTAACAACATATATTTTCTCTTCGTGTCGATTAAATACTTACTTATGCGGCCAGGCAGATTACCAAAACTGTTGTCCTTAACTGTTTCCCTGAGCAACCTGGACATTCATTTTGCACTCTGAATAAAGAACTCTAAGGATATTTCGTTTAATTTTACAACTTATTTATGAGATATATATGAATACTTTTAAGGATTAGATGATGCTTTGATCAAGGCAACAGGTTTTCCAACCTTTCGAAATCAGTAGCAATGATACTTCATGTCCTCATTGCTCTAGTTTCACCCCTTTACAGGAACTGTTCTGGCCACAAGTTGTACACGTAGAGTTAATAAGTCTGCATATTCCGTCTTTGCAGACTATAGTTTCGACACAATCTGGAGGTGGGAGTAGGAACGTCCCAAAGGTGGCCCTGAGCCTCATTCCAGGAAGAATACATAGTACCATGTCCGAACCCCAACATTAGGACTAATATAAACCTAAAACATAGACCTAAGCTTAACCGTCACCCTATCCTTGCGCCTAAAGATTCAGAAAACACTGATTAAAACCCTAAGCTTAACCCTATCCCTAACCTTAATTTAACGCCTACTCTCATCGGTATTTGGCGCAAAGCTACCTGCACTGTAGGAGGTTCCCGCGCTCATTTCCAAATGACCTTTTGGAATAATTGCTGCCAGTCCACTTACACTGCAAATGCAGTGGTAGTGCTGCAGTCTGCAGTTGAAACACCTCAGAAAAGATTATGCATGTTCTGTCTAATTGTCCTTTTTTCCTCTAAAGGCCTTATTACCAAAAAAGATAACTGTTTACCGGTCTTCTACTTCTGTGGAGTGTGCTTCGCGGTCTGCAGTTTCCTGCACCTGGGGTTCTATCGACAGACTTTACGCAAAAGGTTACAAAATGCTTTTGCATTAAATGTTTCCTCAAAATACCCCTGTTCACTTTCCTTGTCTGTTGTAGTGTGAATTTCGATGAATAAATTCTGACAGCACAGTGACGCTGGGACATACTTCCGGCGTTCTGGGCCTGGAAGATATTTTGCGTTTGAACCTTTAGTGAAAAATAGGTTGGGCAGCATCCTGGCAGTCTTTTGGAATGGTAAACCTTGAAAATCGGCGCACCTAATATGCTTGCTTAGTATGCAATGGAAATTTACTCGCTGGAGGTCTACTAAGCTTCACTTAGTAGCACCAACCTTACCATTCTCCGAAACATTTAAGGACGCTGCCTAGTACACTGCACGGGACATGAATATTTTCGGCATATTCAATGGAGCATGCAAAGATCGAAACAAAACTTAGCATAACGAGACTTAGAAATATTTGTTGCCGCTGATGGTTTTGGGAAACAGTGGAATCCTTTAAGTATCAAGCGTCTTTTGAATGACGGGGAAAATTGCATAGTTTGGGTTTCTCAATTCATTTGGCCTATTTTATATGAAGACAGCTTGGACCATTTTTTATTTCAAAAATAACAATTATTGAAAGTGGTTATTTCATCAGAGGAAAATATAGGTCAAAGCTGCTGACTTTCGTAAACATAAAATACAATCGGTGAAGAAAAGCGACATTCACAAAGCACGCTTATGAGAAACATGCTTTTGGTCAAAGGAAAGGCCTTCATTCTTGAATCACTATCTTTCAGGGTTTTTCGCAAACGAATACTCATGTCGCCATTCTTTTCAAAAGCAAAATCAGCGGAAAAACTGAAAACATTTCCTTATTCAGGTACTTTTTGCTGATACGGACATTTTTTAATCTACAAACTGAAAATCTCCTTCTTCGCCTTTCGGGCCATTTCCGTTGCGCTTATTTACTTTTAGGCCCACATTAAGGAAGACATCAAATGGTTACCGGTAAAGATATGGCGAGAGCAGTACCGAACAAAATAATAACAGCATATTATAATGCTCATCATATGACTAACGGCATATTCATACCCATTTAATTTACATATTTCCTGAAAGTATAACTAACGAAATTATGAATGCCAAAACTTGCGGCTTGCAAATTTCATATGCTCTTACTGCTGTGCTTAAGGCAAGAATAGCAAAGATTTACTTATCACTCTTTTTAAATAAGCCTGTTTTTTCTGGAAATAATGCTATTAAAATCTTCTACCACCTGAAATTGCTAAACCCTCTTCGTGTAGATTTATTTATACTACTGTAGAAACACGCGCAGTCATACGGATCTAATAAATTCTCCTAACTGGCTCAGCAAACAACCTTGAAGCAAAAAGAGCTGACGCCCGCGGAAGATTTAATAAATAGAAAAACGCAGATATGTTCGAGGCGAGAGAAAGTTGCATTATCCATAATGTGTACATAAATAATGAAATTATTACGTATGACTTAATATCCCCTGAACTATAATCCTGTAGCGTCTACTCATGTGATTGATGTAGAGTGATATATATATATATATATATATATATATATATATATATATTAACAATAATCTCTGAGAACCGCCGGTTTTAATAGCACTTGTCTGTTTGACGTCCAGACGACGAAGTTGGTTCCTTCTACGTTAACCACGCAGAAGATACTCCGGGTCGACACGGGGGCCATTTCAGGGAACGGCAGGTGTTATTGGGGATTCCCATTCATAATAAATGCCAGACATGACTTCTGCCCCTGCCATCGTATCACCCACCTTCCCTCGATGCCGCCTCTGCTATTTATTCTGTCACGTCACCGGGGTTAGGTGGTAAAGGCAAAACCAATTTCGCTATAAACTAATTCAGGCACAATTCACTGTCCCTGTGCCACTCCTACTGACGGACATAGTTTGAGTCTACTCTCGAACTTTCCTATGACGTTTCCGATGAAATTTGCCGTCTGCAGCCGTTTTCGTACTATTCACTGACAAGGTCCCTGGAAAGCATCCTTGGTTTTTGGACGCTGAAGATACAAATACGATTAGGAGCTTCAGGCTTAGACCACGAGCCCTGTTGGCGACGTCGGGAAAAGCATATGTTGCCCTTGGAGTATATGGACCTCCGCTGCGTTAGCTTCGCCATCTAGATTCCTTTATAATCCAGTGAAGGATACCTAAAGCGCCATTGTCAGTTTATGCATTTATAAACCTCGTCTTGCGCAATCAATGAGTTGAAGATCACAGTAATCAGTCAGTTTTCGGCTGATGGACGATAAACTTAGTCACTGAGGACAACTGTGCTTCCTAATCCTTCCTTCGGATTTCTGCCAGTCCCCCATCAGCTAACAGGAAAGCGTCAGTTGTCTTTTGCCCTATGCCATCGCAAATGTCGCGGATATTGACTCTTCTTTCATTTGTCACCCTTGCTCAAGTAAGCAGTTTTATGACACAAATGGTGAGGCCTTTGGTTTCTACTTCCGCCTTGTTTTGGGCAGGTTTTCTATTAGTCATCCACTTGGTCACGCGTGGGCGTTCGTGCAAGCACCCTTTATTTGGCGATCCTACATTCTTACTTAAATTACAAAAGTAGACAATATTGAAATATTTTACAGAAGGGCATTTACGTTCGCATCTAATTTATTCTGCCTGGTAGTCATCTGGTGGATTCCAGATTGATCGCTAAGGAAATCCTGCTTGGGCAGTCAGCTTGCTGCATCAGAATTGGTGGATTCCATACGTTGCAGTAAGCTGGGCGAGTAACTTGACCCAAGTGTGATTAAACTCACGGCTCCCGGTGGGGCCTCGTAGCTCAGTTGGCTAGAGCGTTGGCTGTACTAAAGCCTTCCCCTTGCTGGCGTGGGTTCAAATCCCACCGAAGCCGCCGAGTTTTTCACAAGTGGGTCAAAGGAATAATCCGAATGCTCAACGGTAGTTGTACCCTAAAAATGACGTTTGACTTTTAGGCATCATGGTTGCTCAGTTTTATCTCTGTATGTGTGAAGGCACTTAGGCTTCTAGGAAAATCACTGGGCAAAATATCGCATGAAAATTGATCCTGCTGACAACTTCACATGCGTATTTAATCAAAAAGTATTCCAAAGTACGTTCCAGCACTTAATATTAGGAACCCAATTCCAATCATGATGACTGACAGTTTTCAATACTTCCTTGCCAGGACTAAAGCCAGGGAAATAGTTCCAAGTCATGTAAAATGTGCATAATTTTAAAGTCAGGTAAGACTGACGTTCAACGACGTATCCTGGTCACAAGCTCGGAATCTGAAGCCCTCACTGCTCACCGCATAATATAGAGCAGTCAACGATTCGGACGTGACACTGAAAAATCTGAGGTTGGGACTTGATTCAACCGCCAGGATCACTCATTCGTAACCCATCACTGAGCTTGCAGGACCTAAGATTTCCACCTCGAATCAGATGGTTCAGGATCATCTGAGGCAAAAACTCTACCAGTGTAGCGAGGAATCCGTGCTGTTATCTGCAGTTGAGGGACTTGAAAGTATCTTGGATTGGCTTCAGAGAGCTGAAACAGGAGCTCTCATGACGGTCGCAATACGATAAACAGTTAGTAATGCTTAAGAAACACCAAAAACTAAAAATGAACGTTCTAGTTTCTCTTCGTTTATTGATATCGTTTTTGCCGTAACACTCTTGTTTAAAAAGGATAATTAAGCTAAACAAATCACATCCCAAATAAAGTGCAAGTTGACAGTTTGTCAGTCGATTCTGACGAGGTGCACGTGTGCCCCACAGCATAGAGGCACAGGGACGGTGATTTGCGTGTGATTACGTTTATGGTGGTAGTAGACTTGCGCGGCCTCTACCACAATGTCCTCCCCTCACCCACAAGACCAAGTCAAGAAGACCGAAGGCGGGAGAGGGTACAGGTGGCTGGTGTGGTTTGATCCGCGCCTAGGTGTACCGCCAGATCTGACTGGGATCCCAATGGAGTGGGAGTGCCATAGAGGCCACATTCAGGAGACATTGCAGTCCGACTCTCAGTCTACCAGCTGCCCACTCCACACAAACACACACTGGGTTGCCTGCTAGGCTCGAGTTTTTCCGCCAGTGGGCAACCGTCCTAGCCGCGACTTTTAGCACACCGGGATAGTTTCAAGCGCGTCAGATTGTTTTTAGTGCGGAAAATGAGCTGAACCGTCAACCTCACTCTCTATTCCCAGTCCCGGGTCCTAGCCGCTGGCCGATGCGACCAGTTGTCCGCTGCAGGGAAGGAGTGCGAATCGCAAATCTTATTCGGTAGTTATCACTAGAAAATCACACCTGCTTGAACTTTAGTCCTTCAATTAAGGGGATTCCGTTTAAACGAAATAAATACTTACGTGCAATTTTAGAAAATTTAAGTTTACGCAAGAAATCGAACATTTCCGGACCTAAGCGATTTACTTGAAAGGCACGCAAGTGGCTTTTGTAGCATATTTTCTGCGTGCTTATAAACTGTTCGTAAGAACTGGAAGGTAAAGGTAGAATTCGTTTCTAAGAAAGTGTGCAAAACGCAGTTTTGGAGCCTGCAGAGAAGCTGAAATATACGGTTAGTATTGCAAAGATTCATTAATTACTGCCCTTTTGATGCCCCTTAATTGTAATAAAACATGCTGTTTTTTAATACGAGCTCAGAAAATGAAATTTGTATACGGCCTCTCAGGGAAAAAATTATTACTACACCTAACAATCAATATCAGTTTTAAAGACACGGATCACTCAACCAGTGCTTACTCCAGAAAATTCTTAGAAAGAGGGTCCACTGCCACCTCGTAACGTTTGCTGTTGTTCCTTGCTAATCAGTCGGTAAACATAAGTTCGGTGAATTCTTCCAGCGACAGATTTTATTACCAAAGCCTAGGGACACTTTGATGACCAGGTGCGACATGAAGACAATCATCACCCAGTGATAGCAAACCCCGGGTCTGGTGCATCCTATATATTTGAAATCGGAGCCAGTGCATCATTGAGGGCTTTAATTCCTACGCTTCCTCCACTTGCAATACTGGCTTCTTAACATTGCACTCATGTTTTAGGGCTTTCGTCCATGATACATGCTCTCCTAACCCCTTCTGGGCCTCGTGCACACACAAGTCCTCAAAAAAATGACAGCTATACAATCTTTTGGATATTTGGATAAGATCGAATTTTAATTCCAGTTTTCCGTTTCCCAAAGACAAAGCGTGGCCACCGACTGAAGTCTCTGCATGTCTCCACATTCAACTGACACTCCCTCTGAAAAGATATCTAGACTTTGGAATGGATTAAGGCATTTATTCTTTGTCTACTGATCTATGTAATTACCGTCAGGCAAGCAGAGTATGCCGGAGTTTCCCCTAACCACTTTTGCCTAAATGAGACAAACCAGAGTTACTTATACTAATGGGACACGATGCGCCATTCGTATTTATATAAAAATTCAGAAATTACATGTTTTTTGTACCAAGTCGGAGCCCAAAAAGGTCTGCAAGGTTCGAATTAACTGTTTGAAGCGTTTCTAAAAAGTCTCTGAGTAAGCACTAGGATGAAGAAAGAAGTCAGAGATCAAAATTGGTTTGGGGACAAAAACGTAGGGATTACATGGATCTTCTGAATGCAGAATTCAGGGAAGGAAGGTAATGTAAAGTAAGAGTTCGCCTGAAAACTGATCAGCATTATTTTGAACTTTTGCAGAGGAAAAAACGGAGGTGGAGGGAAAAGAATCACTTTGACGCGGCAGCAATCCCTACTGTTCGTTCACAGCGGGAATCGTCGTATTTCCCGATGGAATGGAAATGGTCCCTTCAGGGCTGCTTCTTGACTTTACCGCAGCCGCGATCATAGACGGGGGCGTGAAGGCAGCCAGTCATGGCATAACATGCCCCGCACCAGAAGAAAACTCCGTCCCATCTTTGTGTGCTGTCCTTGATGTAAGCTGAGAGGGAAGACGGGGCAGGTGTAAGAAATGGTTCACTTGAGGAGGTCGGTTGGGCCTTGTTTTAAAAGGTGCTAGCATGCAAAAGTTAAGGAGAAGTGAAAGATAAGCAAAGCAAAATTGCGTCCCCGACTATCTCTGCCAAATATCGGTTATTGGATCGAAGAGCGTGGGGGCTGTCCTAATCCGTGGTCAACTCTCAGAACCGTTTGGTTGACTGCCGCCCCTGCGGAGCACACCTTCAGCTCATTTTAGGTTGACTGAGTCATAACTTTTTGAGGTTGACCGCTGGGAGGATGATGCGCCGTATACACACTTGTCTAACCTCCACATAAACCAGGCTCCAATAGCTGGGAGTTCTCCTATATAAAGGTTTCTGTATGGTCACCTTAAGGTGAGTTCAATTTAAGTTGCCGTATTGGCCGGAAGAAAACCTGTTTATCCCAGTGGCTAGCAGCCTTGCGATGCACGACATTTAGCGCATCGGGGTGGTTTAAAAAAAACATCAGATTGGTTAAGAAAATACATGTTAGTGCAATATTAGTCCCACTCTTTCTCTCTCTCTCTCTCTCTCGCTCATAGTGTACCATCGGCAGGCCGAAGTCAGGTCAACCGAAGATCAAGTCCCGTCCAGTGGCGAAGGTGGTTAAGTGCCATCGAAATTAACTGAAGAAAAGGCTGAACAAGACGTCTTTGTTCTAATCGAATTTGCGCTGAAGTCCTATTAGCCGTACTTTTCGCCAAAGACAACAATGTATAAAATATATCCAGTGGTGGCGATTGCGCCGATTAATAATCACCCCAGTCTCCACGCTCTCCATGATATGTGTTTTAAATTATTAATTTTGATCGTGCTCCGCTGTGTGAACGGTAGTTTTCTATGACAAGATAAGAATCTTTAATCTTATTTAAGGAAAATTGCAAAAGAAATACGAAAGGAAAGGTTTTAATGGGTGCGATAAAGCATGAACATGATTAGGAGGTGGCGTTGATTAAATTGTGGATTTAATGAAGTGACCATGGTATTAGTAGCATTTCAGTAGTAAACAGATTGCAGATAAAAGTGATAGTAGTGTAAGGAGAGTTTTCGTTATAGCAACGACAACAATAGATAGTAATATTGACAGATATGCAAAGAAAAAACAGGCAAACCAATGATCATGATAAGATAGAACTTGGTAATACGTTCAGTCCTCATTATTAGGTAAGTATTTATGTTTGTTAGCGGTAGACTCAACAGTTTGGTCACAAAGTTTAATGCAGTTTTATCATGTCCAGTATTAACGATACCGGAATTGTTTAGAGCGGTAATTATACTATTATTGAAACTAATAGTGGTACTTTAAGTGAAAGCCATAAAAATCTTATTTGAAGTAGATTTAGCATTCGAAACAACATAAGTGACATTGCCATATATGATGACAGCAGCATTGGTACCAGCAGAAATAAAACATTAGTGATAAAAGGTATCTTCTTGAATTGGGACCGCATTATTACTGGAGTCTATAATACTGCTAGTAAAGGCAACTTTGACGTTTTCATAAGAGCATCGCTAGTCAGTGCAGCAGCATTACTTGGGACAGCTAACAATAGTGAGGTCAGTACAACCCGTCTCGAATGTGGTGGCATAAATTGTATTAAAAAATGTATTATTTGTATCCAAAGTGGCATTACTAGCAAAATCAATGGTAGAAGTAAGGGTTGCCAAACGAAGCAGTAGCAGCAGTAAGAGGTTACAAAATAATCCTTATATTAAATTTTTGATTGATTCCTGACAGTATCAAATGTATCATGATGATTCTCCCTATTATTAATAATTAAGATCATGTTTAACATTATAAGTTTGGGGAGGTGATAGAAAATCACAACTCAATGCCTATTAATGAGGAAATATAAGTAAAAGTGTGGCCTTTGAAATAATTTAAAATAACCTGCTGCAATTGGTCCAACGGCGGCCCCCACACCCTTCAGTAAATTGGAGTTTCCTAATGCCATGGTCAGTCGATGTAGTCCCAGATAATGTACACAGATCAAAGGCTGCAGGGGACAGGGTACAGCTGAAAGAGAGGGAAATTAGCTGTGCGTCAACTGATTGAACAAGGAATCTTGCATTTCCGGGCTTTCAAGTGCTCCAACAGATAGTATTTTAGATACAATATTATCGGTGTCCCTCTAAATACAATTCCGCTCGTTTAGTGCCAGTTTCTCTGAAGTAATTCCCACAGTAGGGTGGCAAATAAGTAATCTTGGATTGGGCTGAAAACCCTGACGTCGCTGTGTTGAGCTTAGTTGAACTGGGTCAAGTAGACCCTTCAGACACGGGAAAGCAGTACGATGTGATATCTGTCAGGGTCTGTAGAAGTCTTTAATTAAACACAAGTGGTTATCTCCCTCGGATTACCGGTGGTCCCTGCGACGTTGCCTTTAAATGACGATCCACATTGATCCTGAAATGACTACCCGCATTTGCTTCAGTCAACTTTAAGCACACTACCTGGAGCACGAAGAAAATAGCTGAGAAGACGCGAAATGGAAAATGCTGTCACCTACTTGGATGCTGTACCAGATGTTAAATAGCAAGCTTACTCTAAACTAGGGTTTCTAGTTTTATCAAAATTTTTTCGATACTTAGCCCATTTAGCGTTTGGCAAATGGGACCGAGACAAATTTAAGTTATTGAATTCAGGTGATTACTTTACGCATCCATCTGATAAATGCGAAGCTAATGGGAATCCTTTGTTTATCAGGAGTCTTGGAGAACAGGGGTAAAGTCGTTAAGTATTGGAGAGTTATGGAGGGTAACAGAAAATAACTGTCCTATCAATGCGAAGCATCGTCTTTAGAACTTACGAGATATATAGACGTTTAACTTTATACGCAACCTTTGCTGGATGTTTTTTGCTAAACGGATAATGGGTTAATTTCGAAACCTACGATTTTATTGCTATAATATACACATGTATGTGTATGCATTTTTTGGAGTTATCCATGGTAAGGCGTTTAGGCTTAGGAATCAGATTTAGAAATTTCGTTCGCATCTCGCGTTTAAGGTTTTTAGTTAGAGTGAGAGTTAGGATTGGGTTAAGGGTTAGGGATTGAGGTTTCGAGTTAGGGTTAGCGTTGTATAAAGGGTTCGGGTTAGGTTTAAGGTTAATTTTAAGTGAAAGCTCGGGGTTAGGTTTAAGGTTACGTTTGCGTGACGCATACCTTCTTCCCAATCCCGACTTCCTTTAATCAGTATCCTTGAGTTACATATTTTCCACCAGGTTACACGTGCCTCATTCAAATTGTTCAGATAACGTGGTCTGTTGGGCACTTTGCGTATCATAAATGTGAAATTTCTCAATGAATACCACAGGCTCCGTTATTTGACGCGTCCATCTGCCCTGCTGATGCTGCTCATATTAAAATTCTTCCTGTATCACGGGGTTCCCTGTGCTCTATCTTCTCAGTTAGTTTACATGTTCAATCCTTACCCCCTAAACTATATGCCCTCTCATGATTACGGGCCACCTAAAAGTTTAGTCTGCACTGCTACCAGAAATGCGGTTTCAATCTCGTAAAAGTTTGGTGAGTTGGTGAAATCGCTTCCTACTTGAGGAGGAGGAGGAGGAGGACATGAAGGGTCGCAAATAAGTTCCACTGATAGTTCGATAAACAGAACCAGACCAGACGTACCGTACCGTATCCTACTCATTCAAAACAGTATGGGTCGTAGGCGAGTAGGCGTGAAGTTACTTACCACAGAGGAAACCAAAGGCACCTGCGTAGATTGTCAGTATGGTGAAGGTTGGCTGCAGGAAGGGGAGTGCGATGTGACATCCAGAGACCAGAAAATAGCATGCGATAGACAGGAGAAGGATGTCCACCTTGGGTACATTCGCCAAGATGCCGCCTGCCAGACGGCCCAATATGTGCAGTACGCCTGTCGTTGGTTTTGCACGCAGTCGGTTAATTTTCCTTACAGTTTACTTCTTTTAGATATTATAATAAGTTGAGGGGTAATTGTAGATTATTGACAAGCGTGGTTTTTCACTGATCAGCCTAGGGTTCGTGCTCTGGCAATTCCAATTGAGGATAATTTCAGTCCTACCTGAGTGGCGATCACCGAGCTGTTTGGATTTAAACCTAAAATATGAGAATTCTTCCCTCCCCCGCGCCTCCTGTAGACGTCCGATCTAAAAGCTGGTTGTCTGCCGCATGGCACAAACAATGGGCAGCACCAGATATGAGGACATTTACAGCCGATCTGATACAACTAAGCTGCTTTTCTTAGCTAGTCCCAATTAATAACGGTGCTCTATATCTAGTAATTATAAGGTCAGACCTTTTGTCCATATAGGACAGGTATAAGCTTTCACCTGAACGCCAAAATCTCCTTTGCTTTCCATGCATTGGAACTATTGTAAATTCTCAAAATCCTTTTATGCACTTCAATCAATTTAAAGCAGCCAATTGCACTATAATATATGACCATTGAGCCATGGCGAACCAGGAATCAAACGGTTAATTTAGTTTCAAATTAAAACTATAGACATAAGATTCTCTGGGCTACCAGAAGGCGGCATTTCACATTTCCTAAATTTTATCGCAGTAACTCGCCCTCCACCTAAATCAAATGTGTTGTTTTTCCGTCAGGTGTTACATTTGCGTATGTTGTGTGTGACACCGGGCACAGGTAGGTAAGAAAAGAGAGAGTTCGGTAGATGCTGTGAAAGTCTACTATAACTTAAAACTAATTTACGCACAAGTCACCATCCGTGAACCACCCTTCTATGGGGCGTACGGCGGACGTCGTCAGACTACAACAGTTGAACTAACATTAAATTCACGTATAAGCTTCACATTTGCCGAGCCCGCATTTGGAAGGCGTTGGACGTGGACTCGCACTATGTCTGCTTTACACCAGTCGCCAATACCCTCAGAGCAGTCACTGATATCTTGGAAAGGGGAAGCAAATACGAAGAAAATTACCGCATACTATTCTCAATTAAAGACATTCTGCGCGTTTGGAAGTATCACGATATGCCGATAAGTCTAGCCAGGGCAGATTGTAGGCTGAATTAATACTTCGATATAGTTCGAATAGAACGAATATCAGACGTCAATGACTCTATCTTACTGTAATCTAGGGAACGCCTATCGCTTCTGGGAGATCCGGGACTGCGTTTATTGCACGTTAGCTGATGGCTCTTTGTGTGTTCAAGCTGTTGCGTCGCATGTCATTCCCAGTCGGCTTCACTCAGACAGGTGACTACCTATGCGCGGTAAGAAAGGGAGTGTTCAGTCGATCCAGCGCCTGCGCTACGAAATTACCACGGCACACTAACAATCGTGGCCCATAGGCCACCAATTGGAATATTTGTGCGTTCCAAGTAAAGACTGAGAGAGTCGGGCTGTAAAGTAAGGATCACAGGACAGGTGTGTTTGCACCACATTCTAGGGAAAATAGAGTTAGGTCTATGAGTAAGTTTAGGGTTAAGTTGAGCGTTAAGGTTAAGTTTAGTTATTTTTCATTGTAGAATTAGGGTTAAGAGAAGGCTTCGGTCTAGGTTAGGCCTCATATTAGGGTTCGGACACGTGATTATTCCCCATTCCCGGAATTATGCGCAGAGCCACTTTGATTACCTGAGCGTTCCTATTCCCATGGCCTGTTTGGATGGGCATTTGAATAAACCTTACCATTTGCAAGATTTCATTCTTACTGTAAACTATATGATTATCTCGCTTGAGATTCAGGACTTTAAATCTTCCTTGAAAAGGATTTATGGTGCAGTTTAATTGACGTGTGACAGACATGAATAGGTTATTTAACCTTGTCAGACAGTACACCGAGACAAAGATCTACTTCTTTTGACTCTGTCCTACAAACATAGAAGGGGCGTGGAGAGAAAGATCGCAGGGGTGTGTGCGTGGATCCAGTGCGTGTCCAATTCCTGTCTAAATAATTTCATTTGCAAGCTACCACTGAACCCTCGGGACAGTTGTGGTACTTGCCGTTTGAGACGGTGAGTATTTCGTTGTACAAGATAACTGCCACATAGCAGAGGAAGAAACTTTTCCAAATTTTCCTCCCTTCACAAGGAAATAACTTTAAAAGATGAAAAATTTGAAAATTACTAATTCAGAGAGAACTACAACAATTCCGGTCCCGAAACTAGCCGGTCTAGGCCAGCCATTCGATCCCAGTTCCAGAATGTTTAATGTCTGGAAAAATTATGCTCACCGAGGGGACATTAACTTTCGGTAGATTCCCGAAAATACCTTTTTGGCAATATGTGTATCCATTGTTCGATAAAGTACTGCCGATGTAGTTTGTCTGGTTTACTTCTTCCTTTGATTGGTCTGGCATCTCACAAGTGCGGGGAATGGGATGAGTAGACGGACTGTCTAGCCTTGGCAGGCATTGCGCCCCCTCCTGTCTCCGGGCTTCTGGCCTTCGTCCTGACTTCGAGTTTAGGCAGGTGAGCAGGAGAGCGTGCAATAGGCACAGCGCAAATCTACTATGAAAAAATTCACTCACAGGTCACCGTCCCTGAACCCACTCTGTTGAGGGGCACTCGGTAGACGGCGGTGTTAACGCCGGTCAAACCGTCACAGGTATGTTCTTTTTTAATGGTCATCCTTGGAAGGCAATCTGACTCACCTCAGCGCATTCACTTCTACATGAGGGTTAGTCTTGTAGGGTCCTGTTTAATTTCAAGTTCATATGCATACTTAAGGGTTCATAACCTCGTAACAAAGGTGAAAGATCCAAAAATCCGATGGATTTACTAGCGGTGGTAAACGCAAAAGTGAAAAACACTGCAGGTGAAGTAATAGCATTGCAACTTTGAGTAGAAGTCCGCAAAAAGTGTGATATCTCGGCACCAGTCCTGAAACACTTGTACATGCACTCTTGCAATTGAAGTTATTTCAATATCAATGATATGGTACCTGTCCATCTGAAAGTTGACTTACCCATAACAGTGGTCATGATCATCATTTCGGCTCGTGTAAGTCCATTTTCCACAGCGTAGCCAAAGATGTAGACGAAGGGTACAAAATAGGCCAACTGGACAAAGACGAAGGCTGTCGCTAGGATAAGGAATGTTCCATTTGTAAAAAGGGTCAGATCGAACATGTAAACCAGCCGACGGAGACATGAGGCCACCGGTGAGGCCGTTGATGCTGGTCGAATGGACTCCGAAAAGAGGGAGGATCGGCTGGAGGTGTCAGCGCCAACGGCCGCAGCGTTAGTTAAGCTGGGCGGTGCCACGAAGGACTCTTCCGCCAGTGAGCTCTTAGATGCAGGCCTTAGAAGGGCCGGTTCCAGCTGGTTTGACAGGCCCGTTTGTTTTTCCAGCGCATTCAGGAAGTTTACCTGGTCTTCGGCATTGGACAGCACCTGGGAGATTTTTCGATCATGCCAGGCAAGCGTTGTCATGCTGGCTGTATAGAGACTGTCCGGCCGGTCCATTGGCATTAACGTCATGGTAAACCTACGAGTTCGTCGATTGCTGCGACGGTTACGGTGCTCTGAGTCCGCGTTTAGGTCTGTAGGTATGTGGCTGAGTTTTATATTGAGGCCATCCGGGTTGCTGACGTAAAGATCGCCCCATATATAGGGTTCTTCTGAGGACTGGTCAGCAGAGCTACGTCTTCCAGCTGGAAAGAGGGATTGAAGATAGGGAAAATATGACAAGTCTGAACTGAATGCAGGTTCACTCTATATTAGGTTTATCAGAAGTCCTATTTAAAGAGGGATAGGACGAACGTATGTATCCCACAGCTAAGTCTAGAGAACTTTTCTTCTTACATACTGCAAGGAAAACTGACTCATTGGCGAGCATCGATCATTTGCGCATGCCTGGATAGCAGATTAGATATTTTGGTAAGAATGCCTTGTATGAATGCCTAAAAAGAACACAGGTACAGGAATTGCCCACCATACATGTGGCTTTGCACTAAATTCCAAGGAAATTATGTATACGATTATGGTGAGGGTTCGGGTTAAGTTTAAGGTTAGGGTCATGAGTAGGCCGTAGCTTAAGGTTATTATGGTGTTAACTATATGGTCCAGGTTTAAGGTATGGCTTGGATAAAGATTAAGTTGACCGTTTACTTTTAATGTTAGGATTAATGTTAGCCTTAGAACACGGATATATTTACCCTTCCTGAAAGTTGACCGTAAGGCCACCTATTTTTAGCGAGGCGGGCGGCTCCTATTCTCGTGTCCTGTTAAACGGCCATACAAGGTATCCCTACGGATATGTGGAACGGTTAGGCTTTCTTAATTGATTAGGTTCACCTTGAGCGCTGTTCCGGTCCACATAGTGCACCGTTGGGAATGAAAAAGCGATCAAAGCGGCGTCTGTAGTGAACCCACTCCGACCACTTGTTTCACCGATGAGCCTCTTGCGCGCACTTGAGTGCGCGTACCAATGGCAATAATGTTTCTCGGCCACTCGCAGTTATGCCAACAGACCAAGCAACTTCCAGGCTTACTCAGACATGCCCTCGCTCAAGGCTTAATAACGACTGCCTGTCCCACACCCACTCTGATCGCCTGCTCTTGTGGTGCCGGTGTTTGTTCTCGTTCGGATTCCAACTTCCTTCAACCCATAATCCAATCATTATGTACAGAATACAGTACTCAATCTACTGGCGTCGAACTTCTCCTTCAGTTTGGAGCCGGGCCTAATGGTTGTAGTGCCAGGGTCCATACATGCCTTAAGCTAGCGTGACCCATCCAGGCATAACTGATGGTGACGAAGAAGGACATTCTCTCCCCCTCCCAGAAAACCCCGTTCAGTGCTCGCAAGGCGTGCCTCTCTGAATCCATTTGTCATGATGTACAGCCCCTCGAGAAACCATCCACTGAAATTGAAACAATGTGTGAGATAAATTATGTCACAACAACTTATGGAGGTGTACCCCTATCTACGATAGGGCTGTCATTCAAATGAAATTAGTCGGTTGTCATGTGGTAACGTGTATGCTTCTCTGTCCTCGCTGCCTCTTACCGAGAGCATTGTAAAGCACACGCTCCAGCAGGGAGTCCCGTCTCTCCCTTCCCAGTGTTGTCAGTTCCTGTTTTGCAGTATCTCCAGAACGCTTGCTCAGAGACAGTGGGTCCAGTCTCCGGGATTGGGCGTTTCCACGACCCTTCAACGGTATGACACCCGTCGGCAAGACGGGGACAGACGAAAAGATCAAAGGTTCCCCGCTCCTCAAGTCCCCAGCTTCGGGCTTCACTCCTGTACTTGGAATCTGAGGAGATAAACGGTCAGGGAGGAGTTAACAGTTAGGACCTTGGATTCGGTTTAAAAGAATAGTTTGCGAACAATGGTCACAAATTGCAAACTTTGTACGGTTTGACTTGTGCTAGCTAAGAATTCTAGGTGGCAGTTCAACCGTCGATTTCGACGAGGTCCACCGTGTGCTCCACACCAGGTGGTGCAGGGACGGTGACTTGCGCGTGAATTAGTTTTAAGTGATAGTAGCCTTGCGCTGCAGCTACCACACACTCTCCTCCTCCCTCACCTGAACCCGGTGTCAAGACAGTGTCAAGAAGACCGGAGATGGGAGATGCTAGGTAAGAGGTCACTAACTTATCTGAAGTGAACCTAGTGCCTTATCTCGGCAGCTTTATTATCGTCGTTCTTCTTTCAGCTGTTAAACAGACTATTTACATGAAGTGTTAAGGGCCCCAGCTTCCATTTTTCCCAAGAATGTGTGCAAATGTGGTTAATTAAAGATCACGAATTGATTGACTCGAACACAAATGCTTCTTGGGTCTCCAGAATGTTCCTAATTTTGGTTGTACGTGAGACTGCCATCAGTATATGATAACTATGCTTGGGCGGTCAACTGAATTCAAAGGAAGCTCCCTTTCTGGGAGTTCTGCACTAAAAAGATGCTGATACGGTCGGGAACCCATTAACTTACTTCAATTTTACCTGTCGAATCGGCAAGACCATATGACTATGAAATCTGCGTTTAAAAATCGATCAAATTCGCGTCCAAATTTAAGAGACTTCCGAAACTAATACGTTTAACTGCCAGTAAATCCAGGTGAGTTTTAAGCCAAGATCTTTGATCCAGTTAAAGGTGGATAAAAATTTGTTATTCGTTTTACTTCCGTGACAGAATATTCTGCTGCTCTAACAGGCAACTAGACAATTTCTTAAAATAAGTGTATATTTCAACTGTTCTTTAAATCGAGTACATTGGTAGACGCAACACCTTCGGAGAACCCTGGATCCTCCGCCGTATCAATTAATGACGGGGTGAAATATTTTAGCCTGTCAGTGGCATAAAATAGATAAGAACTGCCGGCAACGAGAAACTGAAGTAGCCATATAGAATTCCCAAAGATCGGGCGTTTCATGACCTTCTTTGTTATTAGAGTTGCCGCTCTACCAGGTGAACCAGGATTTGGCATTCTCTCGATCGCAATCGGGACTCCACATAGCCCCATAAGATCCAACCTTATCTCAGGGCTGAATTCGGGCATAGCGTCTACATTAGAACTTCAAGGTCCTCAGTCTCATTTAGTAGTCACTATGACCCAGAAAGGCAAATGTGACTTGATGCCAATTTTTGGCTCAACTCCTACTGGTCAAGAAGAATACCAGCAAAGGCTCGAGCCTAAAGTTTCAAAAAACCGGACTGTCAGCGTGATCGTCCGTTGAAAAACCAGATTTTTGAACGCTACAGTCTAATTTCTTAGGGAGCAGAGAAACTATTTGGCAGTTGGACATAAATTAAATAAGTTAAGCATTAAAATTGCGAGACCTTTGCGGGCAGGTCCATTTAACTCTTAAGAGGCTACTTTTAACAAATTAGAAGCTCGTATATTCAAGAATATGCAAAATGGAGCCAAATGGAATGGAAAATAGAGAGCTTAGGTAATATTTTAAATTGAACAAATATCATGTTTTTTGTGCTTTAAAGTGGACGTTGAAATCTGCTTCTAGACTATGATCAGAGAATTACTTCTGCAGAAACATAATTCATGGCGAAAATATGCACGAAAAATTCAGTTTTGGTGACTTTACATACCGGATCAATGGGAGCGGTCATTTTCTGTGGGAAATTTTTTAGGTCTGAGGTATTGCTTTGGCAGAATCTGGGAGGTCGTCCGGGACTACTTCAGCAGCCGGCCCGGTCTCCATATCTCGTCTCTTGAATGGTTTCCAGCATTCTGAGGACCGCTCCCCCACATCCGCATATGCCAGCGAAACTTGCCTAGACCTTTGGCGAGACCGGCAGTTGAGAAGTGACTGCTTTTTCTTCCAAATCAGCCATCTCGTCTGGACTGGGAAGGTCAACTTCAATAGGTCGCAGAGTGATGGCAGCACCGAAGAAGACGCAGGCGGTGATTAGACCATAAACCAACACGGACTTGCGCCAGTCCATATATTCCATCAGTGTACTGAGAATGAGAGGCACTAGGATGTAACCCACGCCGTTGCCAGCAGCTGCTATTCCAGAGGCAATCCCTCGGTATTTCTCGAAATAGTAGGTCACTGACACCATGGCGCAAATGCAGACAGCTCCGAGACCCAAGCCTATTAAAATATAAGTGGTAGTTAAATATTTAAGTAGGTATAAAATATCACATTAAAACAAACGTTGTGCAAACTTGTAGAAAGGCAGATGAACAATGCCTAGAAAGACAGGAGAGACTAGAACAATCATTTCTGGATTATTAGCCGTCATCAGCCAGTCTTACCCAACGCCAGGTTGTGCACCACCCGAGGCTCGAACCCGCGACCTTTTGATCAGCAGTCTAACGCTCTAAACATTAAGTCACGGGTTCGTTGGCTTGCCGGTTTAAACTGGGAATATTGACATTATTTGACGAACGCTCATCGATCACTAACAGAACGCACTCGCCCCGTTTTGCCTTGTAGCTCACTCTTGAGACCCACCGGCAGCCGAAAAGCGGCTATTAGTAGAAAAGCTAGATGAACAGTGCCGAAAAAGAATAGGGAGACTGGAATGGCTATCGCTGGCACATTAGCCGTCAGTCATACCCAACCCAAGGTGGTGAACCACCCTTGGGCTCGAACACGTGACCTGTTGATCAGAAATCCAACGCTCTAACCAATAGGTTGGGCGGGGCAAGAGAGTGAGCTCCAAGGCAGAACGCGACGAGTTAGTTCCGTTAGCGATCAGTAGTCGTTCGTCAACGACCGCTCGCAGATAAAGTTTGTACGCCTAATCTCTATATATTCTAGATGTCAGAGGTTTAAAGGAGAATTATAAAACATTACAATGGATAAGAAATATTGTTTGTCTTCTCAAGTCTGCTGCAGATTATGGCCCCCGTTAACTTCAAATGTAGCGTGGGAAGCGCGCGTCGGTTGCATTACAGCAGACTATTTACCGCATAGGAGTGTGTACAAGGATAATAACTTCATAAAAATCGGAGTATCTGCTATAAAGAGAAATTTGTTTAATCACAGGAGCAAGCCATATGTAACGGGTGAAAAGACGCACCAGAAAAGAAGCCAAAAAAGATAATGACTCCTACAATGCTCTTGAACTGGCTCCCCACCGCCATGGAAATTCCGGCCAATAAACCGCCAATGGAAGCAGTCCAACGAAAGCCAAAGAGGTTCACCAAGGGACTCGATAAGCCAACTGAAGGAAGAAAGAAATTCTTTCGGATAATTATTAAAGGAGTTTGGTTTTGAATGTGCCATATTTTAACTTTATATATATATATATAATGTAGATCAGAGATAGTATACATTCCGAGCTGATATAATGAAAAGAGGAAGGGGTTCTTCGGAAAATGCGAGTTGTACTCGTGAATTTTCGAGCTGGTCACACCAACCCGTCGTCAGACGAAATAAATAAAAGTGAGTGTTAGAATGTCGCACTAGACAGGCTGGCATGACATGGCCGACAGACCATTGGCTTGTAAAGGGTGAGTAATGTTGGGTTGTGAGCTAGGGGAAGGGGGAGGGGGAACAACTGCGGGTCCCGGTGCTGCAGGGGGATGGTGGATGGTGGATCAGTTGGATTTCGGGTGGCTGGGTTGCCGGTAGTTGATGTGGCATTTGGATGGGGGGCGGTGAGTCGTAAACGTAGACCCTCATAATGGATGTCCAGGTCAACATGGCGGTTGATACTGCCAGCACAGGAGTACCAGGTCTCGAGGAATTCCCTCGCTCCTTTTGTGTTGACCATGGCGATGTCCTCAGTTTCATCCCAATTGAATCGATGATCGCACTCGAGTGCGTGTGCAAAGACGAGGGACAAAGGGTCTCGGCAGCGAATGGCTAGTTTGTGCTCATTAATGCGTGTTCCCAGGCGTCGACCCGTATGCCCAATATAAACACAAGAGCACTTTGCGCATGGGATGCGATAAATTACGTTGGTTTGTTGATTTTGGGAATGGGATCCTTTATTCGGGATAGTGTGGTGCGTAGTGTGGATGCTGGCTTGTGAGCGACGTGTATACCAAGACGATTCAACTACCGAGCGATTATCTCAGAGGCCCCCTTCATATAAGGCAGGGAGAAGGATTTTCGTGCCACAATTTCTCCGTTTTGGGTGGGACCTTGCGGTTGTGCCTGGTGCCTGAGGCAGTTCTTTACAAAACTAAGCGGATACCCGTTACACCGAAACGAAGTTACACTCTGTCCTGCTGTCCTGCTGGTCAGTGCTTTTTCTCCCTTGCCTCGTCTGGGGGCTGTGTCGGGATGGCAAGTGTCATTGACCTCGTCTGCATTGCCCACGTTTGTTGTCCCAAACCCGCATATCTGTTTCTCGTCCCTCGTTTGCTCTGTCCGTGCGAGTCCCATCGGTGGTTACTGAGTCGTTGCCGGTGTTTCCGTTCCTATCGGGTTGGAGATGCCCATCATCGGTGTTTGTGCGCAAACTATGTTCACCTGCGTCCAAGTTCATGCCTAGCCGGAGGTCTTGCTCGTTTGCGTTCTCCGCGTTTATCCCATCGAATGTGTTGGTGTGTGACATAGGTTCACTCAGGCCTGTGTTCTGGCTCGGTATGAGTTTGCTTGCGATCGCGAACAGTTTGACTTCTTGCCTGCGATTATGTTGATTGAGTCGCACTCGTAAGGCCTGGTAGGTCGCCAGGAGAATCATACAGCGGTTAATGGAAGAATTTACGGTATGCCAGGCTTCGAGCGTTTCTCTGGCTGTTTGGTTGATACCTCGGCCTAGGATATATATATATATATATATATAAACAAACAAGTGCGTAACACTCACTAATGGTAGGATCTCCTCGATCATTTGTCCGCCCGCCAGTTACCCTATCGCCGGTAGGTAACTGGCGGGACAAATGGGATCGAGGAGATCCTTACCACATTAGTGAGTGTTACGCACTTGTTTGCTTGTTTATATACCCTCACTGCACAAGGCATATGATGTACTGATGATCGGTAATGACCGTGAAACAGCTGCCTGCGTCTTGCCTGTTGCACTCTTAGCAACATATTTGTGCTATATATATGGTATGTGTCCTATGACACAACGTTCGTTTATCGCCGGTAGGTAACTGGCGGGCGGACAAATGGGATCGAGTAAGATCCTTACCACATTAGTGAGTGTTACGCACTTGTTTGGCTTGTTTATGTACCTCACTGCACAAGGCATATGATGTACTGATGATCGGTAATGACCGTGAAACAGCTGTCTGCGTCTTGCCTGTTGCACTCTTAGCAACATATTTGTGCTATATATATGGTATGTGTCCTATGACACAACGTTCGTTTATCGCCGGTAGGTAACTGGCGGGCGGACAAATGGGATCGAGTGAGATCCTTACCACATTAGTGAGTGTTACGCACTTGTTTGGCTTGTTTATGTACCTCACTGCACAAGGCATATGATGTACTGATGATCGGTAATGACCGTGAAACAGCTGTCTGCGTCTTGCCTGTTGCACTCTCAGCAACATATTTGTGCTATATATATGGTATGTGTCCTATGACACAACGTTCGTTTATCGCCGGTAGGTAACTGGCGGGCGGACAAATGGGATCGAGTAAGATCCTTACCACATTAGTGAGTGTTACGCACTTGTTTGGCTTGTTTATGTACCTCACTGCACAAGGCATATGATGTACTGATGATCGGTAATGACCGTGAAACAACTGTCTGCGTCTTGCCTGTTGCACTCTTAGCAACATATTTGTGCTATATATATGGTATGTGTCCTATGACACAACGTTCGTTTATCGCCGGTAGGTAACTGGCGGGCGGACAAAATGGGATCGAGTGAGATCCTTACCACATTAGTGAGTGTTACGCACTTGTTTGGCTTGTTTATGTACCTCACTGCACAAGGCATATGATGTACTGATGATCGGTAATGACCGTGAAACAGCTGTCTGCGTCTTGCCTGTTGCACTCTTAGCAACATATTTGTGCTATATATATGGTATGTGTCCTATGACACAACGTTCGTTTATCGCCGGTAGGTAACTGGCGGGCGGACAAATGGGATCGAGTGAGATCCTTACCACATTAGTGAGTGTTACGCACTTGTTTGGCTTGTTTATGTACCTCACTGCACAAGGCATATGATGTACTGATGATCGGTAATGACCGTGAAACAGCTGTCTGCGTCTTGCCTGTTGCACTCTTAGCAACATATTTGTGCTATATATATGGTATGTGTCCTATGACACAACGTTCGTTTATCGCCGGTAGGTAACTGGCGGGCGGACAAATGGGATCGAGTGAGATCCTTACCACATTAGTGAGTGTTACGCACTTGTTTGGCTTGTTTATGTACCTCACTGCACAAGGCATATGATGTACTGATGATCGGTAATGACCGTGAAACAGCTGCCTGCGTCTTGCCTGTTGCACTCTTAGCAACATATTTGTGCTATATATATGGTATGTCCTATGACACAACGTTCGTTTATCGCCGGTAGGTAACTGGCGGGCGGACAAATGGGATCGAGTAAGATCCTTACCACATTAGTGAGTGTTACGCACTTGTTTGGCTTGTTTATGTACCTCACTGCACAAGGCATATGATGTACTGATGATCGGTAATGACCGTGAAACAACTGTCTGCGTCTTGCCTGTTGCACTCTTAGCAACATATTTGTGCTATATATATGGTATGTGTCCTATGACACAACGTTCGTTTATCGCCGGTAGGTAACTGGCGGGCGGACAAATGGGATCGAGTGAGATCCTTACCACATTAGTGAGTGTTACGCACTTGTTTGGCTTGTTTATGTACCTCACTGCACAAGGCATATGATGTACTGATGATCGGTAATGACCGTGAAACCTCTGTCTGCGTCTTGCCTGTTGCACTCTTAGCAACATATTTGTGCTATATATATATATATATATATATATATATATATGATAGTGTGTGGCTCACCGATCTGCTAAAGGAACATTAAAATTCCGTTGTGCCCTGGAACTCAGACTAGAGTACTCACAGGCAGTCGCATAGCGACGTGTAGCATATGTTGATAATGTGGCTGATGATGGCTAATAAGCCAGAAATGGCCATTCCGGTCTCCCTTGTCTTTGTCGGTTCCACATTATCAATATATATATATATATATATCGAAGTAAAGAAGTTCTTTGGGAAACAATGAGTAACTTTATTATGTAAATTTTCGACGCTGGTTCCCCAGGTTGTCGTCAGACTTGTGGTAAATGAGCAAAATACAGTTAAAATTTTAAAAATATCGGAAAATCGATATTGCTGAATCAGTCCTGCCAATAGCTGTCATTGTTGATGAACATCTCAATATGATTTGCTACCGCCTTTTCCACTTGTCTTTGAGATTATTGTACATGGCATCCAATTCGATGTGCCGATTAATGCAAATATCAGGAGATATTGCCAAATCCTTCAGAAAAACTGAAGTGACCATAGCTAAGATCTATGGACTACCTAAGGTTCACAAGCCAGAGGTGCCACTGCGACCGATAGTATCGTTAATCGGTGCACCCAATTATAAGAGTTCTAAGTGGCTTTTCCGCAAATTACACCCATTAACAAAGAATTGTGAAACATCCATTGACAACTCCCTAGGGTTTCTGGACAAATTACGAAGACTCAACATTGCAGCAGATGAAATAACGGTGTCTTTCAATGTTGTTTCTCTCTTCACATCCATACCATTAGATCTTGCAAGGCAATACACAGAAGAATTGCTCCACGCTTATGACATGGTTATTCCTACATCTGCCTTGCTTGAACTCTTGGACTTATGCTTAGAAACATATTTTTTATTCTGACAAGAGTTATATCAACAGCAAAAGGGTGCCCCTATGGGCACACCCATCTCTGGCTTCCTAGCGGAAGTAACAATGCAAAAATTAGAAGCTACTGTCCTACCACTGGTTAACCCCAAGTTATGGGTACGCTACGTTGATGACACGTTTGTTATCGTTAAAAGGGACCGACTGGAAACACTACACAATATTATTAATTCGAAGATACCTGGAATAACCTTTACGCTCGAAAAAGAAATTTACAACCAACTACCTTTTCTTGACGTCCTCGTACAGCGAAAGACTGACGGGACCTTTGAAACATCAGTTAACCGCAAAGAGGCTAATGCGGATGTTATCCTACATTATGAGAGCAACCACCCTGTCGCCCACAAACGAAGCGTGGTCAACACACTCATCAACCGAGCAAAAACCCATTGTTCTACCAAGGAACTTTATCAAATTGAACTAACTTATCTATTCAACCTGTTTTCCAGTAACGGTTACCCTAGAGATTTCGTACGTAGATGCATGAGACATCAAGAATTCAAAGAAAAAGATAAGGAACTAGATTGTTCCGATCAATCGCCCACAATAAAAAACTGGCGAACACTTCCATACATTAAGAACGTGTCTGAACTCGTTGAAAAACACCTGCGGAAGCACCAAATTTACGTGGTGCACAAACCCACGACTACAATTCGAAACCAGCTTGTACACCCTAAGGATAGGGTTGGCTATTTAGATAAAAAAGAAGCCGTTTACAAAATCCCATGTAACAGTTGTAATGTTGTGTATTGCGGCCAAACAGGAAAATCAGTCTCTACACGCCTACACGAACATCAGTTGGCTGTCAAAGAGACGAGACCACCTGTCTCAAGTTGCCGTGCATACACTAGAAACTGGGCACAAATTTGCATGGGATAAAACGCGTATTGTTGGCTTCTGCCCATCGAAGAGAGGCCGGGAATTCTTAGAGGCCATTCATTCTGATGACTCGTGCATTAATCGGCACATCGAATTGGATGCCGTGTACAATAATCTCAAAGACAATTGGAAAAGGCGTAGCCAATCATATTGAGATGTTCATCAACAATGGCAGCTATTGGCAGGACTGATTCAGCAATATCGATTTTCCGACAGGTTTTAAATTTTAACTGTTTTTTGCACATTTACCACAAGTCTGATGACAACCTGGGGAACCAGCGTCGAAAATTTACATAATAAAGTTACTCATTGTTTCCCAAAGAACTTCTTTACTTCGAATTATACTTCTTCGGATGCCCGTATTCCAATTTATTCATATATATATATATATATATATATATATATATATATATATATGTTGGACGTCTAGGAAAAGGATTCTAAAGAAGGGAACAAAATTCAGTAGGTCAGGGAGCTTCGTTTTTTAAGAAGAATTTCGGAAATGTGAGAGTTAGGATGTGTAGCCACTGCATTGGCTGTTCGCCGAAAGATAGTAAAAGAGGACAGCTCACTCCAAGGTAAATATGTTAAAAATAACAGATTTTTCGCCGATGGTTATAGACGAGTGCAGAATTTTTTTAGTTGTGACATAAGACAGCTGAGAAAAAGAAGACTTAACACATTTATGAGTTGGCTGTTACGTTGTGTCATTCAGCAGGTTAAACGAAGTTGATGAAAAATGGTTTGATAAAAGGGCTTCTTTTGTTTTATGGAAAACAAGCGCTGTGATATGAAATTTTATCCGAGCAGCTATTAATAAGAAGCCATTGTTGACAAACAAAGAGTTCTTTTGGGGAAGACAATTTACGACATTACAAGTGTATTTTGTATTGGATCCTCTGCATTCTGTATCAGATAACAAAGTTAACATTCCTCTGTTTGGGAGTAATCAACCTATCGGGGTTCAAGCAAATGCGAAGACGCCTACCCAACGCTGAGTACTTAATTTACAATTGAAGCGGAAAATAAAACTTTGAAAAATGAAAAAAGAACGTTGAAAGCAGTTCCCGAGGTATTGGTTGTGTTCCGTTTTCACACAGGTACCAGGTAGGGATTTGTATACCGCGGCACAGTTTCCAGCCACTCTCAGTTATCTGCAACAAGTGCGGTCTATTTTTCAGATTTTAAAAACTCTCTCACACAATGTGACACAAAATGAACTGAAAATGATTTGTGTGGTGCATATATTCAGTTAGCCTATCTCTGTCAATGGACTATTTGTGCCAAGGTGCCAAAAATAACAAAGTTTTGACAGAAGAGTTTGTGTCGTAAACATATGAAGTGCGTTAGGGTTGCTGAGCAGAAAAAAACAGTCAACGGTAAGAAAATATGGTAGGCTAAGACGAGCCCCTCTAATAATCGACCCAAGCTTATCTTTATTAATTTGCGTCGTCGAAGAATTCGGCCTGTAGACCCACTGGAGTCCTAGGTCATGCTACACACGACTTTACCCCCAGTTTCCCATAATAGAAGTTTCGATTAGGGATCTTGGGCCCTACGTAAATGAGCTCGCCACTAGAACAACTCAAGTCATTATATCATGAAGCTGCGTCCAACGAAGGACCAATTTATCTCGTTAGTGAACAGCCTTCCATGCTTCCGTAGATTCCCTATGTCATGAAATGTTAACCAAAATTCTGAACTGCGTTTTCATTTCGAAAAAATTACAAAGGTATGCTTCTTATATTGGTTATCATGCAGCCTAATCCCAAAATATTTCAGTCACATTTGTATTTCGGTTTTTGGACGCGTTTCGTTTTGCCCGTAAAAAATGGCTACTTACGTAGTGTTTATTTTTTTCTCATGAATTTTCGATGCCCTTTTTTATTCAAATTTTTTTTATGGAAAAAAATGCAGAAAAGATTCTTTTTTGTACTCATTGCTAATCACTTGATCCTTCTTTAAATTTTATGCTTAAAGAAAGCATATCTTTTGGTTTTCAAAAGTTTCAACTTATGAGATTTTTTAAGACTGCGAAACGTTCATTCATAACAAATCATATCTGTCGATTTATAAATGCTGCCTATATGGTGTATAGCATGATCTACATGCACTGCAAAATTTTATGATAACTATATGATTTTTTCCTCACAGCGTAGAGAAATGTGTGATTTTGCTACGATGGAATGTATACAGAATGTGGGTTAGAAACCCTGAATTAAAATCAAATGTCGATAGGGTTCAAAAGTATTCAGTAATTTAGAAACATTTTAAAACCAAAAGATAAGCTTTCTTCAAGCATAAAATTTAAAAAGTTTCAAGTGGTTACCAAACTAGTACAGGAAAGCGTATTTTGTGCTTTTTCTATATACTTTATTAGAATGAATAAGGGCATCGAGAATGTATGATAAAAAAATGCATACTAATTAGGTAGCTATTTTTACAGGGTATGGTCACAAAGAGCCGGCGCCCTGATGAGCGTGAAATATTTTTGGCTAAGGCACAATTATCAATATGAACTCCCCCCACGTACCTACTTTGTCGGATTTTAAAACACATTTAAGAAGCTCGGTTGACATTTCATGAGAAAGTGAATCTACTGTAAGGCAAATCAGCTACACCTATCAACCATGGGATTGATGCCTTCGGAATCGATGCACTGAGCTGTATGGCTAGAAGCCCCCCCCCCAAGGCATTCCCTATGTCCAGCATAAATTAATGCTATATGCAGACTCAATTCAGCTCAACCAGCGCGGGTCATGAGCCAGCGTGGCCCCATTTTGTTTCAACGCAACTACAGCATAGCCTTTTTGGTGAACACAGTCTTTGACTACTGTGCCCCGTAGAAGTGAGACTGCAGTGACTCGTATATCCCAGATGAACAATGCCGACCATGACAAAGGAGACTGAAATGATTATTTCTGGCTCATCTAGCCGTCATTAGCCAGTCATACCCAACGCCATGTGGTGTCCCGCCCGAGTCTTGAGCCTGCGACCTGTTGAATCGAAGTCCAATGCACTAGCCATTGAGCCATGGGCTCGTTGTCTTACCGGTTTACATCAGGAAGATTGAAAAAAGTTGATGAACGCTCACCAATCGCTAATGGAGCTCACTCGTTGCGCTCTGCCTTAGGGCGCACTTTCGCGTCCCGCCAGCAGCCATTTGACTGGTTGATGCCAGCTAATAAACCAGAAATGGCTATTCCAGTCTTCCCTTGTCTTCGCTGGCCTTGTTCAACTTCTTACCCTATCGGTCGCTGAGTAGCTGCTGGTGGGGCTCGAGAGTGAGTCCCAAGGCAGAACGGGATGAGTGAGTTCCGTAAGCACTCTGTGAACGTTCCTCAACGAACACATATTTCCAGTCAGCGACAGTTGCCAAAAAGCCATAATTATAAGCCATCATTGCAGCGTGACCTTCCACCCGAAAAGCAATCGGGTGATTCCTTCATTTGCCAACGGCCCAGAGTCGCTATTCTTAGTTCCCCGTGATAATTCAAAAGAACATCGGCTTTATTAAAGTGGGAGAAACTGCGCGTGATTGGCCTTACCTGCCCACCCCACTTCCTCAGCTCTCAGTTTGTGTCGGAGGCCAGTCCGAGCTTGACCGATTGAAGATAAGATCGAGCCTTCGATGACGCGTATTGTAATGCCTGTCCCTGGAGTTCTCACGCTGGCAGATGACGGGCAATAGAAGTCAGCGTTCAGTACGAACGACGGTGCTCAGTGTGGAACTTGATAAGTTGGGTACATGTGCTTATGGAGGAATGGCAGTGGCATCCTGGCATGGGTTCGAATCCCACCCAGGGTGCCGAGATTTAAACAAGTGGATCAAACCTTTTATTCAAATCGGCCAAAATCCTCTACTAATGCTACTTATATTTTGGGAATACTGTTTGTATAATAAAAATTGTTGAGATTACGTACACAGATGTACATGAAACACCCGCATGTAAACAATAGGGTTTTCAGAGGCGTTGCCCATCAGCCCACAAAATAAACTGAGATGTGGCTGAATATGCAGAGACGCTGGACCAGCGAGGTTTACGGTAACTCGTATTTCTACTGTTTTTCTGTAGCAACTCTAACATGTTACAAACAATAATGTAAAACGTTTTTGCTTATAATCAGGAAAATTACTTAAGCATACCAACTAAATAGATGCGGTTTATGAAAAAAGATCTAAAGGAAGTAAATGTATCCACGGGATCACATAAAATAATGATTGCTGCGCCGATCCATTAGCTTTCCCGAAGCAAGTTAACTCTTTAAGAACGGTAAAGGTCAAAAACAGACAGTCAACTATCATGCTGATGTCTACTAACTTATGATAGCACAGGAAGAGAGAACAGATAATGCGAGAAGATTGTTATGAAACTGTTTTCGGGCTTATTATGCCTTCCTTCAGTCAGTCGTTCTTTATCCTCCCCGCCTCTGCTATCATAACTTGGCCGACTTCAGCCTGATAGTTAGTTGCCCGTTCATGATTTGTAAGGCTTGGATTGGCTGGCTGACTGTAGGCAGAATGAGCCAGAAATACTTCTTATCAATCTACCAGCCTTCTTTATTGTCTACGCCTTCTCACCGTCTTATGACGTTAACTTGATGCTTATACCATTTATTGCAATGGCTGTGGTGGAGAGATTCAAAAGTAGTCACTCAAAGACAAAATGCCATAAATGGGTCCCCAGGACCGCATCAAAAATCACGGCCTTTGCCCGTTAATAGATAGTAAGTTAATCAGTTTTCCAACCGCTTCCCTTTCTGGGTGCCCCTATGAAAGGCGTTCAGACACCTCTCCCCCCCCCCCCACAAATATTGTTCACGCGTTGGGTCGGCGTGAGGGACCAAAACAGACGCAGAGCGATCCGACTACGTCTTTTAGCCATGAAACATCAGTAGGCTTCTGAGAACATCATCCACGAAATTAGTTAATTATAATTTTGAATCAGAATTCTCCAGAGTTCATTGAGGCCTGGTGTGGGAGTAGGAACCTAATGAAACCTTAGAAGACAAAAAACAGAGAATGTTGTCACGTCGCACGAGCACGCAGCGAGATAATGGCATGCAAAGATGTGCGCGTGCGAAGTGTGAATCAATCAGCAGCCATATTACGTCAGGGAGGGAACCAATGACATGTCCATGGCTCTAATGGCGAAAATTCGCTATTCACGATATCGCTTCGATATACTCTTGCTACTAGGGCTAGCACAGTCCCAAGCAGTTCTCTTAAACAGCATGGAGTAAGTGTTTGGCAGTATAAAAGAGCTTGATTTGACGCGTAAACAACAGTCTTCAACCACTGACGCCCTGCCCGCCGGACTGCCAGCGAATCCAATAGGTCAGTCTGTGCGATCGGCCCTAGATTTCAAAGCATTGAACGACAATTTATAGGACAGTTTCTATCGCAGTCAACTGGTAGGCAATCCATTATTTCATTATTAATTCCATTAGGTTGCATTCCTCACGTGCCTTGGTAAACGAGCAATTGATGAGTTCTTCAAGCGCATATTTTATGACTTATTTGTGGACGACCTAAGTCTACCTATAAACTTTAAAGGCAGAAAAAATAAGGACGGTCTGTCAGGATCTAAGGTTTTCGAAGTGATAATGGATATGCTAAAATATGTCAATCTATGGCCTATATAACAGAAGTTTTTGCTGCATGGAATGCCGACGGAAAGGTGACCTTTGCTGACCTGGAGTCAGTTGGAGTCGACCAAAACGGTCACCTGACACACTGGCAAAGCCGGTTCAGAAAGAAAGCTGTACAACGCATACCAACGGTTAGTGTATCTTTAACAGTAATTATTTATTATTTATCAACTGTAGAAAGCATATGTGGACTGTCGTCATTGAACTCAGAGGGTACTTCTGCATCGCCGATGGATTGCCTCAACGCCTCCTATGAGCTGTGAAACAATGCCATCCGCACTTGTACATATATGGTTTCGTATTTTTTACAATACACACTGTATTATTAGACAAGCTTTTGCATTACACATTTGCTGCATGTGAAAGTGGGGTCATTTGAGCGTCTGTCGGTCGCTTGGTCTGATAATTATACTTTGGTCATTCAAATTAAATGATTAATAAGATGGTTAAAACGTAAATTGAGAGGAAAAAAACTGCTACTAGGAATATATTAAGGGTGGGCGCTGGTAAAGGAATCGCCTGTAATGCTGTTTGGCCAGCTGTCACCGTTTTTGAGTATCTCGAAAATTTGATATCACCTCGATATACATCCGCCTGACAAAATCGCTATATAGTCGATATGCCTATAGCGATAAAGTGACGTCACCCCAATATCGCCTCGATATACGCTTGTTACTAGGGCTGTAATCATAATCGATAAAAACTGCGAATTGACTACAATAACCCTATTTTCGCTGGATGAGGGCTCGGTAACAGATTCAAAAACTCAGACGAATAAACGACTACCCGCGTGATTGTTTAGTATTTTTGTATTTTCAGTGTATGATGCAAAAAAACACGTTTTAAGCTTGCGAGGGTTTCTTGATAGCAATCTATTGTCTCAGGAAATACAACCGCGGGTGCTGACGGTCAATTGGAGGTTGATTTAAAACATGTTAATTATGCAGACAACAAGACTCTCTCTCTCAACGGTATAAGGGCTATGAGGACTCATCTGAAAGCAACACCCTGTAATTTACAGACCTATTTTCCAAAAAAGGTAATAAATAGGGAAAAATTTCTTAACATCTGCTGAATTTTTCTTCCAGCATGAAGTTCAGTACAAAGCCGCAATTAAGGAAAGTTGACAGACCGCCTGGGCGTACGCAGCTTAATCTAGTGTCAGTGTGGAGCCGCACTGCAAAATGAAGTCTTCAGAAAAGTCTGCATAGTTTGCGGTTTCTGATCTTGGAAGCCTTCGTCGGAAGTGGTTGTACTTGAATACTAACCTCAAGCTGCCTGTGAATTCCCGTACATCTGTCGTTTTGGGAGACTCATGCAGTGTTGCGGTGGAGGACGGGAGAGGGGGCGACAAGAGTTAAAAATGGGTGTTATCTGTCTGCACAAAGGTCCAAATAGTTCTGTACGCGGCACTTTCTTGACTTCGGTCAAATGCTGGAGAGCTTCCTGTCCAGACAGAGCAAATTCAAAAGTTGAGGTCTCGTAAAACCTCGCAAATTTTCGCTCCGGAATCTGCGCCTTCATGAATTCGCGTATTTTTCCTCAGGACCTAATACTTAAGAGTTGCAAGTTCGTAGGTATTTTCGTGACTGACAAACTGTATATATCATTTTCAGCATTTATCTGTCCAGATGAGATGTGGGCGCGCACAAGCTGGCCGATAGCAGACGTGCATGGAATCTCATGAATTTCACAAGAAAATCCCTGTTACACAAAATCAGACCAGGTTACATCTCCGAAAGTTTTATAGAATTACGTTGTGGCAGAGGAACTTGATGGTATGTTACCAGTTCTTATGTGTGTATTTGTCTACGGTTATAAATATCAGTGAGGCAAAGAAATCTGCACGCACAAAAGTTTATTACTGAGTGTTATGGCACAGAACGTCACAAATTTACTAAAAGTTTATACTCAGTCCGCTCTTTTTCCCTGCATTTAGCTGATTTTTTTGAACTCAAAGCAAATATTTCGATCTCTTAAAAGGGATATATGTAAAATTTTCTGATTAATAATAATGTTCGTTTATAGAAAAAAATGCAGATAGACAGGCTTTTTCAATCCGTAGCTTCCAATAGCTTAGGAAAATTTATGGATATCACGCAACGTTGGATTTTGCCCGATTCTGGCCTGTTTTTCCATCAGTAAACAGATCTGAAGTGAACTCACCTTCAGTAAACAGCTTCCTGCACCTCAGTACAATTCAACAACCGAAATAAACGACCTCAAATATGTGGTATACCCCCACTTGAAGCTTCGGTCTTGACATTTCATGATTTAGACAATCTTCTGTATATACAGTATCTAAGGTATCATACTGTATGGAATAAATAGTACAATATTGTATGAGTTTACTGTTACTTGTTTAATTTCTGTGGAATATTAAAATTACAATATCGATTTTTGAGGACAAATTAAGTGTACAGCCTATGAAGGTATATAGTTAAAATCCTTTGTTAGTTGCACATGCAAAAATTTGAGGATTTTAGAAATTTGCATTAGGTCTAGGAAAGTAACCCACGCGAATTTCGGGGTATTACTGTACGATTGGAAAATGTCGCAGGTATATATCAACTGTGTGTATTACCTAACAATCCACGGACGAAAGTCTACACAACAGCATGGTTCTACCACATTGCGTACGAAGTACGTGCAAAACTGAAATAGCACGGTATACTGATAGGCAGATTCTAGCCGAGGACTTTGGCATCCATAATTATCAAGGTGTGAAAATAATCCAAATAAATTGTGTCTGACATTATGTACACCTTAGAATGTCAGAAAGCAAATCTTTCTAATTACAGTCGACAGTTGAAAACATTGTCCACCTTGTAGAAGGTAACTGCTCTATGAAAACGCGGTCCCGTTAATAATTTGTAAAGTAGTATTTTCTCTCAGATTCACAAAAGTAAAAGTTAAAATTTATGATATCCTATAAAACACAACAAAAGAGCACAATCAAGATTTGGTCTAAGGTCAGTGAGGTCGGTTCGCTCGATGAACTACCATACGTGAAATTATCGAGGTCGGCTGCACCAGACATGATCGTTTCTTTGCCAATTAAGGCAGATAGGCAGCGAAAATCTCAAGAAGCTGAGATAACGAGTGAACCATTTTTCTAGCAATTGGTCCTTTATACAGTGGATGCACTAGCGCATGAAATGTCAACTGTACTTCTGAAATATCTTTAGCTTCAAAAATACTTTTTAAGTAGAGTTGTAATTTTAACTGTCCTGCAGGGAGATCCCAAGGTATTAAAGTAATATTACGATGCTGAAGTTTAAAAGAGCTTCTTTCCGGCCGCTTGCATAAATGGAACTCCCTATAAATGAGTACTTCAGTGGTATGCTTTTTTCTCATTATTTTTCTGTGTCTTTATAAATTCAAATATTGTTTATAGAAAGCATGCACAAAAATACTATCTCTTGTAATCATCCGGTAGTAAATTACGTCTTCTTCAAACATTATACTTGAAGGAAGGGTATTTTTCAGTTTAGGGTGAATTTCTAAATTCCTGAATAATTTTTGAAATCAACTTATTCTTTCATCTGCATTCGGGGATTGCATAATATGTTTTGCGTGCAAAGAAAGTCTTGCATTTATATTCGTTATTAAGAAGACGTAATATAGGGCTCGTAGAATTTTCCAGTGAATGCGGCCCACATAGTACGCTTTACAATCAAAATTGATAACTGGAAAGTTACGCTGCTTTATGAATGGAAATTTCATAGCCCTGAAAAACCTCATTGGAAACTTTTTTACAACCAAAATAAACCTTTTTCCTTAGAATAAAATTTGAAGAAAAGCTAATATGATACCAAAAGAATCCAAGAAAGGGTATTTTGCTGCATTTTTAAAAATATATTCGAACATCACTGGAAAAATGCCTTTCAAGTCATCTGTATGAATCAAAACGCTCTTCAGGCTTTCGGTTAGCATTTCATGAGTAAGCACGTCTACTGCAGATCTTATTTGGCGTCAAAAGCCAACCACAATCAGCCAATGAGCGTATGGGCCATTAGAATGGTCTGCGGGAGGGGAAGGAAGCAATAAGTACTAAACCGACTCACTGGAAGTGACAAACAGGCAGGCCTGGATTGCACCGGGGAGGGCCAGCTGGCTTTCAGTATAGTTGACCTGCGCAAAGTAGGGGTCCTTCAGCATGCCGTTGAAAATGATGCCATAGCCGCTGATCGTGCCATCAACCAGCATCTGCATGCAAAAGGAGGCACAGAGTACCACCCACGCCCATCCCTGGTCACGTTTGTGAACCTGGTTGGCAGAGGTCGAAGAAAGAAAGAAAGAGATAGAGAGAAACGGAATTGATGTACGCAGTAATGTAGGCGCAGGATCCTGATTCTGAGTCCAAAGGGTCAATCGCCTGGCGGGCCATCTGTTAACGCGGTACAAACTCGTTAACCTGGTCAGCCTGAAAAGTGCTTTGCTCAAGCATAGAATTTTACGTGACGAAAAATGGATCTTGGTAGAAAAAATAGTTGGCTCAGGAGCTGGAGAAGGATGAATCACCCGGTCGGCTGGAAAAATATGACAACTAAAGTTTGGCGGCTTGTTGGGGGTTAAATTGATTACGAATCCGTCACCTCTACTAAGCACTCGGTGGAAAAGAAACAGAAGCTTAGGAAACAAGCACTTAAATATATATAAAAAACAATACCATTTAAGAAAACAAATAGTGTCGTGAGCCAATTCCAGCCGCTGTTAACTTGTTTTTAACTTCTTGGATGCCCAATACGGAATTGGAATACTAATAGAGCAGAGGAATAACAGAAATTTCGGGTAGATTGACACAGTCTATTGGCTTTCCGAAGCAAACAAGCTCTGTGTGGGTGGCAAAGGTCACGGACAGGCAACAAACTGCCATTCCGAATTCGTCCAAGTTATAATTGTAGAGAAGAGGGACGGCAGAAAATACGGGAGATTAAAACAGAGTGTTTTGGGCTTATTCTGGCTTCATAACCCTGACTACCGGTTGATGTCGAAATACAAACATGCGCTCATACACGGCGCAGATGGTCCACAGATGGAGTCTAGCAGATGGGTCATAAGCGCTTCCTCGAAAGGAAGGTCATCAGTGCCTCGCCACTTGTCATTTTACTGTTACTGCAAATCGAGTATTTATTCAAGCAGGAATGGGCGCATTTTAGAAATTGGCTGAGATCGGTCTGATGACTGGTTGCCTCGTCGTGAGCTTTGCCACACATACGGAGCTTGTTTTTTTCGGGAAGCCAATAGATCGGTGTGTGCCCATTCGTTTTTGAAGTAATACTCGTTAATACACGTTTCGGTAATGCAGTTGATCGTGCACTAAATCCCAAGGATATTACGGACAAGGTTGGCGTCAGGATTAGGGTAAATGTTTAACTTAGAGTTGGGATTGATTTTAGAGTTGGGCTTAAAACATTAGAATAGGTACCCTTACGGGTATTTTGTGTAAGGCTACCACTACTATAGAAATATTTATAGTGACGTGCATTTGTTGATGAAGGCTCCCCGATCGCTAATGGAACTCATTCGTTCCGCTGTGCCTTAAGGCTCACTCTCAAGGGCAGCCAGTAGACACAGAGCGGCTAGTAGTAGAGTAGGCAGAAAAATACTGCCGGCAAAGACAAAGGAGACTGATATGGTCATTTTTCGCTTATTAGCCGTAATCAGTTAGTCATACCCAACCCTAGGTGGCGCACCACCTGATTAGACCGTTAGACTTCTGATCAACGGGTCGCGGGTTCGATCATTGGTTGGTTCACAACTTGGGTTGGGTATGGCTGGCTGACGACGGCTAATAAGCTAAAAATGGTCATTCTAGTCTCCCTTATCTTTGTCGGCATTACTCATCTACGTACGAGGGAATAGTCCCGATCCAAACCGGCAAGACAATGGACCCGTGGTTCAATGCTTAGAGCGTTGGACTTCTGATCAACGGGTCGTGGGTTCGATCCTCGGGTGATGTACAATCTGGGGTTGGGTATGACTGGTCGACGACAGCTCATAAGCCAGAAATAGCCATTTCAGTCTCCATTTTCTTGACCGGCAATATTGATCTGCCTTTTATACTACTGGCCGCTGTGTGGCTGCTGGCGGGGCTTGAGAGGGGGCCTCAAGGCAGAGTGGAATGAGTGAGCTCCGTTAATGATCAGTGAGCGTTCATCAACTAATGCAAGCCACCAGTGTTACCGGTGGTTCATATTCCCGTGTTTTACCAAGTCTGGCTTTTAATAATGTTGTGAGATGCCTCCAAATTAAATGTCTTTTAAAACTAGAAGGCTGTGAGTTGCATTTAACATGGTATACGCTACCGGATTCAGTCCGTTTTGCTCTGTAGTATGCAAAAAGTTTTTAATACTGGTTCCTATTAGATATTCCTGCTTTTGGATATAATTTACCCGCCCGTGAACTCTCTCCGTATTCGTATAAATGAAATTTGCAGTTTTCGTTTGTATCTTAATAAGATTCGTTCACCATTTGGTGTTTCCTTATGTCAGAGAGGCCATCTGATGTCGACCAAGTGCAATCTTAGCACTTGGCGCTCACCAATCCCGAATTCAGGGCCAGGTTTTCGATTTCTTCAAGTCTCAGTCTGATAAATGGAGATTAGTGTTCCTATGAATGTGATCGGTTTCCACTGACTTGCCTTTATGTCGCCAGTATATAATGCTCACATCTTTTATTCCACTGAGCAGCCGCTTGATCCCTGTTTGCGTGCATATTTTAATCGAATACCTTTGGATTATTGCATCTATTTAATGCGGATATCGCTCAGCTTCGCGTATTGTAATATTCACTAGTTTTCTAAGCCAGATTCAAAAGGCCGAAAAATCAATTTATTAAGTAAGTTCTTTCATAAGACAGGAGTTTTTTTAGAACTTCTTGCTTCCGCAGAGCAAGTAAACCATATAGTGATTAGAACTGTTCAACAAAGATATGGATGGTTTGTGTACAACCAAAGGTTTGGGAGAGACAATGAAGCAGAGAAAAAAAGTAACTGTTCGGGAACTGTGGGGCTGTCAGTTAATTTTGTTGCAAGACAGTGTTTACTATGAGTTATGGCAGTAACCGCGTGGGCATTGCAGAAGGCAGTGCAGCCTGCACGCCCCACTCTACCTTTGACTTCAAAAACATCCAAACGACCCTTGCATCTTACCTATCATATTAATTGGCAAGTGATCAAATGAATTGAGAATGCACAGCACATGAGTAATTGCGTTTATCCGTTGACTGGAAAGAAGTCAATAGAAACATAACATTCCCTCAGACTGCAAACTTGAACTACTTCAAGAACTCGATACCAGCGAATTCGACTGCTTGCTCTACACAGAACAGCACGAACAAAATAGCCTCGCCTTGTGATGAATAAGGGGTGATGTGTGATTATTTACGCAGTCAGCAGGTGAGCCGCTGACAAATCAGACGATATAGCACCTGAGTAAGGTGCAAAATCGAAAGCTTTTCAAGGTGCCAACAAGACTATAGATAAGGTCAAGGGGTAATTTGTTTTTGCTCCGGCCTTATGATGTTGGCCAATATGCTGGGTAACGTCGAAAATAGTTATCTTTCAATATTTCCCTGGGTCCATGAGAACACATTTTTCGCAGTATACTTCAGTATTCTCTAGCAATGGAATTCTGCGGCACGACAACTTCAGTTTTTCGTCACCATGTAACTGCATTTTTTTCCTTGTCCTCGTGTTTTTACGCACAAGAGCAGCCCGCCACTCACACTGCCAAATCAACAATCGTCTCCCAAGTTCTTGTATTAAACGACGCTGGCGATTTGTAGACATCTGCAAACTCATGCCATTTCTGCATAACTTAAGAACTCCTTAACGGATTCATTATCAATGACAAGAGAACAGTGACGAAAAAAGGGACAGGTATGAAGTGGTCGAACATATCAGCCATGGGTTCTTGATTTTGAAGATGAGTGCACAAGACAATGTATGCGGGAGGGAGGCCGATATGCCCCTTTTTGTGTCCTTATAAGACATCTGAGCTTTTATCAATTCACGGTTCCTCTTTTACGGCGGATCTGCAATTACCACTAGTACAGCCAAAGTGATGCGACGACAGGTCCTGATGGTGTCAGTGGGGACTTCCGGTAGTTGAGCCGACGTATGCTTGCTGTATGAGTCTCAAATTTTCGTAGTTTACTTATCAAAACTGGTCCTACTTGCTAGGACTACCAACAGTTCGACTGCGTATCCAACGTGGACCACAGTGTGCGCCACAGCATGGTCGTGCAGGGACGATGACTTGCGAAGCATCTACCACACTCTCTTTCTTTCATCCCCCTGCACTCGTTATCAAGACCAAGTAAAGAAGACCGCAGGTGGGATCGGGCACGGCTGGCTGGCGCGGTGTGAGTCTGCAGCTACGTGGGCCAACGCACCTCACGTCCATACGTGGGCCATTTTTTATGGGAACACATCCCGAATAACGCCTGTCGTGTCCTCATCTAGTCTCCGGTTTGGTCCAGTGCAGCTACCATCCGGCCCGTTTGGGGAGCACAAAACATTTCGCCTTAAGGGTAAATTTATAAAAGCTTCCTGATGTTTAGATGGTGATATAAGCAGTCACACCTCGCCGATTACCAAGATAAATCTACGAGTCTTCATATTTTTGCAGTTTTCTCTATCAGCATAACTTACAACTTGAACAAAGAATGCACATGCTCAATAACCCACATAAACAACTCATATTTTTATACTCTTTAAAAACCGGTATCAACTACAATTTGTTTCAAATTAAAGTACCAAATTTATTTGTTTATGTTTGTAAAACAAATTCTACAAAGATATGCATACGAAATAAGGCGCTTTAGAATTGAAGATTCACATCTTTGATTACAACTGTCTAAGGTGGGTATTGGCTTTATTGCGTAAACATTCTTTGGACATTTTGGTTTCAAAGTCAAGTGCACATGAGCGACAAGGCGAAGGAGCCCGCAGACTTCTAACCAGTTTATGCTGGCACCCTGACCACTTTTTCACAATTTTGAAGGACTCGGCTAACAGTGTCGCTAGTGGATCAGGATTTTAGCACAAGTACATCGTTATAGTTTGTGGGCAACCTGTGAAGGCAACAGCCGTTCATGCGTCGCTTGAATGCCCGTAAGTGCAATTGCCCTCGCTTGCGGGCCCACAAAAGCATCGCTGTTATTCTTGGTACTGTCACTGTAGGCTTCAGCACCCACCCAGCTAAGATTGTTAAAGACTGACGCCGTGGTAAATATTGATGGGGAATAATCAATGTGCAGGGGAGTGATACACATTCATCCTTCCCCCTGTACTCACCCGGAAAAACTTTGATACGGCTGGATGAAAATATGTGCGGTATACGAGACTGCGGATACAACTAGTTTGCACGATCAGAAAGAACAATTCGGAGCGGGACCAACCTTCCTGGCCACGCTGGTGAAGGGCTATAAGGCACATGGGGCACTTCAGAGAACATAAAGACCGAGCAGACAAGGCACAACAGTTACGCGTTCCCTGGCCATAAGTCGGTGGGGGGGAGGGTTGGAAATAAGACTGAAGGTGAATTATCATTGGGGAGAGAAATACAACCACAGCACGAAGTTTATTGACCTGAAATTGTTGGATTCTCACTCGTTTCCCCCATCTCCTCCTCCTCCTCCTCCTCCTCCTCCTCCCTCCTCATCATCATTATCATCAGCATCATTATCATTATCATCATCATCAGCACCAGCAGCATCGTAAAGAACAGGTAGCGAATTTTTGTACGGCCCCAATACTTGCCAAACGAACTATTCTACGACCCTTCTAACAAACACAATCGATAGAGAGGTGTGTAGTATGAGAGCGGTGGCAATAAAGGTAGGGCCATTTAAAGAACGGGAAAGAGTGGTGGCGCATTGGCAATGAAAAGAAATTTGTATGCCTATCTTCATCCTTCAAGGGAGCTGGCTTTAAGCGCCAAATCAGACCGTATTACACACCTAGCTATCCACGCCAACAGAATCGTAACCCTAAACTTATCCATTTATTTGCCTTGCCGGGTAAATATGGTCGTAACATCATCCATTTTCGGTTAGTAAGATCGTAAAACCAGCACTTGCCCCAAAACAACAAAAATAAACAGCCAATGGCGCAGCGCCCCCTAAATCATCTCCCAGGTGGAGCATATCAAGAGTTCAAACGTAGGCACTTATCATTGAGTCGTACGCTTCCTAAACCAAACCAAGGGCTCCCTAGAGTTATCCTTGAGATTTTAATACTAAAAATAATACTCCTTCAATTCCATATCTTTTGGTTGCGTTATATGGAATCTATAAAAATCTTACTAACCTAATAGCCGTATTTTGTAATAAGCAGTTTAGTGGGACTTCGAAAAAACAGCCAAATAAACCAAAATAGACTTTGGTCTTCAGTATGTCTGACATCTTCTGGTCGGATCAGTTAGATGAGATCGAATGTATACGCAGAACTGCGAGAAGCTGGGGCATTTTGCAAAGCTAGGGATCTTTTCAGTGGGTTTCCTTCTCATAATGCAATTTTTTTAACCTTAAATTTTACCCCTCTCTGCACGCTGTTGTTTACCGAACGGAATGTTGTGTAAGTATACGATCTGCGTGCATCTGAGGTGGTGATTAAGTTTTTGCTCGTATGGAAAATATCAACTCAATCTGACGATTATTTTTTCTGTCAGTTTTCTTAACGTGCGCTGCTATTTAAGATGCAGATTTTTGTTTCCAGCAGTTTGGACATGAGGATTTTTCCGAAACTTTGTTAATAACCCTTCAGCTCTTAATCCTGACATCCATAGTTCGATCCATGCACACAATTTTTAGCAACTTTGAGATCAAACCTACGTGTAGAAACTTGCTCCAAAACTACAGCGAGCTGAAACTCCTTGAAAAAATTAGAGATGAGAGTGTTTTGAACTAGGTAGACCAATAGGGTCTTCTAAATTCCTAACCGCTTGTTCTGTACGCACCCTAATCGTGCAAGCCAATTGACCGTACTCAACTACATGTTATGCATAAACTAGCTCTCGCCCCAGGATAGTATGTTAATTCTGATTGGTCCAGTTGTTGCTCGCAGTTGTCAGGCCAAAAGGCTTCCTGTGTTTTGTACGAATTCTCGGCAATTATACGGTGAATGGCACCATAAAGGTATCAAATATAATATGTAATGAAGACTTATTACATACCGATTTCAAGCATTCACTTCGAGCCGAAAAGATGTTCATTTTTCTGCCTCTCACATGCATGTGCATGCTGCTCGTTTTGGTGTGAATTAACCGACTAGGGTGCGCCGGATTTATCTTCGCACCTTTCTTGCTCAGTGGGTGGATCCAATATCGTAACCAGTGGTAGTAATTTGCACTTGATGTAGTGTAATCAATGTATATTGCATGGCGCCATCTTGCATGTAGTTCAGGGTAATTATTGTCACAATGCGACCTTCGGGTAGATGGAAAATCGATTTCCCAGTGCTGCCCAATTAGAACGAGTGAGAGAGAAGCAACCAATAGGAATAAATAAAAAGTTCTAGTGGCGCTTGGACAATAAATGCTGATGTACTGAGAACGCCCCAATCTACCGATGCGGTCGGCGCGCTAAAACTCAGTGCTACCACCTATTCGCTCTGGCTCGCGTGTCTTGGCCGAAGGTTCGATCCACAAGTCTCGTATAAAGTGCGCACAAACAGGTTTGTAGGATATATGATCTTGGCTTTTGCTAGGGGCTAAGGAGCTTGGTTGAGCTAGTCCGACTGAAAATGCCACTATCAAAAAATATACAACCTAACAGACGAAGTAGTCCATGGCAGGTTTACTTGTTATAAAACGTCCTTGGGAATAACGACCGAAAAGATGGGAAATGTGTGAATGAACTACATTATATTTCCTCAAAACGAGTTATCGGGATGGTCTTTCCGCTCTGGAATGACCATCGGTCATTGATACCTTAAACCCTGATACTGATGCCCCTGAGTATTGAACCCATTTCATTGATATTTCAAACCCAATGTTCTATCTAATGAAGATTCTGAGTTTTGTCCTGAAACATGCACTCACACAAGATGAGAATTCACTAACTTTTATTCTACGTTTTTATTTTGTTTTAGATCCCCGGGTCTTGAGCCCATCCTTGCTACCAATCATCGCAAAATTATACCCACAAAAACTCTGAACACTCCAAATGACAATTTCTGACTGGCGGAAGGCGCGTTGCAACCACTTAGGCCATTAGGCCCAGTCCCGAATAGAAAGCGAAGAAGTGGAACACCAGTTGGGAGGATGCTGTATTTGGGAAAAAAATATTCGAAAAAAGGTTAGTAGAAGTTGGCAACCTGACGATGGCCCACGTCTGGCATCGGGAGAATGACCTTCCTAGTATGCGTTCGGGCGTCATCACAGCGCCTGAAGCGAGAGCACGCCTGAGTCGTCCTTGAGGAGGATTGGCTGAGAACCCGACTGCCGTTGGTGCGCACGTGCAGGTGCTCGCGAGAGGCCCAGCTTCGTAACAGGCTGCCGGATTAAGACCCCTACAGGCAAACCCGGTAGCTCTGAAGGATAAAGCTTCAAACTTGAGAGCTTCAGTCCTCAATTAACCGCGGGTTAAAACTTTGGGTGCGTCAACAACCGAGATAAGGAGGTCACCAGTGGATGGCGGCTAATGTGCATGAAGTGGAAACTAGACATATAGGCGTTGATTCTCAATGACTTATGGTTCCTTAATATGCAAAATCTAGATAAGTTCCAGCTACGGAGCTCCAAGATGAATCGGAAGGACCCATTTCTGTCCTGTCCTCGGGCAAACTGGTGACCACTGCGCTCATTTGAGGGTTTATTCAATTAGAGCCATTTATGACAAATTCTGGTAGAAGATTCCACGTATGCCACACCATCCGTAATTGCACTTATGATTAAAAAATCCTTGAATAAAATCTGATAAGGACCGCCAGTTTGGCAGACCGAATTGTTCGTGGGCGTCTGGCTTTGAATGGACAGCCCGGGCGCAGATGGCTGAAATCGCCTACACCGGTGATTATTCCGAATCACAAAGCCGCGGGAAATTCGAGGAAAATAGGAAGATTTGTGAGTTTCGCATTTTAATGGGTACATCGTGATAAAATGTTACTCTTTTATGCGTGCGCCGCGAGTTTAGCTGCCTCTGGGACGCTGGATTAGTGTTTGTGTTACAGTAGGCTAAGCTAAACTTGCTGAAAGTAGAGCGAACAGTTGTCCAATCCCAAATTTAGTTCTTACATAGAAGTATGCTTACTTATGACTGAGCACTTGTTCGTTAACCTGTATAAATTACACGGGGAACAAAATCACTTTGTCATCAGTGTGTATTTTATCCCAATTTTTCGATAAAGTTATCCAAGAATTCACACCAAATATACTCAGAAAGTAACCATGCACAGGGAAAAAGGAAACATTGTAATTTTACGAGAATGCCTTATTATTCATTCGGTTGGCCCAATCACGAAAAAAATGCGGAAATATCCGTGGAATTCGAAAGAAGAACAGGTAGTGCAAAACTTAAGTACAGCCTAACGCTCTAACCACCGGAGTTTCGAGGCTCCATCGGGAACCTTGAGCTTAATCACATGTGATTAAATATGCCGCCTTTCTGTTCCTCAGTGTACTATGCAACGCGACCGATATCTATTGCACTAGTCCGTGGAAACCAGGAAAACTCGTTTCAGGATGGTTGAATCATGTATGCATTGTCTGGATGTCAATACATCAAGGTTTTATTAAACCCCCTATAAATCAGAAATGGCTAGCAAAACACGTCATCAGTAACCTGACCTAGCTTGCTGGTGGAAAACATTTGGTCAAAACAAACAGCAAACACAACCACTGTCCCCATCTCCATCCCCGTGCCTCCCAACAGACTGCGAAATTGGCGCTCCTCCCTCTGTAAGAATCTTTCAAATAGCCAATGGCAAACCGTTTGGAAAGGAATACAGCTCTGGTGACTCCCAGACTGAGGTTCTCTGTGAAACCCATCACTCTGAGCCAGGTCAACTGGAGGAGGTGAGTGGCGGGATACACCTTCCTTTAGAATTGACTTCCAGTCGTAGAGAGACGAAATGCAGGAATTTGCTGCCCCAATCAGGAACGACGTCGTGAGACGGTTTTTCTGCTTGCCACAGGTCACAAATGGCCGTCACATGACCAGAAGGTTACAACTCCGTGAAAATAAGTCCGCTACCGTCATCAGCTCTGCACCTCACCCCCCTCCCCTTTCCAACGATCAGCTTCAATATCTTACAGGACAGGCTCTACGAAAATCTGCGCACACTCCTAATGGTTGCGCTGAAGGTGGACTTACTGATTCGCTCGATACCAGCGTCGGCACAGACCACACCATCTGGGAGGCAGTGCATGTTCGCTAAGGATCGGTAGCTGCACCAACAACAGCCATCTCGTTCTGCGGGCCTGAGCGGAACACAGCCTTCTCCTGACCATCACCGATTTCCATCTCCAGAGCTGGGGGCGACATGGATGAATTTTCACTCGCGACATGCGCCTAAGTTTGAAGGCGTGAACAGCGTGATTTGCCCCTAAACTGGCCGCGTATTAGATGCGGTGGACCAAAACGGGGTCCAAATCAGGGTGCGGCAGGCGTTATTATCCTGGGAGGCGGTTCCATAAAAAAATGCCGAACATGGGGGTTCGGGTTCCCAACCTGGGTGCGCGTAGATGCAGGCCCCTGCCGCACCACCGACTGTTGCCATTTATGGCTATGGGGGATATAATTAACCTGCGCTTGACCCCGCCTCCGGTCTGCTTGACAATGTCTTGACACCGGGAACAGGCAGGTAAGGGAAGATAGAGTGCAGTAGATGCAGTGCAAGTCTAATATCACCGAAAACTTATTTGTGCACACGCCACCGTCACTGCACCACCCTTCTGTGGAGCATACGGGGACATCGTCGGATTACGACGGTCAAACTGACGTGTGGGATCAGCGTAATGTGCTTGTGAAGAAGGCGACTTGTGGTGCTGACTGCTATATGGGTCTCCACTTCTCAGTTCCAAGATGCGGCACCAAATGCAGTCGTACAGGAGACCACAGGCAAAACTACCATCAAGTAGTTTACATACTTTATTACCTTAAACGGCTGAAAGTCGATTGAATTTTGGCCTCATAGGCACAAGCTGGCCTAGAACATCCAAACACTAAATGAATCTTTTTCGGTCATATGGGCATACACGCCAGCGGGATTTCACCAGATCGTCCCTATAGCTAGCACACATCCTACACCCTAAAACTCATCTATCACCAGCACTAATAAATCCGCCACTACCTAAGCATTGCATCTAGCTCTACCTTCAAACACATCTTTGCAACACATACACCTACCCTAAGACACATAAATGCACGCCAACCCTCATAACACAACGCATTTCTCCTGCAATAAACACGCGATTCACTTTGATCACTGCCGACTGAAGAGTTCGATGGCTGCTGATAGAAGTGAACAGGCGAGTTTCAGAAAGCAGTTCAGGAGAATAAGATGCGATCGATGGAACAAGAAGTTTATGAGCCTGATGTCTCAGATTCTTACTAGAACCCAGCATCAGATACGGTTGCAGAAAGGGTGATATATGCAAAAGGTGAACAGTACTTATAGTAGGTAGTGGCCACGTGATCACATGTGTACTACAATTATCAGCTCTCAAGTTCATCGCTGGGGGCCATAATTGATGCTATGATTACGTGGCCGTCCACGTCCGAGTCGTTTATGGCCGTGATTTCATAACTCAGGCTGGCGTGATAATGAGTCGACAATCGGGCTCACTGGCTTTGGAGGTGTTGGGCACCCGCACTATCCGCAAGTGACTGATTCCCCTGCTAAGGCAACTTTCAGCACAGAATATGGGAACGGGTGGTCAATACGCTTGTTGATGGCTTGTGCACCTGAAAATTATAACTTATGCAGCTTGCTGCTCACGTGGTTATCACCTCTTGCGAGAATTTCGGCCTCATGAAACTTGAAAATATGGCCAGGTCCCGTCGAGTGAGCCGCAACCTGAGAGCTAGCCTCTTTCCTACTTGCCCTATCTGCGTAATCGACCATTCGCGTTCGGAGTAATCTCTTGATTTTTCCGACGTAGTTGCTTTGTCCTCAACTGCACCAGATTCTGTAAATGACGCCAGAAATTCCCTATCATGGCAGTGGGTCTTTCGGTCTCATGGCCCGGTCCCTGATGGTTGTCTCTGACTTGTGTGCAGCCCCAGCTCCAACTGGAGTGAGAAGGCGGCTGATGGCTGTCGAGACGTTCTTCATGTACGGAAGAGCTCGTCAAAATTTGGGGCCGGTTTATTTGGTCACTCTTGTCGTTCGCGTGTGCAATGGTTGACCAAGTTGCATGGGTAGTCATTCGCTCTCAGTGCCCATTCAAACATACTGTAATTCAGCAATCTTGTCTTTCTTTTTACTGCAATGCGTCCCACTGTGCCGGTATAGCGCGGTAACTGATCGGGTGGTTGCTGGTAAAATTCAGTACTTGCGTCGTTTTTATCGCTTGCCTGAATACTTTGACTTTTAGGCCACCAAAATCGTTCTGGCAACTGAGGACATCAAGAAATGCCAGCTTGTTTTCCTTCTCTACTATCGTAAACTGAATGTCTGGAAGAACGCTTTTAGACATTCTTTGAATGTCGGCAACTGATCCCATTCGACGATGACGAAAGTGCTACCCACATACTGAGCACAGAATTTTTCGGGCTGTGGTGCTGGAAAACCATCGACTCAACCGTTGCAAGACTGCCTCAACTATGAATCCTGACTTCGGCGAACCCATTGGCGCGCCCTTCACCTACTCGTAAATTGTTCCAGCAAACGCTACGTCTTGAGATAGAGCTTCAGATAGATTTGGGCGTGCCCGGAGCGATTCTCCCCTTTATCGTATTTGTCTCGGAAATTTATTTCTTCAGTCTCGACTGGATGGTGAAATCACGGTCATTATCGACTCGGGCGCGGACGGCCAAGCCATAATCACATGAATTACGACACCTCAACGGTGATCGCGAGACCTGCTAACTGTTTTACGCATGTGATCGCGTAGCCACTGATGATAAGTTCGAGTGAGAATCCGAAACGTCACACCAATAAGCTTCTTGTTCCAGCATTCGCATCTTATCCTGAACTGCTTCCTGGAACTCGTTTATTCGCTTCTATCCGCAATAACTATACCTCACCAGGAAATTTAGTTCTTTGCCGGGAGTCCAAATCAGGTATTAAACAGTCTCGGGTTCAACTGTTATAGTGCATAAAGGGATAGGCAGAGTGCGGAATTCACTTCGAGAGGATACGGAGTGGCTATTAAACAAAGATGCCACCTAGCGTTTAACCTGCATCGGCGCCTGTAGTTAGATTGTACCGAAGGAAATGGCTACAGTTGGATAACAGCCTTGGCAGATTAAGTCAGTCAGCTTGATTCTTCAGTGTTTATTATTTTGCATGTGCAGCCTGCTTCTGGTGCGTCCTGAGACAGAAGTTCCGAAGTCGGAGGGTATGGGCGTGTTCGAAGCGATTATCTGTTTCATCGTATTTGCTTCGTAGGAGCATTTCGATATTTTCAACTGCCAGGGCCTGCGGAATAGAAGTGAAAAAGGACGTGACATCAAAAGATATCATGACGTTGTTTGGCAGGAGGGTAATCCCTTTAAGTTTCTCCTTGAGTTGTGTTGAGGAGTTGACTGAGATGTCCGAATGAGCGTTTAGAAATTTCAGATGTCAAAACAGCCACTTCGTCAGTCCATAGGTTTGAGTGCCTTTGCGTGATACGATTGGTCGGAGAGGAGCGCCCTCTTTGTGCACTTTTGGGAGACCTTAGAATCAGGCGCTCTCGCCATGCGTCGGTCGATCGGTGATATTGCACCGGAGTACGCCATTGCCAACAGCTTCCCGTTGATCTCACGTGTCAGCGTTTTTATGTGGTTGCATTCGCATGGGACAAAGGACTGACGATCCTCCAACATGCTTTTGGCTATCTGTATGTATTTTATCCTGTTCAGTACGACCGAAGAACGCCCCTTGGCCGCAGGCACGATAACCAGACCATTTTCGGCCCTGAGTTCCTTATATGCATAACGTTCTTTTTTCGAAAGCGAGTCGGGCAGCCTATGAGTCATGAGGAGGGATGAAACTTAGTGGCGGATATGATTCTTCGCTCGTCTGTCGCTTTCGTCTGGCTGAGGATTGACTCCAATACTGCAACCATGTTGGTAGGTTTGGTATCGGCTGTGTTAAATGGGGCCTCATGTCTTAAGACCAGTACTGGTTCCTCCGTCAGCTCTTTTGACGACAGATTGTGCACCAATTTGTCCTTTTTACGTGACGTTGGACCAGACAGCTTACAAAACTTATCCCCTAGTGCTGCTTCGTGTGTCGTCCTCTGTTCACGGGTTCGTTCGGCCAACCTTTGTTGAAGTAGTTCTGTAATGTTCTCACCCATGAGCACACAACGCTTTGCCTTCTCTTGGTCAGTCCACTGACGATATTTTCGAAGCCTGTATAGGTGACAGACAACTGAGCCAATAGATTTATCCTTGAATTGAGGCTAAAGTCCCCAAATAATCAAACCACGTAGCTTAAATCCAGCAGACTCAGGAAATGAGATCAACATTTCACTTAAATACCTGATACCTGATGCTTCTGCATAATCCCGAAGTCCTCTTGATGCGTATTCCAAATAACAGTTCGCTCAACAGAAAATAACAGAAAATATGTAGCTAACGTGTCATAGTGTGAAACAGGATGATCTGGCATTCATGACTATGTCGAGGGTGGTCAGCATGCCTACGTTCCATTCCAGAAAGAACTGAACGAATCTGCGACAGAAAGTCGGAAAAACGGCCGGGAAAGATCGAGGATACCAGCAGCATATCAAGCTAAGCGAGCGCCATTACAAATTTTAATAGCTTGCTATTCGGTCGGATTTGTTCGTCTCGTTTTTCAAAGGCGCCTAACCGAAACAACTGGTTCCTACAAGATTTAATTATCTAGAGGTTATAGGCTATTTCGCTGGGCGGGGTATCATGCTTTACACCAAAAGAAGCCAAAAGAATGCTCAGCCTCTTGAATTTTTACCCCCATCTGCAGCCTAAAGTATGGTCCAATTCGAAATTCAACTTTTGTCAAAATTAGCTTTTACACCTCCGCTTGAGAAGGTAGTATTACTGGTTACCCGGCTAACCATCTATTTTTATGCATTCGTTGACACATTTCACAAACATCATTAAGCTTATTTTTCGGACAGTAAAAAGTGTGAAGAAGCCTGATCAATACCAGAATGTTCAAATGTTTATCTATCAAGGTAGTTAGAGAAACGATCCCATTCTTCTCCTATACACACCACTCTGAGTATTCGCTACAAGGCAACTATTCCGTTGACCCTCGGCGTTCCGGGATTATTGCACAAATTTTGTTCCCAGTTTCCTACAGGGGCCTGAATATGGTTCAAGATGTTGCTAGCACCACTGAAAAGGTATGTACGATACTTGAAGACATTGATGTTAATGAAGCTCTCCGGAGGGAAACACATGGTTACCTAGACTAGACTGCGCTGCTAGAAAAGTTTTATAAACAAAATTGCTGCTTAAATACATTATAAGTAGGACAAACTTTTACACCAATTATTCAGCTGTCAAGTTTATTACTGAAATTATGGAAAACTCCTAAAGGAGTGGTAAAAATCCGTGAATGCAGATGCCAATTTAATTTTTTAAACCAGCTATTATCTAGGTTGGGAATTGAAGAGGGATTCAGTGGAAGATGTCCGGCGCTCAGATATCATAATGGGTCGATATCCACTTACTGTAATAACTACGTTACTATTTATGATGTTGTTGTTGTTGAAGAAGAATAAGAAGAAGAAGAAGAAGAAGAAAAAAGAAGAAGAAGCAGGAACTTAAGATTCGATACCAGCTATGTTTGACATCCAAAATGCAATGGCTTGCCGTGTTTTTTCTTAAATTAATCTTCGCAAATAGCAAATTTTCTTAGGCTCCTCAAAAACTTTTCTAGAGAAAACGTTTGAATGTACCTTATTCTCTAAAACTAATGAACATACAATGTATGTACAGTACAATAAATTCCATGTCATTAAATTTCAACCTGAAATTCATGGAAGTTGATCTGCATTCGAAGAAATTACTTAACTAGGATTGTACGATTGAATATTGTGCAGCCTAATCTCAAGATATTTCAGTCACTTCAGGATGTTGGCTTTCTGACCACCCTCAAAAATCATACTCGGCGAAAATGGATACTTAAGTACAATGACGTTTTCACATTAATTTTAAATGACCTTATCAAGTCAACTATATCTTATAGAAGACGCACGAAAATATTTTTTTCTTCTGCCCATTTGGTGGCAGATTACGTCATCTTCAAAATGCATGCTTGAAGAGCATGCATCTTTCGACTATTTTTAAAAAAACGTTTTCTATTACCGAATATTTTTGTACACGATCAGTCTTTACATTTGCATTCAGGGCTCCTAAACTACATGCTGGATGCATTCTGTCAAAAGAAAATCACACATTTCTCGAACACTACAAGGAAGAGGTCAAGTGGATGTAGATCATGTTGTACACTTTAATAGACGACATTAATAAATTGACGGCTACGATGTATTATGAACGAACATGTCACAGTCTGAAACGATTTCATAATTCGAAATTTTTTAAAACTGAAAGATACCCTGTTTCAGTTTTAAAATATGAAGGTATAATTTTCTACTAAATGAGTTCAAGAAAGAATATTTTGTGCATTTCTTCTAGAAACTATATTTTAATTTAAAAGGACATTGAAATTGAATGAAAAAATTATGCTACTTAAGTAGCAATTTTTTACAGAGTACGATTTCCACAGGCGGTCAGAAAGAAGCCTGTTCAGAAGACCACGTCCTGACGTGACGGAAATATTTTGAGATTGAGCTGCAGGATAATAAAGCTTACTACCCTACTTCAGTAATTCGTTTGCATCCAAAACGCATCTCTGAATTTCGGCTGACATTTCATGACATTGTAAGAAATTATTTTGTAGAAAAAAAACAATTTTTCTTTCTTTGAGCAATCAGTGTCCGTGATTTACCCGTTTCGGTGGAGAAATTACCGAAATAAATTCTCCTCGTATCTACTGGCCAATATCACGTGCAGTGTCTTCATGTATATAGCCTCCCTTAAAAAAACATTTGCGCAAACTCACTTAGCGGCGAATGTTAGAAGGTCGCGGTAGTTTGAGAACGTATCCGTGTTACTATGATAAGGAAAGAGCGCGCACATCGGGCTTCATCCTTATTACCCGTCAAGGATCCGAATAAAAGTGAGTCAGGTCAGCTAGGAATTATATCACGCATATTGTTTAAGCGTGAGATAAAGCCATTAGATCCCACAATCCGTACACTTTTCGGGACAACAAACTCTCGCGCGACCCTACTAACCCGGCAACGAAGGCTAATACTAACGAAAACAATGGATAGGGGTAGGAGTAAGTTGGCTCCCTTCTTTTCGTCATTTAGCCCCATTCATAAAAACCCTATTACCATTGGTTCCGTATTACTCACTGAACTATCCTTTCATCCCTGATTTGGGACACATAGTACGATCTTACCCAGGAGTATATCCACAAAGTTTCCCTTGGAATGGTTCGTACAAATGTTCTCAGTCCACTTCATTTAGCAGCGGCTTAGACTCACAACCCTTGCTTGAAAATAAGTCCAATGTGAGGCAGTGCAGCATAGGGTTTGCACATCTAGATCTTCTCATGGGGATTCTAGGTTCTTTCAGTGCACAAGAAGTGGGGCTTTGTATCCTTTTTGGGTCAAATAAGGGGTTTAGGGGTACTAGTTAGGGGTAACACCACACAGAGAGCCTTTGATCGCTCCGTATGTCTCGTACAGCTGGTGAATACTCCTGTGGCCGCCTCTAACTGGTACCCAACTCTCACCTGTGGCTCCTCGAAGTTGGGTTCTTCCCAGCGGCCACACCGTGGGCAACTGTCACGACCGGCGGGGTACACCAGGTGAGGGTCTCCGGTGTTGTGTGTGCCTCCACACCCGGTATGTCTGACTCCCGAACTCCCACCTCCCTCCTCTTAAAAAGTCCTACGGTGGGGGCGACAGCAACGCCGTAGGCGGCTCAGAGTAACTCGGGTCGTTCTCCCACTAAAACAAAACCGTGACTCATAGTGGAGTTCGGCAGCCGTCTGGCATGTCCAAACAGGCCTATTTAGGGACAGCACTTCTTGACTCCTCGAAGAGGAAGGGGCTAGAAAAGGTAGCCCTTACCAAATTCTGGTTATCGCGTCTTCTGCAGCCGGCCGCGGCTGGCAGATCGCGAAATACGCGGTCGTAAAACTTAAACACACAACAATACCCCCATCACAATCCCCCTCGCCATACTCTCCACGATGTTCGTGTGAGTCCACTCACACTATCAGCCTGGAATGTTCGTTCCCTTTTAGACAATCCTAGGAGCAACCGGCCGGAACGGAGGACGGCACTAGTCGCTCGGGAACTGGCGCGCTACAAGGCAAGCAAAATCCCTATAAGGGGTGGACGGACGCTTCGTAAATTGCACGGTTCAGCGAAATCCAGAACGCGAGTCAGACAAGGGTGAAGCCAAGCGTTAGCAAAGAGACTCCCCGGGCCAGCCAGGCACGCCACCGCGCATCCATTACGGCCCAGCGGAGCGCAGTTCCGTTACAGTTATAGCTAATTTTAATGGACATTTAAAGATGCTAAACGTAAAACGTTTCAAGAAAAATTGCAATTACCGTAAGCATTTTATCAATGAAAGTGCTTCACAGAAACCTCCGTCGTCAAGGAATGTGTCTGGCTGCGCTAGAACGAGCCCTTTAAAAAGGCAGCCTACTCAACTTCAACAAACCGAAGTCCTACTCTTCCGGCTTACCAGAACCTGCGGGCTTTCTGTTAGATACTCCAGTTTACAACTTGCTGCTTTTTAATTTCCTCAAAAATTAATTGCTAACTTGGAGTAAATCAGTCTATTTGAAGGCTTATAGGCGTAGACTGAAAGTTGATACTGAATATTCGGGCCGACTTTTTTCAGCCACAAGGGAAATAATCGTGTAATATTCATTAAGCTGCCAACAGGCAGCCAGTAGTATATTTAGGGGGTTACATGTACTAGCTAAACGCCCGGACACGTGTTTCACCGGTATTCTGACGCTGCTTAACATTCCTGCGAGGTCTCTGTCTCATCAGTGGGTCCTTCAGAATTTCTTGCGTGCTTTCTGGTATATAATCCACTTTAAAAATTGCTGCTATTTAATTTCCTCAGAAATAAATCGTTAACTTACAGTAAATCACTCTATTTGAAGGTTGAGAGACGTAGACGTGTTTCATCGGTATTCTGCCGCTGTTTAACACAACTGTGAGGAGCGGCCCACTGATGAGCCGGACCCCTCGCAGCTGTGTTAAACAGCGGCAGAATACCAGCGAAACACGTGTCTGGGCTTTTAGCTCGTACCTCTGCTGTGAGTATGATTCCACCTGCGACCCCAAAATATACTACTGGCTGCCTGTTGGCAATGAATATTACGCGGTTATCTTGCTGTGGCAAAGAGAAGTCGCGCAAATATTCATAGCAACTTTTAGTCTACGTCTATAAGCCTTCAAATAGACTGATTTACTCCAAGTTAGCAATTAATTTTTTTGAGGAAATTAAAAAGCAGCAAGTTGTCAACTGGAGTAGCTACCAGAAAGCACGCAGGTAATGCTGAGGGACCCATTGATGAACCGTACCCATCGCAGCTGTTAACCAGCGGCAGAATACCGGTCAAACACGTGTCTGGGTTCGTACCTCTGCTGTGAGTATGGTTCCACCTGTAAGTACCAGAACTTTAAACCTGTTAAATGAGGGACGGATTTAAGGCCCTGACGATGTTAAAACAAAGACTTAGGACTTTTGACCAATGTACAAAAGGTGTTTTAAGCATAGACTTCGATATTGCTTTCAAAAGAAATTTTTGTGAGACCCAAAAATCTTCCGAATAAAATCATGATGCATCAAGTGGCAGCAAATGTGGCTCGCAGACAGGGTCCACACACACACTCGCGGCTGTATCGACTAAATACTTCATGAGTGACGGAATTCGAAGAAAAGATCGAGAGAAAGTTGACCGAATGTCGCCGATAGAACAGTACTCACCCATAGCGAACTCCGGAGTGTTTCAGATCCAGGCGTAACGAAAGGACACTTTATTTGCAGATGTGACGGCACTTATTGTAAAGCATTTAGTTGTCTCCATCTTTTAAGTTCATTACATAACAAAATATCACTCTCCAGCCACTACCAATGAGCAACACGCGCAGAATTCCTCTGAAAGTCAAACGGTACGATGAGTTTTGGTGTTTTTCCGTCTTGCTGGCCCCTTTAACAGGTGGCGGGCTGCCGTAGAACCAGTGTGTATTTAAACGGGGTTCAGCCTCACCACGCCCTAAACCTGGGTAAAATTCTTCTTCCACCGGAAATTCCTGCCCGAAATTGGTGCTCTCACCACACCTTGGTTCTCCCTGGAGACAGATGTGGGCGAACTAAAGGATTCGTTCTACTTAAAATGTCCAACAGTCTCCTCAAGTCTCAATTGACTGAAGTGCGTTGAAAAATTCGAATAATTTCACTTGAGAGCTCAGCACGACGTTACCGCACAGGGCGGGGGTTAGTCCAATGACACGAGTTCGTTAAGTTCGGATCTGTAAAGCAGGCAGCCCCTCATCATGATAATGTTGAGATGTTTCACCATTGATCCAAGTTTGGCGACGCCTGCTCTGTCCTACTAATTCCTGAGTAGACTAGACAGCATGCTCCAGGTAAAATCCGTTGTTGCCGGATGAATGGACCTAAGAGGTAGGCTTATCGCCTACAGTTGGGATCGGCAAGAGGAAACTTAAAATAGTGTGCTCTGAGTCATCTCTGCGGCTATAAACGGAGAAACAGGCAAACAGATGTCTAATAAGGTTTTATAAAGACATCCCTTTTTCCCTCCCAGAGATCAGCTGGTACGCCTACCATTCGACTTACTAATTGAGGTCCCAACGGGTTGGCTGTCTTCCCCGCCATCGTTTAAGTCCAGACGCGCAATGAAGAGACTGGCATGTGACGAAGGGCCGGGAGCTTTATCCCCGACCGCCCACTCATCAGACGCCGCATCGTTTATTTAGCAGCCAACCCTCACAGACCACCTTTTTAATCGCCACCTGCGGAGGCGGCCAGTAGTCAAAAGCTAAGCCTGGTCTTCAATCATATAGCCCATTAACAATGCGAAGCCCCCGCCTCGACAAAAAACCCCCAGATCATCTCGCTTAATAATGCCAATAAGTTGCCACCTTCGGCGCCCCTCATCATAAGAACTGAAGTGATAAATTGGGTCCGCCCTTATGCTGTCGTAGCAGAGGCTGGCTCGAATCAACTCAAGGCGCCGTATCAGACACGTTACAGAACGTTGTATACTGTTTTTATTCGCTACTTTCCTGCCCCATCTGTAACCAAACTCTGCCACCGCACCCACTGCATCAATCCACAGCACGAGGAACGGATCCAGCGTTTCTCGAACGACTAATGTATGGTGCGTTTCTAGCTTTAACTTATGCTCTGGCTATGCGTCGTGATAACTTTTAATACGCACCTGAGTATAGTGCTAGCAGGATAAAGACTAGCTATCAGCGGTGTTGCCCACTCCCAGCGGCGGCTTATTTAGTCACACGCCTCCACCTCATAATTCATCATGACGATGACTAACTTGGTGTAGGCCTTCACGCGTACTAGACCTGCTTCAGACAAAAACTACCAGCGGTTGCTTCTGAGCAGGCCTGCGGTGCGGCCCCATAGACGTCGGCCAGTTGCTTTTGGTGTTTGGAACGGGTCTTGCCAGGATCAGCATTCGAATTACCACTAAGGCCTTCTGCTTGATAGACAGAATTGTGACTGTACGCACGCATACATAAGACACTAGATACCAATATTCCACTTGCAGCGCTGTATGTGCAATGCAAAACCAGTCCACGTGCCACGTAAGTGGATCCTTAAACCGCCAATGAAAGTAAGTGTGAAAATTAAGTGTTGTAATAATTTATGCGTTTTTGAAAACTAGGAGTGAAATTCAAAAAAAGACTGAAAGAACGCAATACGTGTCAAAATCTGTCCCGGACGCACAGGCTATTAAGAACTACAAAATGATAACATGCAGCATTTTAGAAGGATCAAAATTTAATTTTGGATTTCCTCTAGAATGTTGGGGTCAGGATTCAAGAAGCTGAGGCCCTCAGGTGTATTTCTGTGTAAAGGCTCAGCGTACCGGCCAAAGTCGGCGACGTAAATAGTCTACGAATTGAAATGAATGTTCAAAGAAACCTACTATAGCAGTCGAAACCAAAAACGTGGCCAAGCCGTAGTACATATAGCGAGTATACTCCTGATTCATCCTGTCATAACGCTCTCGCCACGGCCCTTCCGGTTTGGTTAAATCGTCGTAAGAAACAGTGGGGAATCGGATGGGTTTAACATGCGATTGGGCATTTTGGGCAAAGTTAATGTGCTTGAGAGCTAAGAAAGTGATGTAAAAGGATGGAAACCTCGCTTAAGCAGCCCTGAGGATGACCTAGCCAAGATGGATGTCATGAAGGTGACTGTGGAAAGAGGCTAAGCTTCACCTCCCTACAAACTCAAGGTCAGCTGGTTAGCTGACCAATGTATAATACCAGAAGACAGAAGTGGCAAGGAAGGAGTGTTGGAATGTATTATACCGACAGCATGAGGGCTATATTCATACAAAGTAAATGATCTATGTGCGTTTTAACTTATTGTTGCTTGCTCCGTAATCCTTTGGAGCATTTAAATCTTGCTGCATCCATGATCTTCATGTCATTACCGAGAGTATATCGTTAAATTTGGGACATGGAGTGAAAGGCATTATTGTGTTAACCATCGAAAGTTTGATCATTTATATTGTGATACTTTGACTAGCGTTCTGATGAGGTAAAATTCGTCTGTAACGGGAATCTGATTTAGAGCTCCAAAGTGTAGTATTTTACACTTGCTCTTATTAAGCGACAGAAGCCAATGGTGGAAGCATTATTCTAATCAATAAACATTTGTTCGGTAGTTCGGCACACATCTGACATTGTGGATGACTTTCAAAATGTTGAAGCAACCAGTAAAAATGACAAATTCACAAGCCACGTTTTCATAAACTTTAATTTATTAACATGAGGATTAGGGTCGGTCACAGCATGTAATACTGTTGAAACCCGGCCTCAATGGCCGTATTCAAAAGTAGTCATTTTTCGATACAGGCCACTCGGAAGTGACCGAAACAATGCTTGTCTTTAATATCTTTTACTGACATATTAGCTCAAAAATTGGAAGACGAGTTTAGGGATATAAGGAAGCTCCTGAAGCATAATATTGGCGGAGAGAAAGAGATTACCTGTGTTAGAGAAAAAAAGCCAAAACGCAAATAATTCAAGATAATACCGTCTTAGAAGCTTCTGAATTTATGGATTGCAATTCACTAAATGCCAAATTGGATAGCAGTTATATCAGGAAATTTTCTATAGTGCAGTCCCGACTTTAGTCTCAACTTCTATCACGCATCACAACAGTTCTAAAGAGCCCTTATTTGAAAGTGAAAAAACCAACGCGTGGCATGATAGAATTGTGAAACGCCATACCATGAGTATAAAGTCAAAAACAACTCTCGTGAATCCCTCAGGTGATTCAGAGGAAAATATGGTCGGCGGTGTATTAAAGGACGCCCTAGACCGAGATATTTGCAAAATTATCCAAGATTTATCTGAATCAAATGCATCTACCCCAAATGAAATGAATTTCGTTTGACCTTGCTGTTTCAGCACCTGCTAAATGAAATACCTCATTCGGGAGAGAAGGTAACCGTTCGCGCAGCTTTCAGGATCTGATAAAAGGATAAGAAACAGTCACCAACTGTGAGACCATGGCCTATCAAAATTGTTTTTGACAGCAAGGAAGAGACTAAGTTGCTTCTCTCTTTGAAGACCAACCTCCGAAACTCTCATAAGGGTGTTTTTTCAGCGTGAACATTTTCCAGCAGAACGTCTGAAACACCGCGAAGTAGTGATGGAATTGAAGAGGAGACATGCAGTTGAAGAGAACAGCCTAATTTTTTTCAGGGGTCGTTTGATAGAGAGAAACGCGATATTGCTCTGAACTCAGCCAATGCCCATGATGGCAGTAACAAAGTAATATTAGCAAACTCGACATCATTAGCATTTGGCACTGCCAAGTGTTGCCAACTTGCATTTCTGTACGCCAATGCCAAAAGCCTGTATTCGAAGCTCAACGAACTAAGAATACAGGTATCTGATCTGTCTTCTGAAGGTTTACGAAAAGAAATAATTATTTATATAGAAACCCATAACCTCTTATCCAATGAACAATACGGCTTTCGTAGGGAAATTTCGTGTGCAACGAACTTAATTTATGCGATGCAGAGCGGAGCAAAGGCACTCTTTACCATTGAAACTAGCCTCACTACCTCACGCCCCCTGCTGTCATAATCAAATTTACAACTAACAACCATTAATTTCTCGCCTTCAAGTATTCAAAAAGAAATTGCTCGCCTAAAAAATTAAATTCGCTTGGAACTGATAACATTCCAAAGTCACTTATTAAACAGTTAAGATTTTTTTCCACTTTACTGAGCAAATTATTCTCAGTATTTTTTGAAAACGGTGTCTTCCTTGATTATTGGAAAACTTTTATTCAAATTCCAGTTTTTAAATCTAGTTCCCGCCCTGACATTCATAACTATCACGGTGTTCATTAAACGCCATCTCTTACTAAACTCTTGGGAAAACTAATTGCAACAAAATACGGACTTATGCATAAGTAGTCGAATTCTCAACTCCTCCCAACATGGCTTTTTACCGGACCACTCTTTTAAAACCTGCCATATATCTTTTCTAAATCTACTAACCTCTCTTCGTAATGATCATCTATCTGTAGTAGTTATCTATTTTGATCTTAGTAAGGCATTCGATTAAGTGTCTCATAGACAACTTCTAGCTAAACTAGACTTCGTAGTCCCCTTACTGACTTTCTTAGATAATACCTATGTAATCGAAAACAAAGAGGCACGTCGTTTGAAATTGGTTTCGAATTTCAAGTACCTCAAGCCCACGAGTTTTTATTCTCATCCTCAGTGTAGAAGACACGGTGCTGGAAAATTATTAAAGAATTGTCTTTATATTCCCCTGAGTTTGTAAATTGGGACTTCTACCCTCAATCTTTGCTGCTTTCTGAAACTCACGCCGGCTGTATGCCCCCTGCATCTGCTTTCAATCGCGGAAGGGGCTCAAACCAAAGGCTGAGTACTTATATTTTCATATTCTTATTGTTGAATATCCTAACTGACTCTCTGTTAATTTTGTGGCAATTCTTACATGCTAAATTCAAGTTCCTTAAGTTTATTGTAACAAAAAATTGGTCAACGACCTAGTTTTCAATCTGCACTACAAAATTGCTTGGGACCGTCTATCGGCGCCTCTACCCACTCGGCCATATTGGCAGGGGATCTTGTTAAGCAAGTTAATGGACAAGCAGAAAACAATTGTAACTATCGTTATTCTGCTATTTGTTCACCTCCCACTGAACGGAGTAAACGTTCAGTAAGCTTAACTAATGTAACTTACGAAGACGAAACATGTATGGGGTGTTTCAGCCTCCAGCAGAAATTCTCAGGGATGGAGCAGGAAATAAGCAATCTAAGACAAGAAATAGATAACTTAAAAAATCTTTCTCTTTCCCAACTGCTAAAAAGGTCCTGTTCGTAATAAACCTACCACAAAGCAAAATTCGTATTCATATATAGCTTCTTCAAGCTTACATAAAAGTCACATTAAACATATCGCGATTGCTGGACCCGGTAAACCAGAGGAATTTTCGCTACTTCCGAAGGGAGCCCCATCTAGTCCTTACGCCACTCCACCAGTACTTAGTTCGGGTAGCATCAGCACTAATCTGGCTTTACCGCCTATCGCTACATCACTGGTAGACGTTGCACCAACTTGCGATGTTGAAGGGGTTGGCGAGTTTGTAAAGCCAAAGAAGAAAAGGTCTAAGAAGAACAAGTCGTGCAGAGATTTGGCTCCAGCCTGCCCAACATTCGGTTCATCTGGAACTATCAGGCAAAGTGAACTGGTTACCAGTACTCACTCAGCTGAAAGATCTCAGTTACAAACGGGCCCTCGATTGAGTCGAAAACAGAATGTAGTCATTAAAGGTGTCCCGGAGTCAGCGTCAATTATTCCAAAGGAGCGACGTAAACATGGCCTGGAACTCCTTCAATTGCATGCAAAAACGCTGCTAATGGATGGCGAGTCCATTCACATTCTCAAGGCATATAGATTAGGGAAGGCTCTGTTAGAAACTCGATTCAAATATTCGACCAAGGTCTCTTAAAATCATCTTGGAAAACGAGGCACAGGCACAGCTCCTGCTACAGAGAAAATGAACCCTGCGGGATCCACATTCTGAAGTGTTTTTTTCAACCGGAATATGGGCTGAAAGAGCGAATGAAAATGTGACAGCTAATAATAGAACTGGAAACACGAAAGACCAATGGCGAGGCAAATCTCAAAATAAGGGATGGACAGATAGTTCAAGTGAAAAGAGCATTTCTTTGGGCCGAAGGCAGTCATTCTGACAGCCTAACTGTCCCGTTTCAGAAACCAAAAACGTGCCCGCTTTAACAAATCGTCCTCAATGCCAGATCTCTGCTAAATAAGATGTCTTTGCTCCAGACTCTTGTTTTCATCCACCGCTCCGACATTGTAATAGTAACAGAGATATGGGCAACACCCTGTGTATCCGACTCCGAACTCTCTATTCTAGGCTACGCTTACATTCGGAATGATCGACACGAGAGCCGTGGCGCAGGAAGCTGTAGCTATGTTAGGCAACCACATACATTTCTTCCGTTTGACTATCGCCAATTTACCGCGGTAGAAAAGAGCTGTTTGCTCCGAGTAGTTCTAAAAGATAACTACTCCTTACTCGTTGGTAGTGTCTATCACCCACCCAATGCCAGCGAGGATTACGATCTTTGTCTCTTGCAGGCATTTCACGCTGCAACTGACTTAAATCTGAAGTACTGCTTGATTGCAGGTGACCTCAATCTTCCTGAAGTTCTCTGGTTTCCAACTTCCGGTCCTGCAAAGTTCGAAGACCTACTTGAGACCATAGATATAGGCATGTGGAACCAGGTAGCTGATTTTCCCACCCGAGAATCAAACATACTTGATCTTATTTTTTGTAGAGGTTGTCAGCCATGGTCAGTGTCACCTTTAGACTCACTTGGGAATTCTGATCATGCTATAGTTCTTTCTACACTAGACATAGAGGCTGCTGAAACGTTTTCCAAAAAATATAGCTTTTTTCGTGATTTCAGATCAGCAAATATGAGGGAATTGCTAACACACCTAAATTCCCACGACTGGACTAACTTTTTTGTATGTTCGGATGTGAATGTTTGTACTGATAATTTTTACAAAGTTCTAGGTCCAGTCATTTCTCGTTTCGTTCCCCGTAAGAAAATAATTAATGTCAAGGATGAAGCTACCTCCCTTTATCATTCCGCCGTAGACTGCGTAGACTCTCCCGTCGTTTTCATCTACAAAACGACATTTCGTTCCTGCCCTTGATCCAACCAATATTTGAAGAGGCTTAGAGGCTGTCTGACGAAAAACGACAAGTCGATGAGGTTAACTTTGCCGAAAACTCTTCGTTAAATGTTGCGAAGCTCTTTTCGCGCACAGTGAAAGCGCAGAGAAAAACGCAGCACCCCGTACTTCGAGACGCCTAAGGAAACCCAATAGCTGACGCTAAGTTGACTGTTGGTAGCTTCAATGCTTTTTTGTCTAGAACGTTTAGTGAACATGCTGTCGTCCCCTTTCCTAACATCCGGGTTTTGACCGGTAATGTCCTCGAAACCATAACTTTACCCTCTGGGACGTGACCGTAGCCATTCGGCGTTTTCGTCACTCTTGCAGTCCAGGACCAGATGGCGTCCCGGTCAGCGTTCTAAAGGCGGATGCAAACGATATATTTCCGTCCCTTCTGTATATGATATCTAATCTTGCTCATAAAAGTGAAACTTCCCCTATTTTATGGAAGGAATCGCACATATTGCCTTTTTCCCAAGCATGGACGACCTACGTCATTTGACGACTTTAGGCCAATAAATACACTACCAGCAGTCTCGAAGATCTTCGAGACCTTGATCAAAGACAAGATGATGCGTCACCTTAAAGGGAATAACATACTTAATGCGGCTCAGCGTGGGTTCCTCGAAACAAGGTCTTGAGATGCACCCCAGTTCTCTTTCTTTGATCATGTACTACAATCTAGAGATAGCAGTTAGGCAATTTACACCGTTTACTTCGATTTCACTAAGGCTTTTGATCGTGTTGACCATGATCTCCTACTGCTGAAACTTTCCTCCTTCGGCATAGGTAACAAGCTTCTGAACTTAATATTTTGTTATTTGAATGCTCACGCAAAACGGGTTAAAATTTCTGATGTTATCTTCAACCCCACGCATGTGAGGAGCGGAGTTATTCAGGGCAGCGTGCTCGGCCCGCTTCTATTTTGCATCTTTGTCAACGATGTTCCTGATTGTTTTCAATATGGTAGGTCCTTTATGTACGCTGACGATTAAAAATTTGCCTATCGATATAAAACGGTTGATCGCAACATCATGCTTGAGCTCTTAAAAAAGGATCTTCAGGCCTTCACTCAGTGGTCCCGCACATGGCACCTCTCACTTTCTTGGCAAAAGTGCTTCGTTATGGTTATTGGCGACAACCCCCAGCCCCACCTAAGCATAGACAGTCACGATCTAAATGTGCCCGGGGTTATAAAGGATCTGTCAGAGCACTGCGCCCTGATTGTCTTGAAAGCACGCCAAACTACTGGGTTTATTCTCATAAATTTTAAAACCATCAAAATTAGAATCAGCCTCTATAAAATGTATGTCTGGCCTAATCCAGAATACTGCTCGTTTCTACTTAGGCTTCTACACGCGAGTGAACGGAAGAAGATAGAATCAGTCCAGCCCTTCTTTACAAAATCATTTTTCTATTCAGAACACCGAAACCTGTCCTACCAACAACGCTGTGAGTTTACAAGTTTTGACCCACTGTGGCTTCACAGATTACAGAAGCCCCTTACATCTCTGAGGCACCTCGACCACTCCCGGCGCACCAGTCATCGAGATGTATTTTTATTTCTTCCTTAAGCACGCACAGTTAGATACCGACAGTTTTTTTTCGGTAAACGCTATAGCAATCTGTAATAAGCTACGTAGAAGTATCAAAATTCAGCAAATCTATCCCTTGTTTACGCGAACTGTCGTAGTTTCTACATTCAAGACACCTTCCAAAACTTTTGGGTTCTGACTCTGTGGAAACTCTCTTCGGTTCTGATGGCGTTCACGGACTCTGAATCCTGTGCCGGACTTCATGCTGAGGGCAATATTGCTGGCTCTGCAGACCTCAAGCGGCTTATTTCTCAGTCGACAGCGAACAGCCGCTTGCCGACATACCTGCTGGTGCAGAATACCGGATCCGTAACACTGAATGGAGAAGGTCTTCACCGGGCACCTGTGTTAACGCGTCCCTGTCCTGAACTTTTATTACTCAATAAGCTGCAGTTTTTTCTCCTGAAAACACCTGAAACAACGATCAGGAGTTTTTTCACTGTCAGCTGCCTGTAAACTGGCAATAAATAAATAAAATAAAATAAAATAAAAATATTATGACAATGTGTGCAGATAAAATGTACAAATATGTAATAATGTAAGGCAGAACATGTACTGTTCGGGCAATAGTAAGCGATGTTTTGAAATTAATCGTGAACAAGAAAATAGGCAGTGAAAAAAACAACTACCATGTAAATGAAGGAAAATTCAATATTCCTTCCTTTTCTAAAGGATGGTAGGAGAAAAAAAACAGCTTGGGAAAAAAGGGTTTAGTGGTAGAGTAGGCTAATACTACAGTAGCATTTCAGAATTTGATAATAAAACGTTGAAATGGTTCGTTCTTGATCACTAAGGCGCATGAAAAAGCCTCGTGAAAAGGCGTCAGTGAACGTGAGGACTCAGCATCTCAGTATCCAGAATTGAATTCTGAGGATGGTAAGTATCCAAAAAATGGGAGCATTGTAAATCGGGCTGACTCTGTGGGAGTTCTCTTCCGTTCTGATGGCGTTCACGGACTCTGAATCTTGTGCTGGACTTAATGCTGAGGGCAATATTGCTGGTTTTGCAGACCTTAATCGGCTTATTCCTCAGTCGACAGTAAGCAGCCGTTCGCCGAAATACCTGCTGGTGCAGAATACTGGATCGAAAACACTGAAGGAGAAGTACTACACCATGCAACTGTGTCAAAGCTTCCCTGTACTGAACTTTAATCCCTCAATAAACTGCAGTTTTCTCTCCTGAAAACACTTGAAAGAATGATCAAGAGGTTTTTTGCACTGTCAGCTCATCCCTCTGCTGTATATCTCTTTTGACCGTGCCTGTAAACTGGCAATAAATAAATAAATAAATAAAATTTCAGAAAAAGACGAAATGTTCAGCTTAAAAGGGAAATGGACAAAGGATGACATGATATAAATAAGGCAACCACCACCACGTTTTTCAGCGCAATCTTGTTGGTACAAATTGAAATAATCAATACCAAACGACGAGTCAGAAATAAGAAAGTGAGCCCAGGATTCCATGACGCCCAGAACATCTGGATTAAGCTCAAAAGCTACTCTTCTAAGATCTGTCATCTTATTTGTAACTGATCTCGCATTGTATATTTGTATATTTTGAAGGTTTAACAGGCAGTGCCCTTGATGACCTTATCAATGTCAAGTTATCAGTGCATGTGTACAGTCAATATAAATGGTGTACATTTAAAAGTGTTTTGAGTCAAAGCATAACATAACTTCAAATGCGTTTTCACAGTTAAAGGCCAAACATTTTGGAAGAAAGGAAGAGACCGAAAATTTGTAATAGGCTGGTTTTAAGTAATTACGATGTGAGATTCATCGTTTTCCAAATATTATGCCATCAAGCATACTTTTATTTATTTATTTATTTATTGCAAGTTTACAGGCATGTTCAAAAGATATATACAGAAGAGGGTCCAGCTGTGAGGGAAAAAACTCCTGATCATTCTTTTAAGTGTTTTCAGGAGAAAAAACTGCAGGTTATTGAGGGTTAAAGTTCAGGACAGGGAAGCGTTGACACAGGTGCACGGTGTAGTACTTCCCTTTCCAGTGTTATGGATCCGGTATTCTGCACCCGCAGATATGTCGGCGAGCGGCTGCTCGCTGTCGACTGAGAAATAAGCCGATTAAGGTCTGCAGAGCAAGCAATATTGCCCTCAGCATGAAGTCCGGCACAGGATTCAGAGTCCGTGAATGCCATCAGAACCGAAGAGAGCTTCCACAGAGTCAGCATGCATAATTCTTGGTAGGTGTCCTGAATGTAGAAAACTAGTGACAGGTCTCGTTTAACAAGGGATATCTTTGCTGAATTTTGATACTTCTGGGTAGCTTATTCATGGTTGCAATAGCATTTACCGAAAAAACTGACGGAATCTAACTGTGCGTGCCGAGGAAGAAATAAAAATACATCTCGATGACTGGTGCGCCGAGAGTCGTTGAGCTGCCCCAGAGAGGTTAGCGGGTTAAAGGTTAAACTGTTTAAATGTTTAAACAGTAAAAATAGTCCCTTCTGTAATCTGCGAAGCCACAACGGGTCGAGGCTTGTAAGCTCACAGCGTTGTTAATAGTACTCGTTTCGGTATTCTGAAGAGGACGCTCTTTTTGCCAAGAAGTGCTGGACTGATTCTATCTTACTCCTTTCACTCGCTTGCAGAAGGCTTAAATAGAAACGAGCAGTATTCTGGACTAGGCCTGACATACATTTTATAGAGGCTGATTCTGATATTGACGGTTTTAAAATTTTTGAAAATAAATCCATTAGTTTGGTGTGCTTTCAAGACAATCAGGGCGCTGTGCTCTGACAGATTTAGACTACTAGATCCCTTATAACTCCGGGCAAAGTTAGTTCGTGACTGTCTATGCTTAGATTGGGCTGATGGTTGTCGCCAATAAACTTAATGGAGCACTTTTGCCAAGAAAGCGAGAGGCGCTATGTGTGACACCACTGAGTGAAGGCCTGAAGATCCTCTTTTAAGTGCCCAAGCACGATGTTACGATCTCCCGGTTTATATCGATAGGCAACTTTTAAATAGTCAGCGGACATACTGAAAACAATCAGTAACATCGTTGACAAAGAGGCAAGAATAAAAGTGGGCCGAGCACGTTACCCTGAATATCTCCACTCCTTCACCCAGTGTGCGGAAGTATTGAAATATGAGGATATTAAGTTCAGAAGGTTGTTAACTATGCCGAAAGAGGCAAGTTTCAGCTGTAGGTGATCATGGTCAACATGATCAAAAGCCTTCGTTAAATCGAAATAAGCGGTGCAAATTTCAAAACCACTGTCTATAGACTGTAGCACATGATCAAAGAAAGAGAACTGGGGGGTATCACAAAACCTTTTTCGAGGGAACCCACACTGAACCGCATTAAGTATGTTATTCCCTATAAGGTGACGCATCATCTTGTCTTTGATCAATGTCTCTAAAATCTTCGAGACTGCTGGCAGTGTATTTATTGGTTTAAAGTCGTCAAATGACGTAGGTTGGCCGTGTGTAGTTATAGGCAGAATGTGCGATTCCTTCCATAAAATAGAGAAGGTTTCGCTTTCATGAGCAAGCTTAAATATCTTGTACAGAAGAGCTGGAAATATAGCATTTGCATACGCCTTTAGAACGCTGACCGGGACGCCATCTCGGCCAGGACTGTACAATTGACGAAAACGCCGAATGGCTACGGTCAAGTCCCAGAGGGTAAAAGTTATGGTTTCGAGGACGTTATCGGTTCCAAACCCGGGTGTAGGAAAGAGAGTGACAGAATGGTCACTAAAGGTTCTAGACAAGAAAGCATTGAAGCTATTAGCTGTCAACTTAGCGTCAGCTATAGGGTTTCTTAAGGCGTCTCGAAGTACGGGGAGCTGCGTTTTTCTCTGCGCTTATACTGTGCACGAAAAGATTTTCGCAACATTAAACGAAGGGTTTTCGGCAAATTCGACCACATCAGCTAGTCGTTTTTCGTTAGACAGCCTCTCAGCCTCTTCAAAAATTTGTTGGATTAAGGGCAGGACGGAAGTGTCATTTTGTAGATGAAAACGACGGGAGAGTCAAGGCAGTCTACGGTGGAATGAAAAAGGGAGATAGACTTCATCCTTGACAATAATTATTTTCTCTCGGGGAACAAAATGAGAAATGAGTGAACCTAGAGTTTGGATCAATGTATCAGTACAAACATTAACATCCATACATATAAAGAGGTTTTTCCAATCGTGGAAATTTAGATGTATTAGCAATTCCCCCATATTTGCTGATCGGAAATCACGGAAAAACTATATCTTTTGGAAAACGTTTTATCAGCCTCTAGTAAAATAAATAATAAAATAAATAAATTGAATATTTTAGGCCCAGAGAGCCCCGTCATTTCAAACTTGGTATCGCGGTATAAATAAATACAAAGTGGATAATTGCTGCACTATGTGAGCAGCCATATTAACAGCAGAAATGAACAATATGGTAGGCATATCCGATTCAGAACGATTTGCCATTTTTAAAACAAAAGTCAACAATCTTTAACATAAACGGTGTACTAGAAAAGAAGCAGTAAAAAACTCCTACGGTTAAATCGGAGGCGGAGTTCAGCGAGCCGCCAATTTAAAAATAATTAAGAGAAAAAAACTGCTTCACTAAAAAATTAATAGCTAGATGCAATTGGATAAGGCTGTGATGTTGCTGACAACGTATGAGGGGTTCGGAACGCTCCTCGTCGGGTGAGAGATAATATAGCAGTCAGAGCTACTGTTTATAACCACCAGTGGAGGTGAGAGAGGACGAACTCATCGTGGACACCAGGGTCAAAACGAAGAGAGGGACAGTAGAGGTCATGAGATCATCATCGAGATGCAACCTTGCCGACTGCATAGTCCACCAATCAAAGAGGCAAAACCATCCGAACCCGCCTTGATCCTCAACTGAACCTGGAGACCATCGTCGGGGTTGCAAAAGCGAAGGAAAGTACCAAGGTTGTCAAGACTTGGCGATGCTAGTTTAAAAAGGAGGGGGCGAAAAAGTGAATGCAAAGATTGACTCTGCAGAGCATGATGGACACATAATAAGAGACCAATATAATATAAAGGGAGCTGCCTCAAATACCAGGAGGACCCTTTTCGAAATCCAAAAGTTGCGAGTTAGGGAAGGAAACTAACAATAAGGACTTTATATCTTCCGAAGTTAAAATGTTTGCGTTAACTTTGTTTTCTAGTGTAGAAGGAACTATAACATGGTCAGAACTACCAAGTGGATCTTAAAAGTGACACCAACAATGGCTGACAACCTCTACAGAAAATAAGATCAAGTATGTTTGATTCTCGGGTGGGAAAATCAACTACCTGGTCCCACATGCCAATATCTATGGCCTCAAGTTTGTCTTCGAACTTTGCAGGACCATAAGGTGAAGTCATCTGCAATCAAGCAGTACTGCGGATTTGGGTAAGCTGCGGTGTGAAATGCCTGCGAGCGACAAAGATCGTACTCCTCGCTGGCATTGGGGTGGGGTGCAATAGACACAACCAACGAGTAAACAGCAGTTATCTTTTTAGGAAAACTCGGAGCCAACAACTCTCTTCTTGCGCGGTCAATTGTCCATATTCCAACGGCTGCAATGTAAGTTGTTGCTTAACATAGATACAGCTTCCTCCGCGATGGCCCTCGTGTCGCTCATTCCGAGTGTAAGCAAAGCCTTGAATAGAGTGCTCAGGGTCGGATACACAGGGTGTTGCCCATGTCTCTGTAATTTTAACAATGTCAGGGCGGTGGATGAAAACCAGAGTCTGGAGCAAAGGAATCTTATTAAATAGAGATCTGGCATTGAGGATGATTATTTTAAGCGGGCACGTTTTCGGTTTCTGAAACGGGACAGTTAGGCTGCGAGAGTGACTGCCTTCGGCCAAATAAACGCTTTTTCACTTGAACTTTCTTCCCGTCCCTTAATTTGAGATGTGCCTCACCAGTGGTCCTTCATGTTTTAAGTTCTATAATTTATTGTCGCATTTTGATTCGTTCTTTCAGTCCATATTCCAGTTGAAAAATACTTCAGAATGTGGAACCCGTAAGGTTGATTTTCTCTGTGGCAGGAGCTGTACCTGTGCTTCGTTTTTAAAGATGATTTTAAGGGGTTTTTGTCGAGTATTTGAATCTGGTGTTGACAGAGTCTTCCCTCTTCTATAGGCCTTGAGAATAAGGATGGACTCGCCCTCCGTTAGCAATGTTTTTGCATACAATTGAAGGAGTTCCACGTCATGTTTTACTCGCTCCTTTGGAATTACTGACGCTGACTCTGGACCCCTTTTATGATAACATTATGTTTTCGACTCAATCGAGCGCCCGTTTGCAACTCATGTCTTTCAATTGGGTGAGAACTTTTAACCAGTTCACTTGGTCCGATAGGTCCAGATGAACCGGGTGTTGGGCAGACTGGAGCCAAATCCGTGAACGACTTGGTTTTCTTAGACCTTTTTCTCTTTGACTTTACACATTTACCAACCATTTCAACATCGCATGTTGGTGCAACGTCCAGCAGCGATGTATTGCTGGGTTGTAAGGCCAGATTATTGTTTATGCTGCCTGAGCTTAGTGATGATGGTGTGGAGCAAGGAGTAGATGGTTCACTCTTTCGAAATAGCGAACCGTCCTCTGGTTTACTGGGTTTGGTAAACGCGATGGCGTTTATGTGGGTATAAAGTAAGCTTGAAGAAGCCATGCATGCATACGAATTTTGCATTGCGGTAGGTTTTTAACGTACAGGAGCTTTTTTAACAGGTGGGCAAGAAAAAGATAAACAAATCTTTTTCTTGCATTAGATTGTCTACCTCCTGGTACAACCCAAAGAATTTCTGTATGAGACTGAAACAACCCATACAAGTTACATCTTCATAAGCTACATTGACTGAGCTTACTAGACTTATTTTGCCCGTTTAATGGGAGGTAAATAATTAGTAGAATAACGATAGTTGCTACTATTTTCTGCTAGTCTATTACTTCGCTGACCAAAATCTCCTGTCAATATGGCCGAATGGTTCGAGGCGACGATAGACGGTCCTACGCGATTTTGCGGTGCATGTGCGAAACTAGGTCGCGGACCAATTTTGCGTGGGCAATAAATTTAAGGCACCTGCGTTTTGCAAAATTAACAGAGAGTTGGTTAGGATATTTAACAAGTATATGAAAATATAAGGACTCAGCCTTTGGTTTGAGCCCTTTCCACGATTGAAAGCAGATGCAAGGAGCACACAGCCGGCGTTTGTTCCAGAAAATTAGCGAAGATTGAGGCTTGCGATTCCATTTGAGATCAATCCTGGGTCAGGGAAGAATCCACAGCGGTGGAATTTCGTTTTTTTAAAGCCTCGGAATCCTTACGTCAAAGACACAATTTACGAACTCGGGGAATATAAAGACATTCTTTTAACATTTCCCAGCACCGTGTCTTCTACACTGAGGTAGAGACTAAAAACTAGTAGGCTCGAAGGACTTGAAATTCGAAAACAATTTCAAACGACCCGCTGTCAACGGTAACCGTATTGCTTGGTAACGTGTTCCAAGTTCGTACAACTCGTTGGCTGAAAGAAAACTTTCTGAGGTTCAATCGCGTGCGTTCGCTATTGCCTTGTAAAGATTACCACTCAGATGAGTTGTGCAGGCAAAATTGCAGAAATCCTTCGATCTCAGGGAGGAATCATAACCCCGGATATGCCGGGATGTCCAGAGCAAGCTTCACCGTAAGGGACCTGTAGGAAAGAGGAAATAAGTCAAGCTTTTTCAATCTTTTCTTTGTACGGTAAAGTCTTAAGACCTTCGACCATATTCGCTGGTCTCTCTATAACCTTCTTGAGGAGGTCAGCATCTTTCTTCCTCCACAATATCCAGGGTGGTATCCCGTAATTTAAATGTGGTATCACGAAGACGCCAAAGGCTTTTCCGAAGAGATAAGGAGGAATATTTTAAACGCACGTCTGATCCAATGCAGTGTAAGGTTTCTTCTGGACTGCTGTCTTACAATGTCCTGAGGGCATAAAATTCATAGTTGTCCACATGTCCGGATCTTTTGTATGTTTCGACCTGTTTTAATGCAGTGCCATAAATAAGGTTTTGGTGTTTCCGAGATACTTTTCGACCGGCGCTTTTGTGTAGGAGCACAAACAGGGATACATTAAACTTAAGAAGCTATCTTGTTAACCAGGTACTTAATTTGTCGATATTCGATTGTTACCCTTTTGCGTCATCAGCGCCACTGACTTCAATCCATATTTTTATGTTATCTGCAAACATGACAGCCTCACAATCTAGGTCATTGAGACAGTCGGTCGCGCAGATTAGTTAGATGAAACGGCCCCAAAACAGAACCCTGTGGAACACCACTTTCTATTTTTGCCCATTCCGAGCTAGAGTTTGCAACAAGAACTCTCTGTACTTTGAAAAGACAAGAAACTCTTGATCCAATTGAAAAGTTTTCCTAGAATTCCTACGTTCCAAATTTTCTGTAAAAGAAGCCTGTGTGGTACGCTATTAAATGCCTTCTTGAAGTCAAAAATACAACATCTACTGGATAAAACCCTCATCTGTGGCCTTTCTCCATTTCTCGTGTGGCTGAAGGGCACTTGCAGACCAGGAACGTCATAGACGGAAGCCGTGTTGGACATCGCATAAGATTTGTTTGTTTTCCAGAAAGCCCATTTAATGCCTCTTGATAATACGCTTCATTATTTTACACGCTATGCAAGTTAAACTGACGAGGCAGTTATTGTCACAGTCCAGTCGTGAACCTCCTTTTGAGATCGGGGCAATGAATGCACATTTCCATTCTTCCGTGAGTTTTGCTTTCTTCAAATAACTTTTGGAATATGATGGGCAGTGGAACACACAGTTCGTCAGCAAGTTCTATTAGTGCTAATGCAGGAATTCTATCAATCGCAGGTGACTTGGCAGGCTTTATACGGAGTAATTCAGTTCTAAATATGGTTGGTGAACAGTCTGTGTGTAGGTCCTCTGTTGTGGATGGGGAGTAGGTGGAGAAGGAAGGGAAAGGAGGGGTAAAAATTGGTTGACAAACTGGTGGAATTGCAGCAAAAGTATTAGGTTCGCGGGTGAAGACGGTCTGAAAGAATTTGGAAAGAAGGGATGCTTTAACCTGGTCGTCGGTCTCCAGTTTTCCGTGTGCAGACCTAAGGGCAGGAACCATTTCCTGAGTTCTGCTTTGTATTCCGTATGTAGCCATTTAGAAATTTGGGGTGTTCCAACGACTTTTGCAGTATATTTAATTCGAACTTCCTTTGCAGCTTAGTAGCCTCCCTTTTACAAACGTTGCGTTGCTGCTTATATTCCCATAAATCAGCATAGGAGCCGGTTTGTCTGTATTGTCGCAAATAGCGATTTCTTTTTTGAAAGAGGCCTGTTTGTTTGAGTTTATCCACTTTGGGCGGTTTGTGGTTGTCTTTCTCCTGAGAGGACAGTTGAGGTCAACAATCGTTTTTCAATAACTAGCTCAAAGTCGTCCAATCTTTATTGAATCTACCACATAGTTCTTTTTTCCCAGGATATCTCTGACGATTTGCCTTCTCATAAGTGAGTAGTCACCCTTCCAAATGTTTCTTTCCCAAATACCGGTTAAATTTGGTTGAGAGAGCAGTGAAACCTCGAATTACAACGAAATGTGATCGCCTGAGTGAAACTAAACTGAGTATATTTCTGAGCTGCAGGTAACGCTCATCGGTATTTATAAAAAGGGAAGATTTGTTGGTGGAGAATAAAATTGGAGAGGAGAAAAAAAGGTGGGAAACAAAATTGAACTGGTCAACAATGTGTCAAAATGTTACCGGTAAAAGAACTGAGATTATTGTACTACGGCATATTTGGATGAAGGCCATGGAAGGGAAGGCTATATTTTGGCGTGGAAAGATAGGATGTGGCCTAAAAATGACATTTTGAGGGAAGTTGGCAAACATTGGCCGAAAACGGACTCTTGAAAAAGGAAAAAATGATTCCAAAAAACTGTTAACATAATAAGAAGACTTAATTATTTGGGGATTTTTGATAATTTTTGGGTTGGGAAAAATGCTAACGTGAGCGTTCGTATCTGTTGTAGATGCTGAGGTGTTAGCGATTTTCCCATCGGTAATAACATTTCTGATTTTGACGTCTGGTTTAGCAACTGACGCAGATTTACTGAGGGTTTCCTTATGTTTACTAGATTTTACAGATACAGTTGTCGTGGATTTGCTTGGGAGGGGAAAATGTGGCGTTGACACAATTTTACTCGATCCAGGACAAAGGTAAACGCGTGAAGATTCAAGTCGAATCGAAATTCCTGTTGATCCTGACGGACGTAGGCTTGCGTAAGATTGAGGGCCAACCTCTGAGAAAACTTTTGGTATTGTAGCCGTGGACTAAGGCGTCTCGTTTGCTGATGAAGGTGAAACCCGACGTTCCATTGGGGTTTTATCTGCGCAGATAAACAGCTTGTTTTTCTTCAAATATTGAACTGAGTGCTCATGCTTCGATAAAATAATGTTCAGTTCAACCGCTGAAAATATTTGACCAGAATAGGCGGGTTTTTACTACGGGAAGATAACCTTTTAGCTTCAGCGACTTTTAAAGTTAAAGCCGCATGAGTAAAGGAAATGAAATGCAACGTCCAGGGGATTTTACTCTTGGGAACGTTTTTTTAAAAGAAAAATTGAAACTTCTCTTATGTCGGTTAAGTGACTCAGTACTGACCATGTTTATAAAAGGCTCTAGTTTCACGCATTGTTGAGAAGTGAGTGAAGACAACTTTCCCTCAAAAATGGTACCAAGGATCGTGAAGAGAGAACCATATTTAGACATAAAGGTATTAAAGTTTTTCCAGGGCGTCAAGATCTAATTTCTTCATGCTTAAGGTGGGTTGTTCTAGTGGAAGTTTTACGCGAAGAGGATGTTTGCGTCTAAGTACTGACTGGGGTTTTTATATTGGTTTTAAAATATAAGTACTTTTCAAATCAATAATACGAAGGAAAATTGTTACTAGTAACGTTTTTTGCGGAATAAAAGATTTAATATTTTAAGTAAGTCACTGCAAGCAAATATCTGCTAGGTAACGAGTTTAAACTGAAAAATAGAATTAGCGAAGAGGCTATGCAGGATGAAAAATTATATCAACTGGTATACCAGTTACTACAAAATTATTCTTCGCTGGAAATAAGGTAAACTTACAAATTTTTCAACTTTATTTCTAGAATTAGCCTTTAGATTCCGTCGTTTTGACGTAAATCTGCGAGAACTTTAATGAGGCTATGTAGGGTGAAAAAGTTTAAAACTCTATATTTCTCCCTTTTGCAATTGCAATAACTGCAGTTATGTGCAGCTGATGATGAGGTAGAAATACAATTAATTGTCAATAATTAAGCTAATATTTTCTACAGGAAACGTAGAAATCAGTTGAAAATTTGAGAATTCACTTATCTTCAAAATTTGAACCAACCGCCGTCATAAGAAGCCACCTAGCCAACCAGGCACTTAGTTTGTCGGTATTCGATTGTAACCCTTTTACGTCATCAGCGCAGCTGACTTCAGTCCATATTTTAATGTCATCTGCAAACATGACAGCTTCACAATCTAGGTCATTGAGACAGTCGTTCACGTAGATTAGGAAGAGTGGGGGCCCAAAACAGAACCCTGTGGAACACCACTTTCTACTTTTGCCCATTCTGAGCTAGAGTTTCCAACAACAACTCTCTGTACTCTGAAAGACAACAAACTCTTGATCCAATTGAAAAGTTTTTCCTTGAATTCCTACGTTCCAAATCTTCTGTAAAAGAAGCCCGTGTGGTACACTATCAAAGGCCTTTTTGAAGTCAAAAAATACAACATCTACTGCATGACCCTTATCTGTGGCCTTTGTCCATTTCTCGTGCGACTGAAGGGCACTCGTGAGACAGGAACGTCCTGGACGGAAGCCGTGTTGGGCATCGCATAGGATTTGGTTGTTTTCCAGATAGCGCATTAAATTCCTCTTGATAATACGCTCCATTATTTTACACGCTATGCAAGTCAAACTGACAGGGCGGTAATTTTCACAGTCGAGTCGTGAACCTCCTTTATAGATCGGGGCGATGAATGCGCAATTCCATTCTTCCGGGAGTTTGCTTTCTTCAAAGGACTTTTGGAATATGATGGACAGTGGTACACACAGTTCGTTAGCAAGTTCTCTAAGTGCTAATGCAGGAATTCTATCTAGCCCAGGCGACTTGGCAGGCTTTATACGGAGTAATTCGGTTTTAACTACGGTCGGTGAAAAAGTCTAGGTCTAGGTCCCTCTGTTGTGGATGAGGAGGAGGTGGGGGGGTAAGTGAAAGGGGGGAACACATTGTTTGACAAACTGGTTGAATAGCAGCAAAATTATTAGGCTCTCTGGTGAAGACGGTCTGGAAGAATTGGAAAGAAGGGATGCTTTAACCTGGTCGTCGGTCTCCAGTTTTCCGTCTGCAGACCTAAGGGCAGGAATCATTTCCTGAATTCTCTTTGTACTCCATATGTAACCATATAGCATTTTGGGGTATTCCAACGATTTTTGCAGTATGTTTAGTTTAAACTTCCTCCGTAGCTTAGCAGCCTCACATTTACAAACGTTGCGTTGCTGCTTATATTCCCGTAAGTGAGCATCGGAGCCGGTTTGTCTGTAACGCCTCCAGAAGCGATTCCTTTTTTTAAAAGAGGCCTGCAAGTTTGAGTTTATCCACTTTGGGCGGTTTGTGGTTGTCTTTCTCCTGAGAGGACAGTTGAGGAAAACAATCCTTTTCAATAACGAACTCAATGTTGTCCAATCTTTATTGGTTTCACCATGTAGTTCTGTTTCCTAGGATATCTCTGAAAGTTGTCTTCTTATAAGTGAGTAGTCCCCCTTTCAAATGTTTCTTACCCAAGTATCGGGTTAATTTGGTTTGGAAAACATTGAGTACTCGAAGCACAGCATTATGTGATCACTTGACCCTAATGGCGGTTGATCCTGTAGGTGTAGCACATTTTCCTCATCTCGGGTAAAAATCAGGTCAAGACAGTTTGACTGTTGTCCTTCTCTCGTCCGTGTTCCAAAGGTGACGTCCTGAGAGAGAAGTTTGTCTGTTGCCCATTGTAGTAGTTTGTGGTTGAAGTTATCTGGCATTCCCGGCGCAGTCCATGTTTTCCAGTCAATATCAGGAGCGTTAAAATCCCCAACAATGAGGACATCTTTCTATAAGGTGCTTCATTTTCCATAATGATTTTGAGAGGCCGTGGTAATGAAACTTAATGTGAAGCATTCGCTTTCCCTAGGTGGAAGGGTTTATGCACAGTAACGTATCCTCCATCTTAAAGGACGGCATTTTATTACGTTCGGAACATATTCAGGTCATGTTCTACTCTTTCCTTTGCAATAGAAGAAGTTGACTCAGGAGCCCTTTTTATGACGACATTTCTTTTGCGGTCAAGCTGCTTGCTTGATAACTTGATGCTCTTATTCGCTGGCGGAGCTTCAACATCAGGAGGAAGTTTATTCTGGTATACTACGCTATCTGCGTTTGTGTTAACATTTTTGTATGACGCAATGGTTTCGGCCTGGGAACCCTGTTGTAATGTGCTATACACAAGGCTGCCATGTTCACGTCCATAAACTGGCTGTTGATTGACCTCCATTACTGCGTTGTCGTTGTGATGGAATGAAGTGATAACGTCTTCTTCCGGAATTAATGGTGAGGCCTTCTTGTGGTTTCTAATAGGTTTTTTGAGGTTATTCCTGGCTGTTCCTTCATTAGTGTTCGGTGATTGGGAAGGTTGGTGAGGCCTTCTGGTGAGGCCTTCTTGTGGTTTCTAATAGGTTTTTTGAGGTAATTCCTGGCTGTTCCCTCAGTAGTGTTCGGTGATTGGGAAGGTTTATTTGCCATACGAGGTAATAAAACTTCACTCATCGTTGGTGCATTAACATCGACTGCCTTGTTATCCAACGGAAGTGGTTTGCCCAGAGTTTCCCCTGGAGATGTAGCTCGTTTCCTCTTCGTAGTTGGTTTTGAAGTTTCAACAACTATGCCTTCTTTACGAGGGTAGTCGTTGCTTGCTGGTTGGGGAGTTTATGGAATATGAAGGGATTTCCTTCTGCTGTCCTCTAGAATAGCAACAATGATTGAAGCCAGTAAGCCTTGCTTCTCTTCGAGTGTCTGGACTCGCTGACTTAGGTCCTCACAACCGACACAACGATTGGCTGCTTTGGAATTCGTTTAACTTGTTGCAGAGTTCTCAGTGTATGATGTCAGTACTCTAGTCATTTTTTTACCTTTTGTGTCTCCTAGGGTCAACTGTGAACAATCACCCTGGAGTCTAATTATTTCGTCGGTTTTGTTTCACAAGAGACTGATCTTAGTTGATGTTCCACATTTAAATAATTACTTTGATCACCCACAAGTCAGGCACTCGTGGTACAGCTGTTTATCATGGATCTTGATTACGGCAGGTCACCAGCTCAAATCCCTGTTGTTCGTATTTTGAGGATGCGTCCTTTTTGACTGTGACTGATGCCATTAAATGAGTACTGGCTTCCTTTTGTGTCTCCTTGAGTCCACTGTGCTTTATTGACATGCATTCTAATGATCCCGCGGGTATTTTTCACAAGAGACTGTTAAGGTTTTAAAAATCATATTCAGTTGCTGTTCCATAGCTAAGAAAATAATGTGGTCGGTCGCGGCCGTGTACTCATGGTGCAGTCGGTAGCACGGTGATCTTGGTTAAGATAGGTCACGGGTTTGAATCCCGGTGCAAGTGGTTTCTCTGATGCATATTTCTTCACCGATACGTATTTCTTCACTGATTATACATCCTCCTATACCCTCCACTGCTACAGGATTTCTGTTCTTTGCTTCAAGTTATTTTTTTCGTTGAAATAACCTGCCATTCGATATGAGGTTAGCAAATGAACTGTCGACTTTTAAGCGAAGACTGCGCCTTTATCTGAACATTGATTCAATTAACCTTTTATTTTCCTCTCTCTCCTCAAACAGATTTCTCCAAGACCCCTGGGATTTAGAAGACCATCTCCAATTTCTGTTTTCCATGCACCGTTTCCCCGCGAACTATGATCTCTTCATAACCCATGCCTCCGCAAAAGGATCGCCAAAGAGCTGTGTCACATTTGCGTGCTAATTTTGAAGTACCTCCATTTCGTTTGCCCAAAACCATCATCAGAATTACAATCTGAATACTAACCTGTGCAGGCCTCAGATTCATAATCGATTCTCCTGCTAATGAGCAACCCTGAGCGCATTATATTTAATTCTTCTTACTCAATTACCGGATCTCCCATTTTCCTTTCGTACTACACTCAGAATAAACCTACCATGGCATTTTTATGGCCTCGTGTAGCATTTTTTTATGCACCTAGTTTTTTTTAAAAAAGACTCTTCGCAGCCGATTCTAGTCCCCTCTTGATTTTTACCATCATTTTGAAATAGGGATGACTTCAATGATTCCACTGGTCTTCGCAGTTCTCCTCTTTCTTGACCTTTTGCAAACGGCTACAATCTCATCCGCCATCGCATCTGCCGTGCCTTAAGGTGAAGGTGCTTGTGGCCCCCATCCGTCTCCTCGGTGTCGACCCTACACGGACTTTTGACAATCGTTTCGGGTCATCCGTCGATGTTCTGAGAAATCAGCAATGAGATTATCATGGTCGCATCTCTGGCAATTCTACCACGACCTTCAAGATCTCTACGGTCCTTTCCTTGTTCAACCCTAAGTGAACGGATGACACCTGCGAAGTTTTTTCCTGTCTACCATGCTTGACGGTTACGCTTACGGTTAGTTTATGCGTATTTTGGTCACACCTGCGGTGATGAAAATTAGCCCCTGTCGTTTTATGATTTCTTCCAGGACAAGGAGCGTTTTGAACCCTCATACGATCTCATCAGCATGTCGGTCTACCTCATGCGTATCTTTTTCTCCCAGGAGCGACAGTTTTTTCTCCTTAAAAAACCCACCAACCCCATTCAAAGTATGCCTTTTCCAGAAAAATGTCCAAGGTTTTCTACACTGTCTACTCCTTTATATATTTTTATCACGCTGATTTGTGTCAATTGTAATCGCCAAGAAGCTGACCAACTATTCATAACATAACTGTTCATGATTTAGAATTTAGAATTTAGAATTTATATTTGGTTAGCACCGGGAAGGTACTGTCTAAGCAAACATTAGTAACGAAATAAAGTTATGACAATGTGTGCAGATAAAATGTACAAATTCATAAATTGTCCTGCTATGTCAACAGTTAGCAATGTTTTAAAATTAATGGTGAACTAGAAAAAAATAGGCAGTGAAAAAAACTCCTACCATGAAAATGGAGGCAGAGTTCAATAGGCCTTCATTTTCGAATAGAAGGTAGGAGAAAAACTGCTTAGGAAAAAAATAGTCAGGTGGTAGAATAGGGTAATACTGCAGTAGCATTTCAGAATGAGATAATGAAACGTCGAGGTGATTCGTTCTTGATCACTTAGGCGTATGAAACAGAATCTCACGAAAATGCGTCAATGAACTAAAGTCCTCAGCATCATAGGATCCAGAATTGAATTCTGATGATGGTTAGTATCCAAAGTAACCGCAGCATTTAAGACTGTGGACCACCGAATTTGTACGTCCGAATGACGTCATCGTTTGGAGGACGGGTGATATAAGGAGACATTATAGTTCATGGGCGTCTCCTGGTAGCTTAAATATAGTTTCAAGAGGGTAACTCAAATTCCCGATGGTCCTTTCTCCGAGTCATGGGGAAAGCTACTGGGAAAAGATGAGGAAAATAAAAGGTTAATAGAATCAGTGTTAAGATAAATGTGCAGTCTTCGCTTGAATGCAGATAGACTAGTTAACGACCTTATTTAAATTGGCAAGTTATTTCAAAGAAAACTATACCTAGAAGCAAAGAAGAGAGAGCGTTTACACGTGGAGGATGCAGGGGAGGTATAATTAGTTCAGAATTTCTTAGGTTATAAGGAAGACTAACGGGGGTAATGACAGAAAGCTTTGGGAGAGTTGAACTATTATTAAGACGAAAAAAAGGATACAAAAAGCCTGCTTCAAGTCTCCTGACCCAAAGAAATTTTTAGCTTCGTTAGCTGGCATCTTGTTGAGTAGGAAGTAGTTAAAAGAGTCGGATATAGGAGTTTTTTTGTGAAATTTCTTTGGACATTTTCAATTTTTGAACGGCTAGATTCGTTCATCAAACCGAAGAAAGGACAGCAAAATTCAAGAATGGGAAGTACAAACATACGATAAAGTCTTAATTTAATTTCAGGAAGGTAGAAATTATAAGAAATAAAGCCGCAAATCTGAGCAGCTTTGGCCGTAATTCTATCGGCATGAGGCGAAAGATCTAATTTATTGGTGTAGCTTTAGCCCAAGTCCTTGATGGAGGAACATTCAATCATATGGCAACCTTCAAAGATAAGAGGTTGCGGCAGCCTTACAGGCCCAAAAACTCATGTAGCGACACTTAGTAGGTGAGAACTCCATTAGCCATGTGGAGCTCCAGGCCGAAAAGAGCGTCTAAGTCTGAATGAATTTGTTCTAGGCACCGTTTGGTTGTAGAGTTAGAGAAGGAATAAACGCATTTGAGATCATCAGCATAAATAAAAGGTTGAGAATGTTTAACTATCGATGAAATATCATTTATATACAGTAAGAACAACAAAGGACCTAATACGGTACCTTGAAGGACACCACTGACAATCGGGGTAGGACTTGAGTATGAGGACCCTACTAAAACTTTTTGTTTTCGATCATTTAGGTATGATCTAATAAAGTCAGTAAGGGGACTACGGAATCCATTAGCTTCTAGTTTAGCTAGAAGTCGTTTATGAGGCACCTTATCGAATGCCTTACTAAGATCAAAATAGATAACTACTACAGATAGATGATCATTACGAAGAGAGGTTAGTAGATTTAGAAAAAGACATGTGGCAGGTTTCACAAGAACGGTCCGGTAAGAAGCCGTGTTGGGATAAGTTGATAATTTTATTGCTTATGCAAAAAAATCCGTGATTTGTTTTTGCAATTAGTTTTTTTCGAAGAGTTTAGCAAGAGAGGGCGTTTTTATGAACACCGCGATAGTTATGAATGTCCGAGCGGGAACCAGATTTTAAAAACTGGTATTATAATAGAAGTTTTTCCAATAATCGGGGAAGAAACCATTTTACGAGAAATACTGAGTATAATTTGCTTAGTAAAGGTGGAAAAATACCTTAACTGTTTAATAAGTGAGTTTGGAATGTTATCAGTTCCAACTGAATGTGAATTATTTAGGTGAGCTATTTCTTTTTGAATGCATGAAGGCGAGAAATTAATAGTTGTTAGAAGCGAATTTGAAAGCAGAGGAATTGTGTGAGTGGGGCTAGTTTCAGTGGTAAAGTGGTTGGCAAAAAAACGAGTTTAACCATTCTGCTTTTGCCCAAATCATCTGTAACAAATTTTTCTGTTACAGTCGAGTAAGGGCGGAGTTACATTCAGACGCTTAGCCGATGACCGAACATGAAAGATTTGAGCAACAGATTTGGATGAATTGGCATCACTTAGTGCCCGATACTCCCTACGCTTATCTCGCGCGAGCCTTATTCTCGATGCTAATTCAAATATTTGTGCAATCCTTAAAATGAACTGACAAAGAGCTTTTTAGATGAATCTTTAAGTTGCTTTTCGTAATTTTTTTAAGTCTGTTCTGGAGAAAAATGCGGAACAGTAGAAGAAGCTGAATGTGAATTAAAAAAATCTTAAACGGGATAAAAGACTGGATTTTTTTCTGTGAGGCTCTGCAATAGCTCACGGAAAAAAAGTTTAGATCGTTGATTAAGAATATGCTATGCCAATCTAGAGTGCTTACGAAATTATTTACTGTTTCATGGTTTATGTTAGCAAAGTCGAGGTTATTGCATTTAAACTCAGGCTTCGTAAGAAGGGGAATTGGAAAAACAACAGTGAATTATTGCGTGATCACTTGTAAATAGATCATGATGGAAAATTCATAAAGAGAGGGTGAACATCGTTTGTAAAAAAATTAAATCTAAAAATGTTGTCATTTCTAGTAACTGATCTGACCAGTTGGGACATGTTTGTAAAAGTTAATAGTATCGACCAATTTCTGATGTTTAGGTGGAGAGGAATTGGCCTGCCAGTCAATGTCTGGCAGATTAAAAATCGCCTACGATTATTTTTGACATCAAACTGAGTGTCTGCAACTTTTTCAAATAGTTCACAGAGCTCGCTTTCATTGCCAGAATAACACGGAGGATTATAGACACAGCCAATTACCGCTTTTTTTATTGTGCGGGAGGATGACTGAAGCAAAGCATACATTTCCAGAAAAAAAGACGAAATGTTCAGATGAAAAAGGGAAATGTACAAAGGATGACTTAATATAAAGGAGGCAACCACCGCCACTTTTTTCAGCGCGGTCTTGTCGGTACAAATTGAAATTATGTATAGCAAGCGTCGAGTCAGAAATAAGAGAGTGAGCCCAGGATTCAGTGATGCACAGCACATCTGGATCAAGCTCAAAGGCTACTGTTCTAAGCTCAGCCATCTTATTTACAACTGACCTCGCATTGAGTGAAACTAAGCTGAGCGTATTCCTGAGCGGCAGGTTACGCTCATCAGTATTTATAAAAAAGGATAATTTGGTGGCGGAGAAGAAAACTGGAAAGAAGAAACGAAAGGTGGGAAACAAAATTTATTACTCCTTTTTATTTTTTTCCCAAATGTAAGTGCTCTTCTGGGTACTCAAATAAAATATCGATCTATGTAAATTATCCATCTTTATGGGGTATTTATTTGCCGCCATCTACTCGGATGGTAGTCTACCTGATTCAGATGACGAATCGATGATATGCGCTAGTAGTTTGGTGAGTTCGCTGACGAATTATCTGAAGCACTTTGTCGGTAAAATGTCCGGAGCAGATTATTCGGCTTCTTTGACATGTTGCTTGATGTCAATAGAAGTGTTGGTCACCCGTGGCCCCCCATATGACTAATTTTCTTGCTAAGGTAAATACGCAGCACAGAATATGGGAACGGGGATAGCTGAGCTTGTGGTGGCCCAACTCTGGATGGATGTTGCAACGCTGAAACTCTTGCAATTACTTTCACTTGCGCACCAATAGCTGTCACCTACTCGACCAAGCCCGGCTGTCCCAACGAGCCAAGCAACTTTATGGCTGACTCGCACATCGTTTCGCCAATGTCTCACATTAGGGAAACCGCGCTCGAGGCTCCGGATGTGCTCTCGTCCGAGTGACAATTTTTGCAATCTATTCTCTACTCGTTATATACAAAAACACCATCCTTCCAACTGGCGTCCCAGTTCTTCTCTGCTTATGTGGAATCGGTCGAAAAGGTGGTGGCATCTAGGGTCTTCCCTAATAACTCAAGCCAAGGCAATAAGCTTGTTGATGTCCTCTTGGCCTGATAACCATGACACGAGTAGCATTCGGTTCAAGCGACTATCACTTCTGCTAAGGATTTCGTACTCGTGAACTTTAAAAATATTGTCATTTTCCGAGGAGTTAGCAGGCTGGAGGTGACCATCTGACGCCGGTTCATGAGGTCGAAAATCCTACTGCCACGGTAGGAAACGCCCGAAGTTGTTTATCAGATATGCTGAAGATTAAACAAAGCAACGTCGTAAGAAGAAGCAGAAGATTACTCTGGTCGTGAATGGCCGAACATAGAGCAGTGGTTAGTATGCAAGATGCTAGTTCTCGGGTTGAAGTGCACTCCATGAGACACGGCCATAATTTCAAGTAACACAATGCAAAACAATCTCACAGGAGGTGATAAAAACGTGATCCGGGAGGTCCTTGAATCCCAATTCTAATGCCTGCAGTCTATCAAGAGACGCAATGCCATCCAGTTCCCATATTCTATGCTGAGTGTATACCTGAGCGGGGGAATCAGTCACGCAGAGAAGACGCGCTTGATCAACACGTCCAATCAAACTGAAACAAACAGCCGAGAAATTTTTGCGTCAACATTTTACATGAATGATGCAAGTAAAGCCATAAACGACTCAGACGCGGACAGCCAAACCATCTTCGCATTATTTGAGACCCCTGGCTGGAATCACGATATCTGCTAATTATGGTACTCATGCGATCATGTGGCCACAAAGTGCGATACGTACTGCGCACTTTAGTACTATTATCTATGGCTATCTCTGATGATGGGTTTGAGTGAGAATCCGGAACGTCCTGCCTATAAATTCCTTCTGCAGTTCAGTTCAGAGTATTTGAGAAAAATAGGCATACGCCTTTGAAATCCCTATTTGATACAGAAAGTCGGAAGAATAATAAGCAATGTAAAAAAACGTTACAGTCAAGTGAATGCAGGCAGATTTACGTGGTACACGGATATTGTTAAGGTAAAGTAGTCACATAATCTTCCTGGTGCAGCAACATATGTATGTCAAGCCGATATTTAAATATATCCACAGACTGGGACATTACAATCGCCTCAGGTAGGTTATTCCACGGTTTCAAGACACGGTTGGTGAAAAAATACTTCCTCACATCCAATCTTACTTGGGGCACACTTAGTTTGAATGGATGACATCGGAGATTATTTGTTGTAGCAAGTTGGAAAAAGTCATCACATAGGAGGGCGCAATCCATGCCACGCACGATACGGAAGGTTTGTATCAAGTCTCCGCGCAACTGCCTATCACTCAGAGGATAGAGCTGTAGGTTATTTAGGCGAATCTCATATGGCAGTTCACCTTGACCTCTTACTAATTTTGTGGCTCGTCGCTGTACCCTTTCGAGCATTTTGTAGTCCTGTTGGGTCCACAGTCGCCAGGCTTGGATCGCATATTCAAGATGGGGCCTAACAAACGTACCAAAGACTTTAGAAAAGCAGTCTTCATCGAAAACTTTAAATGCCCGCTTGATAGAGTACAGAATTGAATTGGTGGATTTAGCCGCCTTGCAGCATTTCGTAGAAGGCTTCAGGTTGTCTGTCATCCAAACGCCGAGATCCTTCTGTGTGTGTGTTTCTCGGAGTGGCATACCGTTCAAAAAGTAGGGTCGCATATCAGTGACTGATTCCGACTTTCAAGACGTAGCAGGGCGCATTTGTTTGAGTTGAAGGACAAGAGCCATTTGCGGGACCACTCGTCCAATCGATGGAGATTTTCTTGGAAATCGTCTCCATCGGCAGCATCGTTGATAACTTTCCAAATTTTTTTTTATATCGTCCGCAAACATAGCAAAGTCACAGTCCAATTCCTGTACACAATCATTAATAAACAAGAGAAATAGGATTGGTCCGAGAACTGAACCTTGCGGAACACCACTCTCGATGACAGTGCGCTTTGATCGCGATCCGCCTACGCAGACCACTTGGGAACGACCGACGAGAAAATTCTTGATCCACGTAAGAAGTTTGCCTCCAATACCAAACATTCTTAACTTATAAAGGAGACGCTGGTGCGGAACACTATCGAATGCCTTCTGGAAATCAATGTAGGCCACATGCACAGTGTATTTTGCATCGAGTGCTTTTGTCCAGCTTCGCATAGTATAAAGTAAGTTCGTAACACACGATCTTCCCCTACGAAAGCCGTATTGTGCAGTTGATAAGAGGTGATGGGTTTCTAAATAAATCATCAATTCCTTTTTGACAAGCTTCTCCCTTACCTTGCAACAGATTGAGGTCAGGCTGACAGGCCTGTAGTTTGTAGCAAATGCACGACTACCACTTTTGTGAAGCGGTGTAATGTGGGCTGTTTTCCAGTCGGTAGGAAGCATTCCCGTGTCGAACGATTTCTGGCACAGAAAGGATAGTGGTTTGGCCAGCTCTCGAGCAAGTTCGAGGAGTAACTTTGCTGGAATCTCGTCGGGACCAGGGAATTTGCATGCGTTCAGACTTTTTTAATTCTTCAAAGACCGCCCATTCTCGAAAGAGCATATCCTGAATAATTGGTGCTCCCATAGTCTCGCAACTAGATGGAATAAAAACTGCTTCTCGGGTGAAAACTGACTGAAAGAACTGTGAAAAGTGTTCAGCTTTGTTTTGAATTTCTGTAATCTCGAAACCATCATCGTTTCTCATTCCAGGAATTGGGTTCCTGTTTCGTGTGCTTTTTCTTACATAGCTGTAGAGCAATTTGGGATTGTGAACTGCTCGCTGGAGCAAATCCCTCTCGTAAACACGTCGGCTGTTGAAGATTAAGCTTTTAACCTTGTTCATTTGCGTTTTGTATGTTTGCAAGGCTAAATTTTCATTGTATCGGCAAAATTTCTTCCAAAGCCTTCCTTTCCTGTTAATCTCTCGTTTCAGTTCCCTTGTAAGCCACTGTGGTCTGTAAGATATCCTAAGTTTTGATGGCGGACAGTGGCATTTTATTAGGTTCAACAACCACTCCTTAAATAAATTCCAGTCCTCTGAGACATTCCCGGAGAAGAAAAGATCCCAGTCCATTCGTGATGCCTCGGCTCTCATCTTGCAAAAGTCTCCCCGCCATAGATTGGGCCTGGTTTCATTCATTGCAGGTGGCACCGAATATAAACCATACTCCCATGAAAGTACTGCATGATCACTTCGACCAAGTGGAGGTAGGTAGTGAACCTCGTTTATACTGTCAGGATCTTTAGTGAAGACGAGATCTAAACAACTAGCCTGTTGTCCTCCACGCGCTCTTGTTGGAAAATACATGTTGTGTGAGAAGAGCTTCAAGTGTTGACTTAAGCAGATGGTGATCGAAGGACAACTTTGAGCACTGCGCCAGCAGATCGTTCCATCGAATGCTGGGTGCATTAAAGTCCCCCATTAGAACAACATCAGGTCGACTACCAATCTCCTTTATGTTCTCCAACAAACAAGTATCAGCGTCAGTGTCTGTCCCCGGTGGTCTGTAGAGAGTCATGACTTCAAGGGACTGCGATCCCCGCGTCTTTATTTTCAGCCAAATAGCCTCAATACCATTGTTAATCTTCTCTGTCATTTCACACACTGTGAAATCGCTTTTAAAATACATCGCAACTCCTCCACCCTGGCAGTGAGTGCGGTCTCTCCTGAACAACTGGTAGCCGGATAAGGCTACTTCGCAATCGCTGATGTTCTGTGAAAGCCATGTTTCTGTGATTGCTATAATATCGGGAGACAGAATGGCTACCTGAATTCTCAGTTCGTCGAGCTTCGAAAGCAGACTTTGGGCGTTGGTATACAGAAATTTAAGTTGGCGGCACTCGGCCCTGCCAAATTCCGTTTGTCTCGAGTGTGCCATTGCGATTGCGATTGCATCTTCTCCTCCAGAAGGCTCAGAGGCAAGCTTTACTGAAAAACACTAAGGCCATGCCCATTCAGATTAACGTATAAGTAAAGTGACGTAAAATCAAACAAACTTGTGAATTCTGCACTTAAATTGTTGTTGGCTGTCCCTGAGTAATTTGTTTAATCGCTTAGCTACTCTCCTGGTATATGCAAAAAAATTGCGGACCCACAGTTTCGACAGAGTTGTTTAAATAGACTAGGAACACTTTTCGCGTGGATCCCGGATGGGAATGGTGTAATGGATTGTCTGTGAAGGTGGCCGGTGTTCCTTCCCTCCCTACCGCTGACACCTCCTCTCGTTACCGTTATCGTACCGCTCGCAGACCCCTGACCGTCAGCATCTCCAGTATTTGTTTGTATCTTTATACTCCTCTTCTATTGTCTACAAGTTGTTACTATTAACATAGATTAACATAGACAATAAAAGAGGAGGATACAGATACAAACAAATACTGGGGACCTGTACAATCGATCCGTTTGGAGTGGGAGGTGGTCACGAATGATCAGGTAGATACCGGTGGGGAATGCAGCGCTGTTGGCAAATGCGGGTGATGGTCGTGGAGATGCTGACGGTCAGGGGTCTGCGAGCGGTACGATAACGGTAACGATGGGAGGTGTCAGTGGTAGGGAGGGAAGGAACACCGGCCATCTTCACAGACCATCCATTACACCATTCCCATCCGGGATCCACGCGAAAAGTGTTCCTAGTCTATTTAAACCACTCTGCCGAAACTGTGGGTTGTTGCATGTACTCAGAAAGCGACTAGAAGGTATTTTTTTGAAGATATTATTAATAAAATACATCGTAAATGGCATATTTGAAAAATTCTCTGAAAAAGTACTGTTGCTTGTATTCATATTTCTCGGTGCTTTGTCGTTGCAAACATTCGCTTGTTCGTTTGGACTTGATGACACCTGCGCTAGCAGGCCTCTCATTATCGGACTGTATTATGCACTCCCACAGGCACGCACCAACTGTGTGGGTCCATATGATAGCTCCTCAGCAGTGTACCGCGACTCTGTCCCTTCTTAGTGTCCGCTTCAATACCTGCTTAAACACAATTTAAGATCAATAGAACCAATTTAACAGATATAGTAAACGGAAGGTGAATTAACCAGAAGATTAAATGGGTGACAGGTACAAAACGATGTGTGCGCACGCCTCGGCACAGCAAAGCGTAATTGCACCGTTCGCGCGCACGGGCACGCAGCCAACCCCTCCGGACGAAGATGCACAAAACCACAGGCCAATGCGAACGCATTGCGCGCCTCCTCAAAATGCTGTGATACGGGTTCATCGACTCGATATTTACCTTTTAGGACAGGTTTATGTGAAGTTGTGACGTAAATTCTCTTCATGTTCGCATTAGGTTCACCTTTAAAAATGTTTACTGATCGACGGAGGATAACGGAAGTTGAAACTTATAATCACTACATTGCGAGCCTCTCAGTACATCATCGGCATTATTATGTGGATCAGTACTGTAAGCGTGTTTGTTTGCGGATATGTATAAATTTTAGCGAAGATTCTGACGCGGTAATGTTTACGGCATGGATAGTTGGTCAACGCGAGTACGCGTTCGCGTTAATATGCGTAGTACCTGGACGGCACCTACAAGTAAATCCAAACGGTTGAAGTGTTTCATGTCACCTGGCAAATTGACTTCCAGTGCTTTTCACATGCGGTAACCATTGTACGGCCTTATGTTTTGTGAGAATTATGAGAGGTTTTGCCAGAAGGAATGGTCAGACTTGTTTGAGAAATGTAATCCTAGCTAGTGAATGTGATACACAGTAAACGTGTGACGCCCCTGAGGTTTTGCTGACAAAGCGTACCGGCCTCAACTGCTTCGCTGCCAGTCTGATATAGTTGTCCGCCCATGACAAACCGACTAACGTCGCTATCCATGTGGAAAGACGGTGCATTCAATGCAGTTTTTAGTAGAGTGAGAGAGAGTGGATTCTAGTCATATGTTCAATGTTTCAACTGGTCTCTGACACTCCTCTGCCACGAAAACTTTCCTTCCTTTTTTCGTAATGTGATGCAGGGGTCACCCGATCTTGACTAAGAAAAGTATTACCCGACGGTGGTATAAAGTGAGACGGACAAATATTCGTACCTCAGTTTCAGACGTAATCATTGGCCGCGTCCGACCAATATCTAATTTTTTTGAAAAGGCGTATATGCCGTCTGCACTGACCTCGTGGCCGAGGCATATAAAGTTCCGTTGAAGGAATAGGCACCTGGCCGGATTAAGCCGCAAGTTTGCCTTTCGTAATGCCGTTGGTTTTGCAGAAGGCTTCGGCTTATGTTCAGCTACCGTCAGGACGTCACCGAAGTATATCAGGCAGTAGCTAGAGTATAGACTAGCGAGTACCATCGGCCCGAGTCTTGACCACCTTGCTGTAACATTACAGAGTCCAGGCGATATCCTCTCTAACGCGGTTACTTGTCGATCGTGAGGTTCAATGTCCATCTGTCCCAGGATAGAAAACCATCTACAGTCATAAAGGACGTTGAGGGTTACGCGTATGCAAGGTAAGGGGGATGAGTCTCTGGTAGTCAAAAAATGCACACTGGTAGTCTGCGCGGAAGCGTAACTTGCAGTCCTCGGATACGAGCGTGACTAACAGTGTTAGTGGAGGCCATTGGATCTAATAATTCCAGTTTTCAGTATTGTTTAACTGTATTCACCTTGTGGGAGCTGATATCCTTCGGAACGGCTGCTAGCCCTCTTGACTGAGCCCGTTTCAGTTGTTTAGCAAAGGCAAAAATTGAATCTGGTCCATTTTTGTCTCAAGCGATAATTTAATTGAAGGATAGAATGACCGAAGGTGATAATCAGTGTTAAAATTAATATAAAGGTACAGGTCATCGTAGGAAAAAATAACAATTTAAGGTAGGGGCACTACCGGGTCGGCGATTAGGGTTCCAATGTCCGGTTGCCGTTGACCGGACGACACACTGGCACTACCGCCGTGTGCATTGATATACATGGTTGTCAGTAATGACGTGGGTGTTAGTCGTCGGATGTCAATATGGTGTTTGCGGTGCCCAGTCCCTTCGATTTATGTGAATCTCGTGGCGCGGTTGAGCGCGTTCTGCAACTCAGCCATAAAGAGGGGGGCTTAGATCACTGAGTTGCCCAGTGCACACGACTTCGGGCATTGTATGAAGTAGTGGTACCATTTCCCTCATATTCGCTGCTGCAACGATGCGGTTGTTCTCCTAACAATTGTAGTAGATTTTCGGAAACTTGCTAAGTCTCCGACTAAGCAACTTGTTTAACCCACGGACTGTTGTCGTGAAACGAGACGTCGCAGGTGGTTGTACAGTGATTTGTGTTGCCCGATAAGCAAACATTAATCGTCTACCTTAAGTGCCTGCGGAAGGGTGTTTCAATAGGAATGTACTTCTCTCCCTATGTGGAACTTTTTCCTGATAAAATTCCATCGGGTGGACCCAGCCAACAGTCTTCTGTCCAGCCAAATAACTTATAGGAATGACACTGCCGATCGATGGCGTTTGCATCCTGGGGCTCATGGGCACGCGTTTATTCTTCACCACCACTCTAACGCCGGGGTCAGTCGAATGACTCGTTTCTCTCCTCTCAATAATTCCAGAGATAACCGACGTTTGGCTCAGGTCAATTACTTCCACGGCTGGTTTAATCAGACTGCTTTTATACGCTTTAAAATCAGAGGAAAAGAAAATTTGCCGGAGGTCGCCACGTATTTCCAATCACTCAAACAAAGCAGGTTCCAATTAGGCACCCCTGCTACACCCCTTTTTTTAAGGTCTTAGCTGCTTCCTACAAATAAGTTTGGATGACAATAGTTCTACAAAGTTTAAAGACCTGCTGACTGAAATTCTGAATTATTTACACTGGGACGGCAGTTCGCATGGAGAAACAAGTGGCACGGCATTTTAAATCGATACTGGATATGCCGAGCCTATGAAGATCCCTCCCGAGTTGGTTATCGGGGTTTCTCTATCGCCACTTTCGAAGTAGGTCCCGCTAGTCTTTTTATTTACCTTGAATAGTCTAGTTTTCGTTCAGTATGCATAAGATTTACATAGTTGTGTTTGTGCGCAGGTACCCATATAGTAAACAAATATCGCAATTGTCTTATGCGATTCTTAGGTCTGTGTGCTGTCATCGGCGATCGTGATTTGCTACCAGACTGTTATAAACCGTGCCTGTTTGTGACGGGCAACCTTTTTCAAAACCTCATCAAAGAACCCGTCAGTCTCTTCCTCTTGCGACTTTGGTCATTGGACGTCCGCATGGAAAGATTGCCTGCGAGACATTGATATCGGCGTACACGGCCCGGCAATCATCACTAATCTGGATGGCCAATTCAGCGATCTGACCCGGGAATCCGGGTATTCTTCTGCCCCCTCCCGGAGGGGATGGAGTTTTGGATTTCCGACAGGCATGCCGTCTTCTTGGAAACTGGGCTTTTCATGCACCGTCGGAACGGTTGCCCGACCCCTCACGTTCGCAAGGTGCTCCTCCGTTATCAGCTTGCCAGACTAAAGTAGGTACTCAAGCTTGATCGACAGGCAGAGTCCATCAGAGCTGCTTGCGTGTCTCGTCGAGGTTACCGCTGCACGGCAGCCAACCACCCAGGATTCCGCCAATCAAATGCCCTGGTGTTAGTGTTGCTGGGAGATTTGCGGTCAGAAGGGGCACAATTAGCAACAAGCTCAGTAGTGTTGACTGCTAAAAGGACGATAGTAGTGTTATATTTCCACCTGGTACTTAGATGTCGCACGAAGCGTATGCTTGATCGAAGGTTGTCCTAACCCCAACGTGGTAGAGCAAGAAACCACGATCAGCTAAGCGGAAAAGTGTATTCAAAAAAACTGACATGAAATGCTGCGTGTCTGTATAGCTTCCCGTTTAGATTAGTCATTTTTCGTCCAATCCCCTTTAAGACGAAGATCGAGAAAATTCAAGCGACTTTGCGCGGACATGGGCCAATCAAATCTGACGGGTACACTGTGGCTTCAGCCAGCGCGTGACGCTGTCGGGCGCACGTCTATGACATGCAGCGCGGGAGACGCGCTTACCTGATTTTTCGCGAGGCTGGCACATCGTGGACATGTAGACATTCCCAACCCCTCCCCTTCAAGGAGGTCAGTACCGCTTCTGACGTGGGTTGACCTGTATCGGCTGGGTTGTTCAGCGCACCCGGTAGGTCCGAAGCAGTTTGCGTTCTGAAGGTGCGGAGCCAGCAACTGATGCTGAAAGTGCTACATCTAAAGGAGTTGCGGCATTGGGTTTGGAGACCGGGTGATCGGTCGGAATGGTGAAAGTATTCAGCTGGATGTCGAGAGGGAGTGATGACAATGACTCGGGCTCGGTTGCCTTACTGCAATGCCGCCGTTGAATCTGGTTTTGGTTACGAACCCAGGTTTCGTCACCCACGCAGACGTCGAACAATATGCTGCCTCTGTGCGCTGCTGCGGTCGCCTCAATCCAGTTCGATAATCGCGAAGACGGGCGTTTCGATGGGAATCTTGTTTCGAGAGACAGATGAAGTTAGCTACGCGGACGGCACATTGGTAGGAATCAGCGCATGGAACCTTTCACGTAGTTTCCGTCCCATCAAGGTCTCGGCAGGAAAAAAAACACCAGGTATGCCAGGTTCGGAGTAGTCCAGATGATCTCATCCGTGGTCCCCTCCCCACGAGCTTTCAAGAAGGCTCTCTTAAATATGTCGATAAAACTCTCCGCCTGACCGTTAGACTGAGGGCGGTTGGGCGGAGAGTGAAGATGCCGGATGTTGCACTGGCGACAGAAATCCTCGAACGCCGATGAGGTAAAATGAGGGCCTTTTTCCGAAACCAGAACATCCGGTAGGCCGTGTTGGCTGAAGATGTGACGTAGGACAACGATATTGGCAGATGTGGATGCCGGATTTAGTGGTGCAATCTCGTGCCACTTTGAGTAGGCCTTGACTAAGATTAGGTATGACACTCCATCAAGTAGGCCAGCGAAATCGATATGCACACGTGACCAAGGCCTATTCGGTGTTTGCCATGGCACTGGCGGTTGAAGAGATGGCAGCTTGCTGACAACGGGACCAGCTTCGAACGAGGTCGTTGATGTCGCTGCCAATAACCGGCCAGTAGACAGAGCTGCGCGTGATGGACTTCATTTGACCGGTATCAAAATGAGCAGCCTGAAATTGGCGTAGGACAGCAGATTGAAGTAAAGAAGCTATCATCACACGGTCCGCAAGCACGAGACAGGAATCAACTACTGATAGCTATGCTCAGCGCAGGAAAAGCTGGGAGGATTGCCAGTGAGATCTGTGGTTGGCCACCTGGTCCACACGTATGTGATAGCTTGGCGGAGAATGTGATCCTGTTCGGTAGCGCGCCCGATGTCAGTGGCAGTGACAGGTATGCCTCGTATGGCGCCTGAAAGCTGACGGCGCAAATCGTTCACAATCGAAATGGCAGCAATCACGCTCTTTCTTAGGTTCATGATGATCACATATGAGGCGGGAAAGGGCGTGGACCTGGCCAAAGTCAGTAGTGCGACGGTAGTGAATATCAAAATCGTAATCGAGAAGAATAGTTGCCCATCTTTGAAGTCGGCTTGACCACATCGGTTCATGGTCCGCCAACAAAGTGAAATGACGACCATATAACAGCTTGTGTAGCTTCTTGACGGCAAAGATGATAGCCAATGCCTATTTCTCGATTTGGCCATAGTTCTCCGCACGATTTAACGTGCGGAATGCGTGCATGCTCGCCTTTTCAGACCCATCGGGAAAAGTGGGCGAGATGACAGCGCCAAATCCGTGATTGGATGTGTCTGCAGCAACGATGATCGGTAGAGTCGGGTCATAGTGCGTGAGCAGCAGGTCTGAACTCAGCATCTACTTCAGCTGGACAAAGGCCTTTTTCACAGTCGGAGGACCAGCACCAAGGAGCACCTTTCTGCAGCATACGGTTGAGCGGGGTTCGTCAGTCATGCAGTGATGATAGGAAGGCGCTTTAGTAGTTGATCAAGTCAAGGAACGAATGAAGTTGTGCTAAATCCTTGCGTGCAGGCATTCGTTGAATGGCGCTTATATTTTCGGGATTTGGATGATGGCCAGTGGCGTCAAAGATGAATCCGAGGTACTTGATTGACTCGAGGAAGAATTTGCACTGGTTGGCCCTCAGGTGGAAGCATATTCCTGCACGCGTTCGAGTTCTGCACACACTCGGTCTCTTAGTTCAGCAGGGGAGCAACCCATGATGATATTGTCGTCCAGGCACCCAGGCGTACCCGGAATGCTGGAGAGCATTGCGTTCATTGTTTGCTGAAACAGAGTCAAGGCGTTCTTGACACCAAAAGACAGCCTGGTGTATTGGAACAGACAGCGATGAGTGCTTATCGTCAACAATTCGTGCGACTCAGAAGTGACTTCGATTTGTAAGTTCGCGTCGGCCAGGTCTAACTTGGCAAAGCAAGTGCCACCATTCAGCAGCGTGAACAAATCAGCAGGGGCCGGTAGTAGATAGCAGTTCGGCGTCAGAACGGGATTTAGACCAGTGGAAAAGTCAGCACAAATACGAATCGAGCCATTTGGCTTTTTAACCACAACGATTGGAGCAGCCCGGGTGGAGTAGAACACAGGTGTCCGAACTCTCAGTTCCTCTAGGTGCTTCAGTTTAGCATCAACAAGAGGCAATGCTGCATAGGGAACTGGTCTCTTTGGACGGAAGACTGGTTGACTTCTAGGACGCAGATGCAGCACGGCTTAAGTGTGCAACAACCCAGGCCGTCTTGGAACACTGGAGTGCACTGTCGGAGAATGCCCTTGGTGGGGTCTGCAGGCACAGCAGGAATCTGAACCTGGCTGCAAACAACGCTGAGTGGCATATCGACCGAACCAAGTTGTACAATCCAATCAAGACCTAGGGGGTCGAGATAAGACTTAGTTACGTAGCAGATCGCAGTGATGGTCGTGCCGCGGAAAGACACACAGCATTGCTGTTGTCCCATTAGCCGGACGAGACCACCGCACGCGCTTGTGGCGGACTGGGGAGTCTGCTGCATCGTGGGGCTGCCAAGTGACCGCCAAAGTCTCTCAGAGGTGCTAATGATGTCGGAAGCAGTGTACAGCTGTAGGCAGACTGCGTGAAAATTGAGCAAAATATCAACAAAATTTCTGTGATCTGACGCATTGAGCTGGAAAGTGGCCAACAGGCTCAGAGAATTGCCAACGGACTGGGGTTTGAGCATACGTTTTGAACGGAAACGGGACTTTGAATTGGAAGTGGCGGGGGCAGGCCTGCTTCCAGCAGTTGATGGTGTTTGGCAGGACCCACCACGTTGCCCCACCTGGTTACAGCTTTGGCAATGATGTTGGCGGAATACGCAATCCCGATGGAAACGCCACGCGCCACAGTGCCGACACGGAGATGGCGGTGATTTCGCCTTGGGTGCCTGCTTGGTCCGCATTACGGAACGTGGCTTAGTTACTGCGACCGTGTGAATGCCTTGGATCATAGCAAAATCGTGTTTGAGGTTAATCAACGCTTGACACTCCGCAGCCAGCTCTTGTAGTGTAACTGAGCTGTTCTGTTACACTTGGGACATGAGACGTCCGAATGTCAGCCTCCTTGGGGGACTGAAGGCCGCAGATAAATATTAGGCATTTAAACTGACCTGTGAGAGAACCGAACGGAAAACCCCCACACTCGTGATTGAAAATGTCCGGTTACGTGATGAATTCATCGGATTTCCGTTTATACCGTTGGAGGCACTGGAAGAGAGTGTTGAACAGGGATGACTGTTCACAAAACATCTGCGACAACGTCTTCAACATGTCTGCAAAAGGGATTTCTCGTGGGTCCTTGGGAAGGATTGAAGTTAGTATAGCGTTCGTGCTCGGCAGGGCCCAGTTTGCGAAGTAGGAGTCGCACCTTCCATATATCGTCCTGGGCAGCCAGATCAACAGAGAACAAGTCCTCGTATCGTTTGTACCAGAACTCAAAGTTGATATGGACCTGCAGGCATACAGGAATTCAATAATGACGCTGGCGATGTGATCGACGGATTGTGAACCACCAGCGGCGCTCGATTGGCCCATGGATGAGTTGGATAGCTTACCGGCGAGAACCTCCATTAGATTCAGCTGCTACTTCAACATCTGTTTCAAGTCAGCGTACTCGTCAGCCGTCGTAAATGAGAAACTGCGTTGCCAAATTGTTATGACCCGGCCTAGTACTTAGATGTCGCACGAAGCGTATGCTTAATCGACGGTTGTCCCAACCCCAAAGCGGTAGAGCAAGAGAACACGATCAGCTAAGCAGAAAATGTATTCCAAAAAAACTGGCATGAAAAGCTGTGTGTCTGTATAGCCTCCAGTTTAGATTGGTTATATGCTGTCCAATCCACTTTAAAAGAAACACGGAGAAAAGTCGAGCGACTTCTCGCGGACATGGACCAGTCAGATCTGACGGGGACATTGTGGCTACAGCCAGCGCGGGACGCTGTCGGGTGCACGTTCAGGGGATGTGGTGTGGGACACGCGTGCAGGTGATTTTCCGCGAGGCTGGCTCATCGTGGGAATGTGGACATTCCTGAATCTCTGGTATTTCTTGCATTAACCGTCAGCTGAAAACCCTGCAGACAGCACTTATGTTTGTTTGACCACGCCGTACTTACTTGCTTGTACTTGTTACGGCCGCGATCACGCCTGGTTTAGCCAGGCTCTACGATGTCTCGTATTGTACCTCTCCACGCATGACTATTCGCGGCAGCAGATCTGGACAGCTCAGCCTATTCTTTTTTTCCAGCGACAGACGCCGAATACCGAAGGTCCAAGCACCGCCTCCGTGTCTTGCTGAACCATGTCTAGTCATGTGTTTAGTTGACCTCCTCTTCGATGCCTCCAATTGAACAACGGCGCCGGATCGAGAGCAGTTAAACTAAGCTTCTGAGGTGGGTGACGGAGGATGTGCCCAAACCACATCAGTCGTCTCTCTTGGATGGCCTGGGTGAACCGGGGTGAACCAAACCGTATTGGGACGCCGCGGCCGATACAAGCTGACGCGGCAGAACAGGAGGTCGGTGGGTGACGCCACCGGCGACACAAAGGGGATGCAGCGCACAGCCAGTTTTGACAGGCCAGGAGCAATATGAACAGTGGCATATAATGGGAGGTGCGAACATGACTCTCCAGTCTCTGAAGATGGGTAGACGAAACAACTACTCGAAACGTTAGATAACCAATGTACCTCTCCCGGTGAACGCTCCTTCTTCTGGGCTTTAATTTTAATCTATAACTCGGAGAGTCAGCGCATAGTAACTAGAGTTCGATGGACATACGAACACTGCTTGTTTTACCAAACGCTCGAAGCCCGCCACGGTTGCCAATATCTCTCACTCCCGTCGGTTTCATAGTCATTGTCTGAAAGTTAAAACTGCTTATCTGGATCTGCTCTGGGTTCTTTAGACGTTTGTCGAAATTCGCGCTCTGCCAATCTCTCCTAATTACGATGGGGCACTTGTGGACTCTTTGAATACGGCTCAGGTGTCGCGTCCCAGATAGGCGCGAAGGCAGCCGAAGCGGACGTGAAGATAAAGAGTTTTGCCTTAGTAGAATTTGTTATCAGCGCATGGTTGTGCACCTCCACCAACCGGTGACGAACTATTGTTATTATTTGTGCACCCCCACCAACCGGTGACGAACTATTATTATTATTTGTGCACCCCCACCAACCGGTGACGAACTATTAGATGACCCTACTAACGAATACAATCGCTAGGTAGGCGTTTACTACGGGAATGGTGCTAATCGGGGTAAGGCACTTTCAAGGATTAAAATGGCGGTAACGCTGGTTTTTTACTACTAAATTAGACCCTTCTACACACGAAGGTTCGACCGTCGTAGTCCGACGATGTCCACCGTATGCTCATGGGAAAGTTGAGCAGGGACGGTGACTTGCGCGTGATTTAGTTTAAAGTGATAGTAGACTTGCGCTGCATCTACCGCACTCTCTCCTCCTCCCCCACCTGAGCCCGGTGTCAAGACAGAGTCAAGAAGACCGGAGGCGGGAGAGGACGCAGGTGGCTGGCGCGGCCGGGTCCCCTAAGTCCAAGTCACCCCTAGGCGTGCCACCACACCTCTATGTTCGGCATTTGTTATGGGAGCGCAACCCGAATAACGCATGCCATGCCCTAATGTGGCCCCCGTGTTGGTCCAACGCATCTACCACGTGGCCCGTTTAAAGGGCACGACCCTTCTACACACACCTACCTGCACGCCAACCTAATCTCATCCATTGTGTTCGTTGTTGGTTAGTGGGCTCGCACAATTATTCGTTGCCACTTTGTCCTCTGAACCCTTGAACCCACATTTACCGAAAGTGCATTCACATAACTATATTGTCAGGTTGCTTCGCCCCGTTCCGTTCCACTTCTTTAACTGAGAACGTTTCGTAAATCCCGTAACTCTCGAATTATTATTCGTGGGTAGGGTGCCTCTGAATACTGTCTCGCGACTGTCGAACCTGTAAACTTTGACAGGCAGTCCTCGAAGTATAGGGGAAAATATGGATTTACTTTCAAATAAGTCCGGTGTGCATGCGATTAATCATAGCACACAGCACGCGAATGCTAGAAACGAACATTTCAATCCCATCTTGCAGAAGACGCTTCGTTTCGAATTTTTTATTTACCATTGTCGCATTATATTGAGCCTCTACTTTTTGCTGTACCGTCCCTCGTCAACTAATTGGGTTTATTTCATGCTGTGCTGGTTTGTGCGCCTCCAGTGGGTGTTTTTATTGCCTCGTCTTTTTTTCAGGTCAGTACACGGCTGTTCACCAGCTGCGGGTCGAAACGGTTGCGCTGATTGGATGGTGAAATGACCTTCGGGCCACGGCGCGTGACCACGCGACTTGTGGCCGAGTTTGCCAGACGGGGGGCCCATCTTGGAAAGCCTCGCTACCCGACCCACGGACACCGGCCCACAAGCTTCCTCTCGCGATCTTTTCACAAACATACGAGCTTTCCTATAGTCGGTACCTCAGAATAGGGTCTGCTTCCATTTTCTAAATAAATGCTTATTTTTCAGTTCTGTAGTTGTCTTCTGCGGACTCATTTCGCTGTGCGGTGATGGCATCCAGCTTATTGCCTGATTTGGCTTTTTTTGTTGACTGCCTCCATTTTTGGGCAATCCGATATTTTACCAATCACGCCATGATAAAGATAATATTCTGTGAATTGGTCTCCTGCAGCCACAACTTCGAATTTTTTCACGTCCATTCAGTCGCAACTCCGTTGTGTAATTTTCTCACACCTGCGTCACTTTAGAACGATCGAAAATAAAAACAGACTGGAAGAAAGGTGAAAAAGCTATCACAATTGTTGTTTTTTATCGTTCTTATGGCACAATCGTTCTGAACCCGTCTACCACCGGAAACTTGCGCTGCCTTGCCAAACTATTGTCTTCGGGCATAACCATCACCAGGCCTTAGGTGGCTTAGAGCGGTGCCAAACTAGACGAAAGGGGTAACTTCCAGAATGTATCGCCTTGAGCCAAGACCTGGAAGCGGTTCATGGAACTTTTGTGTTCAGTCCCCGTCTTTGGAGATACGCTGCCGCAAATTGTCACTCGTGGAGAGGTACAATACGTGATCTCATCGAGGCCGGCTAGATCAGGCATGATTACAACCGTAGCAAGTACATGTAGGTAGTATCGTGATCAACTGAGAACGTTATAACATGGTCTTCATCGAAGGGGTTAAGCACACGAACCAGTTATACCAGGGCACCATTACCGCCCTCAGTTGGTGCCTAGTGTTTGAGGCCGCCCAGTTTATCACAAGTGGGTAAAATGAATTATTCAAATCTGCCAATGTTCACTACTAATTAATTGTGCCTGGTGGATTCTAGATTGATTGCTTAGGAAATCCTGCTTGGGCAGTCAGCCTATTGTATCGGATTTGATGGATTTCATACGTTGCAGTAGGCTGGCCGGGTAATTTGACCCAAGGGTGATGAACCTCACAGTTTCGTGTGGTTCAACAGATTTTTTCCCGGTTAGCTCACTTGACCCCCCTGTTCAGCCATGTGCTTGTGCTATCGCCAGTATTGTTCTGCAGAGTTTTACTGTGAAGGATGAAGTATACCGGGCTACGTCTACTGAACTTCTATATTCGCTTCAATGAGGGCAGTTTTACTGAACATGTTGTGTTTGCGTTTGGCTCGGGTTTCTGTTGGGGAAGTCAGCAGTAGACATGAATTAGGAAGCGTGGAACACCGTAAGCCCGTTTAGGATTGCATGTTAGGCGTCAGAATGGCCTTTTATTGCGTCCGTTTTCGTTCCAACCTTTTGCCCTTCTAGCCGCATTTGCACATAAGTCTATGAATTAGATCCACTGGGCGGCACTGGAAGGGTACTGTTCCCACCAGTGTCCTGTGAAACAAACTTCTTCTAATTCTCGACACGATTTCATGGCCCAATCAGGATTTGTAAAGATGCCAACGTCTTAAGCGGTTGTAAGGTAACCGCAAACTGCCTTTGTGTCTTTAAGGAATCTAGGGAGTGTTTAAAACTGCCTTGAAGTTCATACGGTGAGCCACTGGCGAGCAATAATACTACGACAGTCGGCCATATTAATCGCCGTAAATACTGACTATTAGTCACTGTATGTCCTGAATACTCGCATGATGCTTTATGTTACGTAATGACGGTGGAAGGAGTCATTCTACTCTTCCTATGGGGAGGGGGGGGGGAGGGTGAGCTAGGAAGGGCGGGTTTTTTTCAGGGTGATTTTGGCAGCAAAATCGCTGTCGTGAATAATGTTAGTAAGCCATTGCACTATGTCCTCTCACTGCCCAGTAGCTGTCAGTTATCGGTTTTGAGGACCTGAGGTGCGCAAACGTTCAAGGTAGAACATGTGATGTCGCAGCCGGGACTCGAATTTGAAGCCGTCGATTTTCCTGATGCGCGTCAAAGACACTGGACCACATCACGTGTTTTGTGGTCTAGGCCGGTCTGCTGAGGGTATAGCCGTCTCCCGTCCTCATTAGACAGAAATAATCATGTGAACTCGCTTTAGACCGTCGGACCGAGAGCCGCAATTCCTGGTTATCTTCTCAGCTGCATTTTTGTTTGTCACGTGGAGGCGTAAGTTCTTACCTGACGTCCGAGTACGGTTCAAAGAATTTTCACGTAGCTCAACTGGTTGAAATTTCGTTCACTGATCGTTCGCCGATATCGTGTTTTGAGGCTCAGTGTCAAAGCTCTCACAGGAAGTCGCATCGCAACTACTTTTATATGCAGAAGGAGTATACCGCCGAGATCAAGGAAGACTGGGGTGCCATTTCTAGTTTATCGACCGTCATGAGCCAGCCTGCCAGCATTTGACCCTCGGGCCGGCATTTTCCACCGTTATTAAAAACGCTCAGTGTGACAAAATGTTGTTTGAGTAAGGCTGGCTGACAACGACTAGCAAACCAGAAATTGTCATCCCAGTCTCAGTTTTCCTGGCCAATCCTCTCACTCCGTCTGTACTGCTAGTCGCTGTGTGACTACCAACGAGGCATCAGATTGAGCCTCAAACCACAAGGAGACGAGTTGATCTCATAAACCGGTCGGTGAGTGTACTTTTAGCATAATCTGACTGATCACAACCGAGAGGACAACGAGCCCATGGCTCACGGAATAGGGCGTTGGACCTATAACTAAAACATGCGTGTTATAACCTCGGTTACCCCGGTATCCGGGATCGCTAAGGTGTAAGAGCTTGGAGTATAGGTTTCTGTGTAACCTCAGGATATACACGGAAATGATTTAGTCGCTGACAATATCTCCTCTTAATGTGTATGATGAGGCATACCAATTAGTTTGCGTTCCATTTTGTCAGCCATAGGTTGAATCCCCTACCTGGTCTTTCCGAAACCTTTCCTCGTACAGCAGATTATAAAATTAAGTGAGATAACTTACGTGTTTAGGCCGCGTGCTTATAAATCCTGTCAAATAGACATTTTCGGTATGGATTACGTATATGGTCCACTAATCAGGACACGGGAAAAGGAGCACAACGCCCAAGTAATAAAAAGTGGCCCTGTGCATAATTCCAGGAGGCGTACATATTCCCGTGTCCTAACCCTAACGCTAACCCTAACATAAACCTAAACCGTAATGCTGATCTCAACCTTAAACCTTAGCCATACATTCGGCACTACTCCTAGCCTTAACCCCAAATGCAACCCTAAGTTACCTGAACGCTAATCATAAGCTTAACCCTTAACTTAACCCCAACTATCAACCTATCCCTCTTTGCCTGGAATTTAGCGCAAAGTCACACGTTTGTTGCAGGCTTCCGGTGTGGGCCTCGTAGCTCAGTTGGTTAGAGCGTTGGTTGTACTGAAGCCTTCCCCTTGCTGGCGTGGGTTCGAATCCCACCGAGGCCGCCGAGTTTTTCACAAGTGGGTCAAATGGATTCCTGTTCTCCGGCTGCAGCGCTGATTAACCTGGAGCATTTTCTCAAAAGACAACCCGTGTGTGCTGACTTTACACCGGTTCCCTTTAAGATTCTATTCGGGACAAATGCCTCCTTTAGTAGCAGGCATATTGGTTTATTTTCCTGTTTCCTGGTCTCCTAATATGCCACAGAATAACTACAACCAATAGGCATCTTAGCGAAAACCTGAATTCCAACGCTGACAGGATTTATTAACAAAGAAATCTCGCTCGGCGACTCTTCAGCCATTGCCTGCAAATAGATTTTCTCTTCTGCTCATGTAATCCACTGAGTGACTGAGGGCAGTAAGGCCGATTTGGAAACTGGTCTGACGGCCATCCAGCCAAATCCAACCTCTCGCTAAGCAGACAATAGTTCCTATCTCACGTCAGATCTTGAAGAATTCGGTCACGCGTCTCATATTCGCTGTAGAAAGCGCATTGACGTCACCGGATGTGCTGATGGTCGCGTGACCGGTAGGGATAGGCTACGAAATCACCCATGGATATGCCATTTCGACACTTTACGTCCTTCCTTTCGTTTTCCTTACGCAGACGAAAACGCAGTGGAAGCCATGAAATGGATGCGTTCTTGTTCCCCATTAGCAGAGCATCGTCCCCCCGTCTGTTAGAAAAAAAAACATCCTAAAAGTAGTCATCAGCACTTGCCGTGTTGTTGGATCGCACAGCTTAGGGGTGGGGTGGGCTGGAGTAACATGGTTTCCGGCCAGAACTGCGACGCTGTCAGGTGTCCCATTATGTCGCGGGGTCAGTCTTGATTACAGCATGGCCTTGTCAGGACGCCGACATCTTGCACGACTCAAAAGATCCTGTTTGTGTTTAGTCGCAAGAATTGCTATTTCACCTTCCGCACGAACCCCACCCTATTCAGACTGTATCCAGGCCTGCAGTTGTGACGGATCCGGCACATGCTTTGACCGGAAATAAGTTCATCGAAACACCCACCAGGATTGACCGTGCTTGCTCGCAGTAAATGTGGATGTGTGCGTAGTTGCAAAAGCTGGCAAAACAAGATGGGAGGTACGACCGTGGGCAAAACTCATGACGAAGGAAAGCTCCGGAAACTCCTCTTCACAAAGCACATATAAACATTGAAAACATTTGGAAGAAGCACGTGACATAATACACCGGTCTTCTCTCTACCTCAGAGGCGGCAACAACAGGAATAGCGAATTTGGTAGCGCTCACAGCTGTCGCTATTATGTTTAAATGCTAAAAGTGCATACTGCATACCTGGAGCGTTTTCGACTCGTGACCTTATTTCAGCATCCCCAGGCAAGCTGCCGGAAAATGCAAGAAAAATGGCCAATATTTCGCTCCGTCCAGGGTTTGCTAGTAGAGAGCATCCCTCAGGAATTGTGACGGTCCCAGAATTAGTAGAGGATTTCGGCAGATTTTAATAATTCATTTGACCCACTTGCGAAAAACTCGACGGCCTCGGTGGATTCGAACGCACGCCAGCAAGGGGAAGGCCTTAGCACAGCCAACGCTCTAACCAACTGAGCTACGAGGCCCCTCCGGGAGCCGTGAGTTTAATCACACTGATAGCATCGCAGCACTCACCGAAAACTCAGTCATCCTACGAGGGAGTGCAGGATGGCGCTGACAAGCTTTTCCTCTCAGCTAGGCTACACGATGGCACGGAAACTGTGTGTCCTCTTTGAGAATGTTCTTTTTGACCAGAAAGAATTAACCCGAGGTCTGAAACTGCTTATTTTCATTTGACTCGCTTTATTTTTCTGTCAGAATAAGCGAACCGAAGGGAGGAGTAACCTGCCGAATCGATGTATTCATGCTCTTCAAGCATCTGCTCAAATGATTTCCATCGTATTGATTTAGCGATCTGTGTTGTCTTCTTAGTAGCGTAGATAAATGTATGAATTTTCTTACAGGTACCTTGTGCGGTTTGGAAACGCTTGGCACAATCTCAACGGCAGGTCGGGTTCAATATTATTCGAAAAATCAAAGTTTTTGAAAACTTCGAGTAAACAATTTGAAAAAAAAGAAACATAAAAATAAAATTAACATAAAAAACATGATTGGAAGGCTATTTTGGCCTTTTTATGTAAAATGTATTTGAATTTATCAGGGCATCGAAAAGCAATGGAAAACAGGGAGCTTAGTAAGTGGGCATTTTTGCAGGTTATCAGAAACATGCTCATTCAAGTGCCGGGATCCCGCTCTGACTGAGATGTCTTTGCATTATCCTGCACCTGCCCACCTTAGTACTCCTTTCTAACCTCAAAGTTACACTCAAGTAAAGCGGAGGTACTCCACGATGAGCGCAGACTAGCTTTGACACCCTTACCACCTCAGCTGTGCCACGCAACAAAACGGAAGTTGCATGTACCCTCTTTGAGTTTATTATTATTTTTGAAATAGACAGAGTGGGCCAACTTCTACTGCGGGCAAAGCAGCGTGCCCATGCTATCAAGCCGCCCGCACGTTTTGTTTGAAAGAGGAAACCAAAAGGGAAGTCTCGTGTCGAATTGGCGCCCTCAAAGGTGCTTTTTCGTGTACATCTAATCAGATGACCTCTGTGTGACTGCTGTAGTGCCTATGAGTCACATGACCAGCACCCCAACTACAATTTGAAATGAGGAATAGTGTTTGACAGTCGTCGCAGGACTGATTGCCAGAGGACTGTATTCGAGCGATGTTACAGACGGAGAGAGAGAGAGGTGCGCTTTATTTTAAAAAAAGTTTCATTGAATAATTTTTAGCCAAAAGACATCCATTCACCGTGGATAAAATGTAGTACGTAAAAGAGATAGCACTAAAAGATAACAAATGATACATGGTCATCGACAGCTGCAACTGTCGGCGTCATGAACGGTCGTCCGTGAATGAGTCGCAAAATTTGTGCCAGATTTGCATGCTTTGAAACGGTGCTGGCGTCGTGTTCAAATTACCTAATTGTTGTAGTTAAAATAAACAAAGAAAACTACATAGCAATATCTGATGAAAAAAATGGACCAACCCACGTACATATAAGAAAATTCACACGTGAATGGAGGAGAAAAAATTGAGGCTCTGGCTTTCGGTTATGAAGGCTTTAGATCAGCTTTACGGGCCTCATTCACAAAATACACATCTCTTCTTCTTCTTCTTCTTCTTCTTGTTACGACTGCGATCATGCCTGATCTAGCCGGCCTCGGGTATGTCACGGATTGTGCTCCTTCACGCATGACGATCCGCGGCAGCAGACCTAGACAGTTCAGCCCATTCTCTTCGTCAACGACGGACGCCGAATACCGAAGGTCCAATAACAACTTCCATGTCCTGACGAACTGTGCAATGTCGGATAGAGCAAATCCTGTTCAGTGTATGGCAGAAAAAATAGTCTGGTTTCCTCCGGTTCAGGAGATTGCCAATGAGTAACTGGCAGGCGAAAGGTGGCAGTTGAAATTCGATCCCCCTCGCTTGAACATGGTGGTGTAATTCGCTGTTCCGGTTTTGTTTAGCTCCACCTGCCGGCCACGTCCCAAGATCAAAGAACCCTGTCTGTCTCTTCGATTTCTAACGATGGAAAGTACACCAACGTGGACTGTCAAAGGCATTCTGTCTCTTGTCGGTCCAAATTTCCGGTGAATTGCAGCTCTAGGTATTAACTTCAGCACCGGCATTCCCAACAGATATTCGGCAGTAGACCTGGACAGTTCAATCAATTCTCTTCGCTTACGATGGACGCCGAATACCGTAGGTCCAAGAAGAACTTCCATGTCCTGACGCACTGTGTCGAGCCAGTTTTTGAGCTGACCCTCATTTCGACGTCTCCAATTGGGTAGTGGAATCGGTTCAAGGGCAGTAACACTGAGCTCGTAAGGTGGGCGACGAAGAACGTGTCCGAACCACATCAGTCGTCGTTCTTGGATGGCTTTGGCTATCCTTGTGATATTTTCGCAGCGATTGCGGACTGTCTCATTTGAGACGAAGTCTGTGTACTTAACTCGGAGAATGGTCATCAAGCAGTGGTGATCAAATGCCGCTAGTTTTCGCTCATCTTCCACGCGTGTAGCCCAGCATTCACAACCATAGAGAAGGACAGACCGGACAGATGCACGGTATATGCCAATCTTTGTGTCGATAGAAATGTCGCATCGGTTCCACAGGCACACCCGACGAGCAGTATAGATTCGGGAGACAATGTCATCCTTAGTCTGTCCGGTCGGCAGCAACCGTGCCGCAAGGTATTTGAAACTGTCTACCTCTTAAAGTTGACAGCCATTAATCTCGAGAGGTGCTTTTTTTCCCGGGCAGGGATGCAGCTTCAATAACGTTTGGTCTTCACCGCGTTTATGGACAAGCCGACCGATTTAGCGACTTCATTCACCCGCGACATAATAGTCTGCATATCACCAAGGTTTGAGGCTAGTAAGGCGATATTATCTGTGTAGTCGAGGTCAGCCAGCCGGCGTCCGCATGCAGTGGTTGAGCTGTAATAGGCCTTGATCATGCTGATAATTTTCGATGGTAGGCCATCTAGTGCCACTATCCGCCATAAGATTCACGATGGACGGAATCGAACACGGCGGCGTAGTCGAAAAAGCATACGGCTGTTGGTTGCTGATAACTATAGCGGGATTCAAGGATATGCCTTAGTGTGAATATTCGGTCCACACATCTACGCCCAGCACGGAATCCAGCTTGGTTGGGCCTCGTCCTAGATTCGTGTACAGCCGGGAATCGCCTGAGAAGGACAATAGCGAAGATTTTAGCAGCAAAGTCGATAAGACTTATGCCATGGTAGTTTTCGCATCTCGTTTTGTCTTCCTTCTTGTGGACAGGCGCAAGGATGCCTGAGCCCCAGTCATTGGGACCAACCTCGTCCCTCCATGCTTGTACAATCACTTCATGGAGCCAGGGCGCCAGTGTGTCGACACAAGACTTGTATATTTCAGAGGGTATACCGTCCTCTCCAGGTGCCTTGTTGTTGTGCAACCTTCTTATGACATCAGTGACTTATCCTTCAGAAGGGGGGTTGCATTAAACTGCATAAGCACGTGGTTAGGGGGTCCTAGGCTCGGTATCGAAATTGAGAAGGTTCTCGAAATGCTCTTGCCAGCGCTCGACCTTGGCCGGATTTTCAGCAATAAAGCTGCCATTTACGTCACGAACAGAGTCGCTCAGTGTAGAGCGCCTATGACTAACATGGCGGATAATTTGGTAAAGTTTTCGAGTGTAAACTGCGTTTGAGGCCTGCTTAATGAAGGTCGCTATTTCAGCCCAATATTTCTTCCGGTCATCCCTAGCCGATTTTGTTGTCATGTTCCGGCGTTGGCGGAAGGAAGCATCGTTGCGGGACCGGGCTTGAGCCGTCTGGGCAGACAAAATACATATACATGGATTTCACTAGCATAAAAGATAATGCAGTCGATGACCAATCTCGTGTAATGTTAATCGAAATTCCCGAATGATTTTCGACCAGGAAGGATTACATAAGGGGAGTTTTAATGTTGATTGTCGTGCAGCATAAGCCTTAGATATTGCTGCCACGCCAGGGTTTCCTCTTTTGAATTTGTGTCGTTCTGACCATCCGCAATTATCACGCTCATTAACGATGAGTACTTCACTAATATGAATATTTTTCCATTGCTTTTCGATAACCATATTTTGTAGAAAGTATGCAGGAAAATATAATCTCTTAGAGGCCTTTTCTCTTAAATGTCGTCTTCTCGAAAAAGGTTTATCTGTCAGCAAGAACTACACAGCCCGTGTGCTACATGTGTGCCATGTGTGACGACGGCTAATAAGCCAGAAATGACTATTCCAGTCTCCCTTGTCTTTCCTGGGAATATTCATCTGCCTGTTCTACTACTAGCCGCTATGCGGTTGCTGGTGGGGCTTGAGAGTGAGCCTCAAGGCAGAGCGGAACGAGTGAGTTCCGTTAGCGATCGGTGAGCGTTCATCAACGAATACAAATACTTCATTTGATGCGTTTGTGAAAACCTCGGTGGGATACGAACCCACTCCAGCAAGGGGAAGGCTTTAGTACAGCCAGCGCTACGAGGCCCCCACCGGGAGCCGTGAGTTTTATCCCTCTTGAAAGTACAGTAGGTTCCCTATCTCTAGGGCGAAGAGGTTAAGGGTGTCAAGTCGCCCTTTTATGATAATGATTTTAAACCCCTTACGACTTTTGTTGCTTTCCTCTGAACCATTTGCAGCTGCTTATAATCCTTAAAGTCTTCCAAATACTTACTTATCTATATTTACGAAAGTACTTTTGATGGCGAAGAGAACATTGGTTGCTCTTTTACCGTCTTGACGCATTGATAGGAGGACTTCAAAGATTACAAAATGGGGATTCCTAGGTCCTCTAGTTCACCTTCGTTTGACAGGCACTTTGCACCAAGAAGGTCTTGATAAAAATCAGCCTGTATGATCGGCTTCCTTGCTTCGAGCCGCAGTGCGATACACTTCTCATAGTTAAACTTGAGCGACCATTTAGCAGACCCTTCACATTGACGGTTAAGTCCTTCTTCCAAAGTCTATTCGTAATTAGTGCATCTAATCGGTAAATCGATGTGCATTACTCTTGTTTCCAGGGCTGGACGTGAGCTGTTTGAATTAATTCTAACAATTAAAATTTGATAACTGCGTACCAGGCAAACGAAGATATTCGTGTCCATCTCAATTGATATCACGGCATTTCATTCGATGACTTATTATCACCTCAGTCTTCCGAACGGTCATAAAGAGGTGATTTGAAAACGCAAGTCTCTGATGTGGAGTCAGTCGTGCTAACCTTGCGCCACGGAGCCATAGGATCTGACTTAAAACAATTGTGCAATTAATTTGTGCAAAAACAATACTCGAAAGGCATGCACTTGGAATATATTAGTGTCCTCTTCGGCTACAAAATATTTATCAAAGTAAAATGTTTATCTTTTTTTGAAGTTAAAATAGATGACCCCGACGTGATTTAAACACGCAACCTTCTGATCTGGAGTCAGACGCGCTACCGTTGCGCCACGGAGTCACGCGTGACCTCTTGAGAAAACATTTACTTAGCATATGCGTAGTGGCATTTTGCCAAAACTTTACTACCTACTTGGAATGAATTCTGCCCAGCCCGTCACTGTCACTTCATCCAGCGTAAACTTTACCGCTGTATGATTGTTTCTTCTGCAAAAAATAGAGCACCCTGATTAAAAGCGGGCTAGCATACAGGGAATGTTTTCGATTGCAGTGAAACACTAAGTCAGTTACAATTATTTAAGGAATCGAACACTAAGAAGTCACGTTTGGTGAAAGTACGCTTTCGATTATCTATCCTAAGGCCTTTAAAGTCATATAAGGGGGTTGGGGTAGAGTAACACAAGTTTAAACATTCAGTAAACAGTATGGGTTAGATGGTTGGGTCGTTAAGATGTCAGAGGTTATAGCCTAGTCTTATTAGGGGCGGAGAGAGGGGGAGGGGGAAGGAGGTGTCTGACCACTAGCTAGGTTCCTGTTCCATCACTGTGCTTCGACACTTTAACGTGAATCAGAAGGCTTAGTTGACGTCTACCCGGTGACCGCTTTCAACCAAGTGAGCCACAATTGTGCTAGAGATGTACTTTCCGTGTCTTGATTTAGCCAGGCAGGATGGTGCTCTTGCATCCGCTTGGATAGGCGCCTATTCATAGGACCAATATAAAATACTTCACCGTTTAATCTGCCTTTACCATACAGACCCGAGGATGAATGATCGAAAACGTACGTTTGCCGAGCTTGGCTTCGTAGCTGCTTCCTGGATTCTAGACGAGAAAATTCCTACATTTCTCCACGTTACTGTGTAGGCGCCAAATGCCGCATATGCACCCTAGAAATCGCACACACTTCAATTGAGTAAATGTACGTTAGGTCGCGTGCGCGTTATTAATACTTTGATTCCACATACAGGCAAAAAATGCAGCGACTGCAATAACATGGGTGCACTGCTCGGCAGGATTTTACGCCTCTGTGAGTCTCGTTCGGATAAAAAAAGACCATCAACACACAGAGTTGTCGTGCTGTCACGTAGCCTAGCTGCGCTCCCCGTGGAGTGCCTGGGTTTTCGGTGAGGGCTGCGATTCATACAGTTTATAAAGAGTGCTGTCAGTTAGCCAGCACTGATTGAACTGAAGGTAACCGGTTTGTTTTCAATCGTCATAGTCATTATTCCTCCACTCTACACACCCCCTTACGTCTAACACAGCATGCTGTCATGGCATACTGATTCCAGGTAAAATATGGTACTGAAAAAGACAAGGGAGACCGGAATGCCCATTTCTGGCTTATCAGCGATCATGAGCCAGTCATATCTAATCTTAGGTGTGCATCGCCTGAGATTCGAACTCACGACTTTTGGTCATTAAGTGTACCATTGAGCCAGGGGCCGGTTGTTTTGTCGGGTGCGATCAATAATTTGAATGATGATAGTGTGGTGTTCACAGATTTTGTTAAGGCAAATTTCTGTTCTGTTGTGCCTTGGAGCTCACTTTAGAGCTCTCGCAGTCAGTCACATAGCGACTTGTGTTCTATGTTGGTAAGGTGGAACCGACAAATCAAGAGAAGCTGGAGTGGCCATTTCTGGCTTATTAGCCGTCATCAGTCAGTCGGTACCATCTGCTACCTATATCACTAGTCGTTATGCGACTGCCTACGAGTGCTCCAAATTGAATTCCAAGGCACGACGGGATGGACATGTTCCGTAGGCAGATCGGTGAGCCCTACACTATGAATGATTCTGCCCACCCCTCGACGCAACAGTCAGGGAGGATTTTGCTGCCCGGGAAAATCCTCTGTGTGTGTGAGTACGCGCGCGTGCGTGTGTACGTGTGCGTTTTTAAACGTGCAAGGTAGTAGGGATTTTTTCCATTCCCTGGCAAATTTTCTAGGGTTGCTGACGATCTGGTTATGCACTTTTAGCGTTAAGATGTTTAAGTGTACGCGGTAAATGCTACCCTACTCACCATTTCTGATTTTTTCGTCCCTGATCGTGTTTCATATATTATTTTAGTTGATATAATAATAGAAAGACGCGTCACAACTGTCAAGTATCTCGCTGATCGAATTCTAGATGCTGTTGTCCATGCTCTACATTCTGAGCAAACTGCTACGAAGTCTTTCTCCCACCCAGGCGTCCAGGCTCTCGGTGTATCTCTTGCTTTATGTCGATCTATCAGTGTTCCGTATGGCCGTTTCTTTCACGATACCTTACTTGTAAGGGGACCGAAATACATAAATGGAGCCTTGAACTGTCCTGCCATTTATTTTCACCTTTATTTAAACCGTTTAATCTTGCGTACTTTGTTAAGTTATGTTCTGGAACGAGTTTTGTTGCAAATTTTGAATGATAATATCCAGCTAAAACGTATGCGTCCCTCACTCTCCCGCTTTCGTATTTTTTCCAGTGATAAGGCCTGACTTCTTCGTCGAAAACCTCGAGATTATGATGTTCATATTTTATGCTTTTCTTTGGTTGCGCGTTCTTTTTATCATCTATTTGCTATCTGGAATGTGTTCTATGTTAACACCAGTCTTCGGCTTGCGACATCTGTTCAAAAATGTCTTGATAAAGCCATAATCAGCAAAAAAGAACAATGCATGCAAACAATGGAACCGTCTGGACTTTCACTTTTCTACAGCAACTCATCTTTTGTGGTTTCGAATGGGCAGTAACACTTGAACAGTTTTTAGTCTAGCAGTGTGGGTAGGCCGGTTTTTGTAGGTTCTTGGTTGAAGCTGCTGATTGGTTAGTTCTGATGATATCACCACACTCGTGTTCCCTCGTCCTATTGGCAGGACAACGAGCCCGTGGCTCAAAAAATCATCTATTTGCTCTCTGGAATGTGTTTTATGTTAACACCAGTCTTCGGCTTGCGACATCTGTTCAAAATGTCTTGATAAAGCCATAATCAGCAAAAAAGAACAATGCATGCAAACAATGGAACCGTCTGGACTTTCACTTTTCTAAAGCAACTCATCTTTTGTGGTTTCGAATGGGCAGTAATACTTGAACAGTTTTTAGTCTAGCAGTGTGGGTAGGCCGGTTTTGTAGGTTCTTGGTTGAAGCTGCTGATTGGTTAGTTCTGATGATATCACCACACTCGTGTTCCCTCGTCCTATTGGCAAGACAACGAGCCCGTGGCTCAAAAAATCATCTATTTGCTCTCTGGAATGTGTTTTATGTTAACACCAGTCTTCGGCTTGCGACATCTGTTCAAAAATGTCTTGATAAAGCCATAATCAGCAAAAAATAACAATGCATGCAAACAATGGAACCCTCTGGACTTTCACTTTTCTACAGCAACTCATCTTTTGTGGTTTCGAATGGGCAGTAACACTTGAACAGTTTTTAGTCTAGCAGTGTGGGTAGGCCGGTTTTGTAGGTTCTTGGTTGAAGCTGCTGATTGGTTAGTTCTGATGATATCACCACACTCGTGTTCCCTCGTCCTATTGGCAGGACAACGAGCCCGTGGCTCAAAAAATCATCTATTTGCTCTCTGGAATGTGTTTTATGTTAACACCAGTCTTCGGCTTGCGACATCTGTTCAAAAATGTCTTGATAAAGCCATAATCAGCAAAAAAGAACAGTGCATGCAAACAATGGAACCGTCTGGACTTTCACTTTTCTACAGCAACTCATCTTTTGTGGTTTCGAATGGGCAGTAACACTTGAACAGTTTTTAGTCTAGCAGTGTGGGTAGGCCGGTTTTGTAGGTTCTTGGTTGAAGCTGCTGATTGGTTAGTTCTGATGATATCACCACACTCGTGTTCCCTCGTCCTATTGGCAGGACAACGAGCCCGTGGCTCAAAAAATCATCTATTTGCTCTCTGGAATGTGTTTTATGTTAACACCAGTCTTCGGCTTGCGACATCTGTTCAAAATGTGTTGCAACACACTTGAACAGTTTTTAGTCTAGCAGTGTGGGTAGGCCAGTTTTGTAGGTTCTTGGTTGAAGCTGCTGATTGGTTAGTTCTGATGATATCACCACACTCGTGTTCTCTCGTCCTATTGGCAGGACAACGAGCCCGTGGCTCAATGGTTAGGGTGTTGGACTTCTAACCAACAGGTTGCCGGTTTCAGCCTCAGGTGTTGCAACACACTTGAACAGTTTTTAGTCTAGCAGTGTGGGTAGGCCGGTTTTGTAGGTTCTTGGTTGAAGATGCTGATTGGTTAGTTCTGATGATATCACCACACTCGTGTTCCCTCGTCCTATTGGCAGGACAACCAGCCCGTGGCTCAATGGTTAGGGTGTTGGACTTCTAACCAACAGATTGCCGGTTTCAGCCTCAGGTGTTGCAACACATGGGGTTAGGTATGGCTGGATGATGACGGTTTATAGGCCAGAAATGTCTCTGCCAGTCTCCGTTTTCTGCTTCCTTAATGTCTTCAGCAGCTCCCGCCTTGTCATGCAAAGAATTGTCTTGCGTTATGGCTGGTATAACTGCAAGAACAGTCGTGGCATGGAATGTGAGGTGTTTCTGTAAGAATCCCTAATATCAGCTTAATAGAGCTGCGATTTCTTGGTCTCTTGTTCTTCGTTTTCATTGCGAAAGGAACTTGAATCTAGCATATTCACAAGTACTCATGAAAATCCACATCTTTCCGCGCGGAAAAATGATCTCCAAGTGCTTAGAACGACTCATTTTAATGGAACCGGGGAACTTTACCTTTCAAGATTCAGAATAACGAGATTATTTTGTACAAAATGACAATGACTTTAACCGTATCTCTACTGCTTCTAGGATTATTCATTTACTGTTCGACTGTCGTAGTCCAACGATGTCTACCGTATGCTCCACAGCAGGGTGGTGCAGGGACGGTGAGAAGAAATGTGAAGGAATCTTGTTAAAGTAGGATCTACCTGTCTTTTGGATGTTAGTCAATGTTCGAGAAGCGTCTTGGCGAATGAACACCAGAGTTCAGAGGCCTATTAGGCCAACGGACTCGGATATTTACATTTTTTACTCATGCCAGCACATATATGTGTTAATGAGGAGTGAATCAGAGAAATGTACTAGCGTCCATCTTTGGCAACGATTGGATATATCGCTTCACTGAAAAAACGAGAGAAATTTAACGGTTTTCGGGAAGCCGAAGATAAAAAATAACATTTGTGCCCTTAGCTTGTTTAAATACACTCATACAGCGTGAAGGCGCCAGCGTACGATTGGCACTCGTGGAAATTAGAGTTTTAAACGGGCGGAAAATGAAAGCAGAAGGCATTGATTAAATGGATAAGACGAACTGATCCCGGTCAGTGATGGCTAATCACCCTGACGGAATACTTATGGAGAACATACTGTTACATCTGATTCTCGTGATTGCCGCGAATGAGGACGCAACTGAATTCGACAACGTTGAAGCCGTACCTCCAACCACCAACCTCTGTCTAAAGCCGAATCCTATTGTCTACTCCTAAGCCTAACGCTGGCCGTAATGCTAACACTTACGGGAGGTGTGACGTGGAATGAAATAAACAGTTATGTCTTAGAAATCAATGCTAGGTGGAGCTACATACTCTTTCCCATCTTTTCCCACAAATGGAATGCACTTAATCTGAGAAGATATTTGGAGGCCTTTAGTTCAGACTAGTCGGATGACTATAGTTGGTTAGAATGACCCTGAGAATTTATCCAAAACCAAGACCTGTAGTTCCAGTAGTCTGCCGTTTCCCACTTTGAAAGTTTCCGTAACTTTATAATCTTCGAATTCTCAGAATTAAAAGCCCAATATAGCAGTTCCTTCTACTCCATGAATTAAGAATCTCAGTCGAGATTTGTCGACTTTATGTGCGTACAGCATCTACTCGCAGTCAGATGCTGAATTCAACAATTCCATTGAAATCACCTACTACTCTCAACCTTCAGGCCCTGCGTCTGGCTATTGTCGCTGACGACGGATTCTACGCCGAGGAGCGTGACCGTGGCCTCGTTGAATGTCTTCAACCGCCTACTGGCCTCAATCGCCTTCCTGGCGACGACCCAATGGACGCTATCGCCTGCCAGACTCCGGCCATCTCGGCAGTCTCCGTCCTCATGAATGGTGCCGTCGCCCGCCGCCTCCGTGCCCAACAACCCCCCTGTGTCTCGTCACATTCCACCGGCTCCTGTCTGATGGATATTCTCCGCACTACCTCCGCCCTCCACTCCGTGGGACTGCACATAAACCTCACTGAGGGCGGCTCCTGTTTCGAACCGCGTCATGTCTCCTCGCTTCTTGGCCCAGATGGTCTTTTCCTCGGCAAGGCGGGCTTCCGCCGACGGCTAAATAACGTCGATTTGACGCAGGTAGGGGGGGGGACAATGAAACCTTTTGTATTGGCCCACCAAGGGGTTCTTTCTTGTGGGCCTACTGATCAAAGGGTGTCTGTGACGTACTGAGCGTGTTGTGCCCCCTAAACGGGCCACGTGGTAGATGCGTTGGATCAACACGGGGGCCACATCAGGGCACGGCATGCGTTATTCGGGTTGCGCTCCCATAACAAATGCCGAACATGGAGGTGTGGTGGCACACCTAGGGGCGGCTTGGACTTAAGGGACCCAGCCGCGCCAGCCACCTGCGTCCTTTCCCGCCTCCGGTCTTCTTGACTCTGTCTTGACACCGGGCTCAGGTGGGGGAGGAGGAGAGAGTGCGGTAGATGCAGTGCAAGTCTACTATCACTTTAAACTAAATCACGCGCAAGTCACTGTCCCTGCTCCACTTTTCCAGGGAGCATACGGTGGACATCGTCGGACTACGACGGTCGAACTGTCGTGTTGAGCTTTCTCCAGCTGGCGGGTGTGGAGCGAATTCTCAAAACCTAGGTGTCACTGAGCAGCAGCGGTGACCCGCGTTCTCGGCTTGATATTTTCAGATTAAAGCCCTACGTTAATATCTCACCCGTGACCATTTTTTCCAAAACGAATGAGCGTTCGCCTGCTACTTCAAGCCCTTTGCTGTGTGTTTCAGGGAAAAGTAGTAATGTGGATCATTATGATCCCGGTGTGAATTCCAGTGTAAGGGTACTTAGAAAATGCTGGGATTCATTGACATTAATAAGAAAGAATAAAAAAGGCTATTCGATCGTCTTCATCATTTCTTTATTCAGCTGGAGTTTGGCCTCCGATGAGAACTCAGACAATCGATATATCGATCTTGCAACGTGAGCAGACATCTCCCGCCTGACGTTAAGGCTATTTAATTGACCCCTATCTGGCCTCCGATGAGAACTCAGTCAGTCGATATATCGATCTTGCAACGTGAGCAGTCATCTCCTGCATGACGTTACTGCTATTTAATTGACCCATATCTCTTATAACTGGTATTAATGTCAAACGACGTCTTGGAACCTACGAAAGGTTGGAATACCTAACGGAAAAAGTTGGAATGCATTTTCGACAGATTTATCACTTGGTCAACCGATAATCCAATTGTCGCAGACATTTATGCCTATCAAGCGATCACGTGCACGTGAACTTGCTTCAAGCAAAGAAAAGCTCTTGCTGGCTACCTAAAAGGCGAGTTCCAGGAAGCAGTTCAGAGGACGAAGATGCGGCAGCTGAAATGAGTTTATTGGCCTGACGTTTCGGATTCCCACTCGAGCCTATTATCAGAGACGATCACAGATAAGCGCAGTGGAGGCACACGGAGTGCAGTATTTGCCTCTTTTTCTTCTTCTGATAGGATGTAGTTTCCATGCGAACACCTGCGTACTCAAATTATCAGCTCTCTTCTTATGACCACTAAGAGCCTTAGTTGATGCTTTATTAAATTGAGACTTTGTATTCTCACTCTTATGCAGCAAAATGTCATTTCCTGTTAATGCTCTATCTCATGAATTGTTGACTGAATTTTTAAAGGATGTTTTTTTACTAAACAAATCACTTTGAGAAGGTTTAAATATGTGGTATCGTGCAACTTAATCACGTCAGTATGTTGGCTTTTGATCAATCTTCTGTTGGTCCGCCTGCACAGACTGCACTCTGCTCTTATAACTTTAAGTATATGTTATAGAAGAAAAGGCCAAAAGATTTATCTTGTGTTTACTTGTTAGAGCATTGGATCTTCTGTAAATTTTATATTTTAAGAATTGTTGAATTCCTAGTCTCTGCTTTGGGGTCTATTTGTCAGATAAGTGCATTGTCGGCATTTGGTTGTGTCAGTTTCTACCCTCCTCCATTCACGGCCCTGCCTGCCTCCGCTGGTGGACACCAGCCTGTTCGTGATTTTCGTCTAAAGCAATTGTGCCTTTGTTCGGCGTTTCTGTGCGCGGGTAGGTGGGTGGGGGGAAATGTGCCGACCCCACTTACCGGGGCTTTCCTAGTTGTTTTGTCGACTAGGATGAATTGGACACAAGCGAACTTCCTGACGGTCGCATCCACTGCCTGACGTCCAGTGTTCACCAATCAGCTTAGCGGACGTGTTTGTCTCGTGGTGCCGTATGGCTCGATCTGGAGGCCTCGCAGGTAGTCACCTGGCAGCCATGAATTCTGCTATGCCGACAGAGTCAGGGGCAAGTGGGATGGCCGTCGAAAGCAGGGCTGTGTCCACATGTGCCAGTCGAAGTTCTGCCTTAGACTCTCTGGCAGTTTGCTTTCGAGCACTCACATGCGAATACTTGCTTTTCTGAACATTTTTCATACGATCTCACTGATTAACACTCCTCTTCCTCCTCCGCCTCAACTCCTCCTTCGCTTTCTCTACTTCCGCATCCTCACCCCCTGCCTTATTTATTCAGGTGGAACTGGAGGTTGCGAAGCAGTTATTGGCCTTCGAAGACCTTTTTGGCATGCCGCCCTTTCGCGTGGATGGACATCAACACGTGCACGTGTTGCCAGGTTCGGTTTGTCTCCCTCATTATAACCCGTGTTTTTTACACTCTTAGAATCATGCGTAAGCGGCATTCAACCGGTAATTAAAAGTATCAGTTGGCTTAATACGCGATTTCAATCACCACCGCATCCCTGTCAATATCGGCATAATCGAAAACCGCAGCAAAACGAGCGCCACAGGATGTGGGCACAGGTGCATTAGCTGACAAAATCAATCAACCCGTCTACGCGTGCTTCGCACGACCTGATTACCACAGCACGTAACGGGCTTTTATTAAAACTGCTATAATCCCGAACACTTTCGCCAGCATCCCGTGTAAGTGGAGAAGTGCCAGGGCATTCAGTATCATCTTACTGTCGTACATAGCTGCCTTTTTTATAAAAGAACATTAGTACGTCTTTCCTGTATATTTTAAGAGACCTAGTTTCGTAAGCTGGAAGGAATTCATCCCAAAAATTTGAACTTTGTTGCTTTCACGGTTTCGCTGCCTTTCGTAGGTTTAAGGATGCATACTATATATCTGAAGTGGTACTTTTGTCTAAGCTTCGTAAATTACTTCATCCACTGTTATCTGTTGCCCTCAAATCCAACCCGATCATGGTTGATTTTAAGGAGTTCGTGAGGTTCTCTCTCGTCTTCTTCCACGTCACGGTGTTCGCTGGATTCGCATACCCGAGGAGGCTCTTTTAGTTAGCGGAATGCCCGATCACGAGCTCGCAGGATTAGGTAGGTATTGCAAAAGTACAATAAGGAGCCCCTCCTATACCCATTTATGTATTGCCAACTTATGTCCAAGTATTTGTTAATCGTGTACCTCTTTTTTCCTGCATCTAATCCAGATTGTCTTGCCCAGTCAAGAGCCCTTCTACCTAATGGGTTTAGGGCGCTGATTAGGGTTCAAACACTCCCACCTTTGCTGGCAAACTGAACAGTTAATCTGCCAGCAAGTTGTTGCAATGCTCCTAAAGACAGGTTCCCAATTAACGAGCAGTTTCACGACAGCAAAATCGAACGTTAGTATTAGGAACGTCGCGATCGCAACTCCTGTCAAAGATAAATAGCAGCGACCTGATAAGTTAACTGCTTGTGTTCGTAGGACACGCAAACTTCCGATTTAGTGAAATGACCTACGGTAATTGTTCTGGCACAGGAGTGAGGCGCAAATAGTCTTTGAAGATTAAAAAAAGGTTTATTGAAGTGGATATACTAACCATCCTGGTCTGACGATTGGTAAGGAGATGGCTGATTTGGAAGAAGAAGAGTTGTACTGTCATTGGTTGTGCCTTCGAAACCAGTCCACCAGGAATTTATGTCTCTGCATCTAATCCAGATTGTCTTGCCCAGTCAAGAGCCCTTCTACCTAATGGGTTTATGGCGCTGATTAGGGTTCAAGCACTCCAACCTTTGCTGACAAACTGAACAGTTAATCTGCCAGCACGTTATTGGCCTTTCAAGTACAGCAATTCCAGTGCCACCCTTCCCTGTTATGCTAGCAAGGAACACACCAATACTTTCCTCCGGCAGCTATACTTGTTCTTATCCTCAGACTCCAAACGGCTTTCTGCGTTGAGCGATCGATTTCATTCTGAGATTAACTGAAATCTTGCTCGTTTAAAAAACAGGGGCGCATGCGTTGGTGCTTTGGTCCTAAATTATTTTAAAGTTAGAACATCTTTTGAGACTCCGTTCATTGAACTGGGAATAGCATTCAATGTCTGCTAACATCGATTTCCTTCCTGTGGAAATTTTTCCGACATTATCCAGGTACAATGATTTCCAAATCAGAGTGCAGGGAAGACAGTTAAGTGGGCAAGTCTTTACTGAGACATAAAGTTTGAAGGTGGCATTGCAAGCAGTTGTAGTAAGCGCTCTCACCCGGCTGGTGCCAGCCGAAGCTCATGCGCTCGGAATTCGGCCGGCTGCGACCAAACGGTCAAGAGAATAATATCGATCGGCCTTAGGGTGTCACGAGCCGGAGGTTGAGTCACACGCATATTAAGCGCTTGTAAAGCGTGTTAGGCGGACCAAAGGCGAGATGAGTGAGTGACGGTCTTGACGACCAGGAGAGCGCAGCTATAGTACCGCCGATTAGACCGAGGGCGGTGTGTATCGATACCGAAGGGACTGGTCATGTATAAAACAAACATGGATAACTGAACGGTCAACAAAGTTAAAACGGTGTCCGCGGCGTTTGATACAGATGGAAGGGATAGGAGGAAACGGCTGAGTGTGTGCTGTGGTGCTGGGGGAGGATGGTGCTGATGAGGAGGCGGAGGAGGAGGATTGTGTTACAGTAAAGGCATTAACTGATCAGTGTTCAGGGATAAGACTAGTTGTCTTTTGCCCTGAGCCGCTATCCGCCTCCCTTCATAAAGAAGCTAATTGTATTTTGCTAATTTAACCTGGCAGGCATCGCTGCTGCGCTCTGTGTGGCACCCTTTTTGTCTTTCGCATATAACCCCCACTGAATGATTCAGCCGACGCGACGCCCGTCATTCACCTCCGACTTTGACCTGACAGCGAACACTTCGTGGCCATTGCGTTTTGGCTGCTTTGTAGGCCTCCCTCGGCGCCCTTTGTGTGTGTGTGTCCCACCTCGTTGTAGGGCGGCTGTCGCAGCCACAGCACCTTCCCTACCGTCGTTGGAGGTTTGTTTATGACCTTTCCTCACACAACCTCATGCAAGTTTTTATTGCACGCACACACAAACACACACGTGAGTCCTCGCACAGCGCTTTAGGACCAACTTCTCTAGCGCAAAAGCCGGAGATAGTCAAATGCTGTTAGTGATGTGTCAGATAGTGCTTCAGGCGGCTGAACCTCGTATCTCGACGGTTGTAGACAAAAATGACTGGAAATTTCCTATGCGTGCTCCACCAAACAGTTGAGGAGACGAATCAATCACTGCGACAAAAAAATAGCGCTCACGAATGGCTGCGAAGGTTCGCGTTTGAATGAGTAAAAAAGAAGACTGGTCGGTGTGTAGCCGCCTAAACAGGCCACGGGAATAGGAACTGCCCACAATACTGTGACTTTGCGCAAATTCCAGGGAAAGTATGTTTGGGATTAAGGCAATGGTTAGAGTTAAGTTTAGGATTAGGTTTAAGTTTCAGGTTAATGTCAGAGTTGGGGTAAGGGTCATGATTAATCTAAGGGTTAAGGTCTTTATTGTGTTAATTGTAGGCTTTAGGTTGAGGGTAGGGCTAGGATTAAGATAAAGCTTACAGTTCAGTCTTATGTCAGGGTAAGTGTTAGTATTAAGACACGTGTACCCTTCCTAAAATTTACCATATGGCCACCTATTTTAAGTGGGTGGGGTTGCTCCTTTTCCGTTGTCTTGTTTCGGCGCCATACAAGACATTCTTACCCAATTTCTTCATTATTCTGAGCATTCGAACTCGCGCAGAAGTCTTTCGCCAGAGAGAGTAGCAGGAAGAGAAAAGGCGGGGGGCAAACCAATCGATGATCAATAAAACCAGCTTGGGGTGACTGTGCAGTGCTCTGTATGCTGGCGCCAGATAGATACATCGATTGACTTAGTTCCAATCCATGGACCAGGCCTCAATCAGTTCTCGCCTTGTGTTCTTCCCGTCATAGTCGATGAAGTGGTGGGGTGGGAAGCTGAAAAGTCAGCCAAATAACATTCCTGATACAGCCATAGATTCTTGCTCCTCTCACCTTATCGTATTGCCATCGTCTGCATGGTCTCTCGCACAGGTTCCTTGTAACGCAGGGACACGTGTATGATTATCGCGGATATTGAGATTTTATTTTAGGGATTAATTTGATCAAACTAATCCACCATCCATTGTGCGCTTGGTCATCAAAGTCCAACCACACTTATTTGTACGGCTTTGATCATATATAACCTAGTCGCTATCAGCGATGCTGCGAATAGAATTATTGTACGCGCGAAGAACCCCTTCTTTGTACCGGTTTTTTTTCCTGCGGTAAAATTATACCCACGAATGAATGCGAAGGTTCGCCTTCCAGTTGTTTGTATGATTGAAGAAGAAGAAAAAGAAAGAAAGAAACAAAAAGAAGAAGAAGAAGAAGAAGGCCAGTTGAGCACTAGAACAATTTGAGAGCCTTCGAACTCGTGTAAAAGTCCAGCATTAGAGATAGTAGCAGGAAGGCTACACCTATAGGGGGTGCGAGCCAATCAATGATCAGTAATGCGAGTCTGCCGATGACTGCACAGGGCTTTGAATGCTGGCGTCAGATAGATACATTGCTGGATTGCGTTAGGATCCGAGGACCAGGCTTCGATCCATTTTCAGCTCTTCTTGTTTCTGCCGCAGGTGATTATCTTGATTCCTTTCAAGTTGAACTCATGGACCATTTAGCAGGTGCGGGTAGTCAATTGCGATAATTCGTCGTCACATCGCGCATCCAGCTTCTGTTCATGTAGGACCAGAGGGAGGAGGAAGGTATCCCAACCATTTCCTGATGTACTTTTAAGCTATCAGGATGCCCTAAAGAATGTGGTGCCTTTTTGGGATGTGATCCACCCCAGTTATCTTTTTATGTGAAAACCTGATCCACTGTACGCGGACCAGGCGTGTGTGACACGCTAAGTCGGGCTGTTTAGCCTTGTCAGCCACTGTGCCTGCTCCTAAATCCGGTCTCCTTGACTCTCTCCTGACGCCGGGTCGTGGGGTTGAGTGGGGAGAATGGAGAGAGAGAGAGAGAGAGAGAGAGAGAGAGAAAGAGAGAGAGAGAGAGCGAGTGCAGCAGATGTAACGCAAGTCTACTGCCACTTTAACCTAATTCCCGTGCGCACCACGCACATTAAGCTTAGCCCTACAGTTAGAACTAACTCTAATCTTTATCCTAAACATGACCCTGACTCTAACCCCAACCTTAACGCTAACCAAAAACTTAACACCAAACCTTCCCATGAATTTGGCTTAACGCCACCGATGTTGCGTGTGGTTCCTGTTTAGGTGGCTTTTAGGAGTTGCTTATCTGAGTTTCAGTGGTGCTGCCTTCTGCAGAAGAAAGTGCCTCTAATCTTCGTTTAATGAAACTCCTGTTTTACTGTCTTCGTTGGTTCCCTGTTACTCTGCTTTTTATTCCTTCAGTTGATCAATCTGCCCTGAACTTCTACCGCGAAGTCTCGGATCAGGCGTCTGTGGCTCGACCGATCTTCCAGGCTGCTGGTTTGCGGTAGGTCATCTCATAATCCACAACTTTTGGTTCACTGTTTTCAGCAAAAATACCCTTCACTGGGTGAGTCTGTTAAACCAAAAATAAAGTTCTTCTGTCAGTTCCCGCCCTTTAGAGGCCTACACGGGCCTGATAACTAAGGCTTTATACAGTGGATGTGCCAGAGATCCAATGAAGTCCGGGCGTTATAGTAAATTGGCGCTCCCTGATCAGGTAATGGAACGTGTTCATCCCGTTTTGCCTTGGGAATCAAACTAGAACTGTTGCTGGCAGTCTTACAACGACAAGTACACGCTAAACTGAATCTCTCGCGATTCCCTGTCCGTTCGTCACCACCATACGGTGTGGCAGATGGCGGACTTCATCGAAATCGTCGCTCAAACTGTCACGTTTGCAGCCTCAGCGGCATAAAAGTCCGTCACAGAGGTTTGCACATCTGTGCCTTCGAACCCGACGTCCGCCGTGCCTCCAGCCTGGTCGCATTTTCCACGATTACACTTTGGTAAGTAGAGGACGACGGGCTTCCGTGGATGGGTCGTCCCTATGCGCATCTGAGCTCAACCTAGATCTGAGGTAGTTATTTCCGGCTTTTTAGCCATCGTTCATGAGTGACTCCCAGCTCCAAGTCTGGCTAGCCTGGGGTTTGTAACCGGATTCTTGAATAATCGGATTTTAGATCTGGTGATCGACCATTGAGACACGAGCCAGTTGTTTAGTCAATTGCGGTCGTGAATCTTAAATACCACGGTGGGGTTGGTCTTCAGTCAAGTTATGGCCTGTTCATATTCCTGATCGTATCCAATAGGACAGCGGAACCATTGATCATGAGCAAAGAAGCCAGATTCGGCTAGATAGTTGTCCAAAGCTGAGACCGGATTAGGGAGAGCTGCCTTCTCTTCGCTCGGCGCCAACTCTATGAGGAATCGTTCCAATGTGTCTACTATTTCAGTCCTAACGCCTCCCTTTTTTGTCTTACCTCGTTTCTAGGTGCACGGATGCCTTTGTAGGCATGCTTACCATGGGAAGAAACCTAACCGCCAACAGTTTGAAACGCAGCCTCACCGCCATCCTTAAGCTTCATCAGCTCGGGGGCGAGGCCAGTCCCACGATCGAGCTGATGACTCACCCTGGTTATCCGCTGAAGGAGGCGGATCCAGTAAACCAAGGCTGTGCTGCTCAGCTCGGGCCGGATGATTTTTCCCGCTCACTTGACCGGGCTCATGAGATGGCTATGCTTCAAAGTCGTGAGTTTGGTGAGGTTGTGAGGGCCTTTTCCGGACAGTTGTACGGTTTCGGTGACCTGGCATGAATGTACATGGATCCATCTGTTAATGGTCATCTCACTTGTATTGTCCCCTTCTTCAATTCATCTTCTCTTCCTTGTAGATCACCTTTGTCCAGAACATTTTTTTGGAAGTACAGGTAGGCATCCCAAAAAATATAATTTCAAGTCAACTGCCTTCTTTTAAATGAAAAGAAAATTTTTTTGGGAGCATTTTCGAAGCCGGTTCCTCATGTCACCTTCATATGTTGACTAAATGGGCCAAAACCTAAGCAATCCATACTCGGGGCGCATTCTAGGATCCTCGCCGGCAGTCGCATAGCACACAGGACCGTGTGTTGGAAAGCAAAGGAGGCTGAGATGCCCATTTCTCGCTTTTTAGCTTTTTTCAGCCAGCCACACCTAACGCTTAATGATAGAGTGTTAGGTTAAGTAACGTTCAGCGAGCAAAGAGAACTGGGTCTGAATCCCAGGTTGTCCATTCTTTGGTTTGTTCATGGGTAGCTGTTAATGGCTTAGAAGCCGGAAATGGTTATCCTAATCTGTCTTGTTTTTGTCGGTATTCATGCTAGTATACAGTAACCGATCACGTGAGCTATCTAAGAGAGGAGTACTGAAGTGCGGTTCTAGTAAAATTCATTTTGCGGCAAAATTTTGTTTTATTTCGGATGCCGGCTTTCGAGGATATGTCTTTCTGGCGGCCTGCAAAACAGCACTTGATAAAAACTAATTACATTTATAGAACGCGTTTTTCTAGAGATTTTCAATGCTCTTATCAGGTCAAAAATAGTTCATAGAAAACGTAAGCGAAATATTTTTTATCCTACTCAGTTGATAAGTTATCAGGCCTTCTTCAATGTTTAGGCTTAAAAGTGCAGTCTTTTGTTTTTGAAAAAGTTTTAGAATCGCCCAATCACTTTGACACTGATTTGCCGTTGTGTTGAGTTCAGGGCTTTCAGTCTACAAGGTTTTTGCTTTTGTGTAAGGAATGGTATATAGTTCTGTATGCTATTAGGAAGATAGCTTATATTGGTCATATAATTTTGCCATAGATTTGGACTGTTGTGTACTTCCTGACGGGCATTGAAAAGTAAATTATGCGATGATGCTTGAATGGACATTGTGTGGTCTTAAAAATCTTTAAATTGTAATTTTTTAAAATTGGATGATGGCTTTTCTTTGGGATTAAATTGGAAAAGGACGTGATTGGCTATCAACTAAACAGAATAAATAATATTTTTGCCTGTGAGGGCACCGGAAATCCTCGAAAAAACTAATTGCTACCTAATTGCCCTTTTTTATGGAGCATTGATTTTGGAAGCGGCCAAGCAGGTATCTTGGCGTAAGGAAAATATTTTGAGATCGTGCAGCACGAATATCGATAGTCTTACCCAACTCAAGTAATCTTTACTAATCGAAACCCTTTTCAGGATCTCACTTACTATTTCATGAGATCTGTCAAGGATTGTATATAAAGGAGAGAGCAATAGAAAACTGCATCTTATGACCAATCAGGAGCAATTCGTATGTTGATTTGACAAGAACTCACAAGGCACGATGCAATCCTTTTAATTCCTTGCATTCAAATGTATTTGGTTTTTGATATTTTCGAAGTTAGCGTTGCATATATTTTTACAAGACCAACATTTGACAACTTCAGATGCATGCTAACTTTTGCAGTTTAAACCTAAGTTCTGAGGCGAAAGGCGAGTTTACTTTATCAAGTTTTTTAGCACATAGAAATACTAGTCAGGAATATTGGTTTATCTTCAAAATTGGTACAGCTGTTTTACAAAATCACCTTATTCAGGTGTGAGATTACACGGAGTCATAATTAATATTGAAATACGCGAGTGAAGTAACCACACGTAGTTTTCAGACACTGATGCCCGACCACGCCCAATGGCTTTTTCCCCATTACCTGGTTTATTATTTAAAGGCCGTCTACCTCTTACTTTTAAGAGGTTATAGTTAATCCATAAAGAACGCAGACCCAACATCAGACGACAATTAATTTGAATCTCAAGTTTCCCTCACGTTTATTTTAAAACATTTTTATTTGTCCGCGTGGATCCTTTCGTTAGTGCGTTGTTAGTGCTTTATTCCAATTATTTGAAGACCCAATGGGCTCATAAAACTATCTGGTAATGTTTATGGGATTTAGACATGCAAATGGCGGATATTCTTCGTATCTCAAATTATCAGATAAACTGCATTGCAGCGGAAAGTGTTCTGAAACTGCGCGTATTGTGTATCGATTTCTAGAAGTTGCGCATGCAGACTATAGGCTTTGTTGGCGAAATTCCATCTTTTAGAAAAAATATAGGGAATATATCGCAAGTAATGGATCTCTGGCACGGAGAACGCTAGCCATCTGCGTTTTAGTTGGCTCTATATCGACAAAAACATCTTTTCATGCAATTCGGGAAAAATCAAACGGGTAGATCACCGGAAATATTTGTTATTTTTTTCTTACTGAGCGAACCATCTTATTTTTACTCATATATATTCACCTGCACTTTGAGCATTCGTCTCTATTCCCTTCCTGTGTCCTTCCAACACACAATTTCTCTTCATCCAATAGACTTGTTCTCAATCTTTGCATAAAAATTGTTTAATCGCCATAAAAAACGCACATTTACAACAATTTACTCTAAAAAAGAGGGTATTACTGTATTCCACGCGGCCTGAGCCTGCCAGCTTAAGTCGGTTAACTGATCCAGACGAATTTTTTGTGAATAAAAATATACGATTTTGAAAAAAATGGACTTTTAATGAACCCAGCAAAATCAAAGTGCTTAAATTCAAATACTTCAGCTTCACCGGTCTGAGCTGACATCCGGTTGTCTGGACGCCATCTGCTTTACACCAAAGATGTTCCTATGCGTGTCCAATTAGCACATATTTTCACGCCTCTCTAACTTCAGTTGAACTTCTTGTTAGCAGGAAAAGGCAGCTTTGTCACTTTGGGCGCAGGCATCACACTGAATCCTTTAGATGACTATAAATGAGCAACAGCTGTCCCTAGTTTGTCCAAGCTGGATATGAACGTGGTCGTCCCTAGGTGCCCCATTTGTAGATTGTGTGTCCTCAGGTGTTCCTCGACCGGTTCAGACTCGTTCTTAATATAAAAAAAGGATTCAACTGGTATTTTGTTTGAGCAGCTGACTGGAAATACCTACTGCCTTTCTACATTACTCCTGATGTGTCCGGTATCGACGTTCGAGCTGTTTTGACGCCAATGTGAAGCAATTTTTTGGAAAGCCGGTTTTACTCCACTTAACGTCTAGCAATGGCGTGTTTTCTGGAAACCTTATATCGGACATGAGGTAAATTCAAGAGAAGCTGACAGCAGAGAGAGAGAGAGGAATACACTTTATTTTGAAAGCAGCATTCAAAATTTTCAGCAAAATATGGCTCCATTCACTAAGAGAATAGGATAAGTTAACATAATATGCAAGAATAAAAATGCAAAAATGGACATCTAGCGGGCGAGGTAGTCTCAATCTCAGCTTCTGTATTTCATTCTCTTCACACGTAAAGTAGCGTGCTAAAAAAAGCCGAAGAGAGGGCTGATATGCCGGTGTACGGCAAGCTATATCAAGAAAGTCGCGGCGCGTGGGACGCGAAGACTTCGTGGCAATGAGTTCAAAGTGGAGGGGATGGGTAACACCATCAAAATTCACCCAGAAATTTCCTTGACTGTCGCGAAATGCCGTTTTGTTATCAAATCCACTAAAAAACACAGGCAGCAGAAGAGAGCATTCGAACGATACGTTTTTAAAACAAAAAATCCTTTTTAAGCAAAGCAGGAAAAATCACGGGAGAACAATAAAGGATGAGAGGTAGAATACATGCCTCTATAAATCTATAAATAAAAGTTTTAGGTGTGTGATAAGCACGTAAACGGCGGATATAATATAAGTTTACGAATTTTTGAAAAAAAGAGTATCAATATGTTGGGAGAATGCAAGATGCAAAGTCAGAGTAATACCAAGATACCGGAAAGAGGATATCTCGTTGGGAAGGACGGCTGAGGATTCATAACAGGAGATGGTTGCGGGCAAAAAACACATTGGAGAGATTTCTCATGGTTGAGTTGAAGACCATTATCTGATAACCATGCTGAGATATGGTCCAGTCCATCCTTCAGAGACTGAAGGTGTGTCTGATTTTCAAGAGGATGGCCAACTACCATATCGTCCGCATATTTCACATACAGACAGTCGTTTGGTAATCTTAAATCGTCAGTTTTGAGAGAAAAGATGCGATTGGATAGGATTGTACCTTGAGGAACTCCGCAGGTGTTTGGAAGGAAGGTAGATTTCAGCCTGCCGGACTGTACGAATCGAGTGCGGGAAGTAAAATAGTCTTCGAGCCAAGAAACGATCCAGCCGGAAGAACTTCCCGTGGATGTTTTGTGAAGGTAGAGATGGCGCAACATTGTGTCGCGACAACAAACTTCTCATTCCCCTCACACAAATAACAACTAGGGCCAACCAGAGAAAGGACCTTGATTGTTAATTTCCGTAATGTGAAGGCTAAAAGCAAAACCAAACAGAGTTGAACACATGGGGTTACCCGTAAGTAGTTGATCCTAGTCCTGAGACAGAAAAGCGTTGGCTTATAGGCGTATGTCTTAAGGTTCAGACAAAGCATTTGCAGAATTACACGTGGCAGAGAGCTAGAAAAACTCTTCAGCAGGCAGGCAGGCAAGTATGTAGGAAGAATGTAAAAACAAAGACAAGGGAGATTGAAATGGCTATATCTGACTGATAATCCGCCGTCAACACAACCAACTCAACCGCAGGTCTTCATGCCCTGCGATTCGAACCCGGAATTTTTTGTGATTGAGCCCGACGCTCTACCATTGAGCCACGGGCTCATTTGTCTTGCATTTGCGATCTAAAACCTTAACAACCGTGGAACGTAACGGGCACGAATCGTGTAAAGCAACTCGTCCTTCCCGTAACCTAAGCGATAAACCTCCCCTCTTATGATAGATAGGCTACTGTTTACAGCGGTTTTAGGGACTTTGAAAGCTTTGACAGATTCGGGGAACTATGGGTTACAGGAACGTTTAAAGTGGTGTGGTAAATTATATGACAGCGCGGACGGAAATGAACACTTCAAAAGCTAATTTCATACGGACTGTGGTGCTACCAGGTTTGGCTTTGGACTGCTAATCAAAGAAACGTTGATGATGATTTATGTCACCTGTAAATAGAAACAAAACACGGAGGAAGTGGACGACCAGTCGATACGAATTTGCCCAAAAATTAAATGGTTTGTTTTCCCTTGAGATTTATTCCAGATTACATGAGGAAATTGATGGCTTCGATAAGCATACTATTCGTGCTAGCTAATGATGGCCATATAAGGTCCGTTTACAGTTTCTATTAGCATGACGAAGAAGCTGTCAGCTAATTTCTATGACTCCTTTGTCATGAACGTCAAATTCTGACATCTCAGGCTGAATAAAGGCGCTTCTGATTGATATATTTGGCAATTTTTTTCTGATAAGCACATGCTCGTGATCAAGGGGAAATCGCGTAGACTTTACCCAATTTCCTTGTTCTTCTCTGTCCTAAGCAAAACGGGTCATTCAAAATGTGTGTCGTTACGCAAACCTAAAAATCATATAATTCCGTAAGTTCCGCGATCTGCCATCTGCGGACGCACCCGATAGCTAGCATCCAGACCCCTTCTTTTCATCGGGTCCCACTCTCCGTAAGCAGATGGCTTAGAAACATGTTATTGCGTAAGTGCTGATTGCAAACGTCTCACCTCAAACCGGCTGCTGTGTAATTTGATGCATAGATATTTATCGAGACTACCCTTCCCAATCCATCCAACCTCTTTTGACCTCCATGACTAAAGCCCTCTGAATGCGAATGCCACAACTTTAACAAGAGTGCAAATTAATGACGAAGGAACTAAAATACTCGAGCAATTTAAATAAATTCGTAAACCTGGAACAATGAGATTTTACGATGACTAGTCTCCCTGATTGGGGGTACTCCTTGGACCGTGAAGGGCGAGGCTGGTTGCCTGTTGTGGTTTCCGAGTAAAGGGTCTCTGTGAGCCGAGTGTGAGGTAATAGTGGGAGACGCATGAATTCGTCAAAACCCTACTTCTACCAGGAATGGCTATTTCTGGCTTATAAGCCATCGTCAGCCGGTCATACCCGACCCCAGGTGGGGTACCACCTGAGGATCGAACCATTGATCAGAAGTCCAACGCTCTAACCATCGAGCCAGTCTCCCTTGTCTTTGCCGGCAATATTCATCTGCCTATTCTACTACTAGCCGCTATGCGGCTGCTGGCGGAGCTCTCGAATGTGCCTCAAAGCAGAGCGGAACGAGTGAGTTTCGTTAGCGATCGGTGAGCTTTCATCAACCAATGCAAGTCAATATTCCCGACCTAAACCGGAAAGACAGCGATCCCGTGTCTCAATGGTTAGTGTTGGACTTCAGATCAGTGGGTCGCAGGTTCGATCCTTGGGTGGTGCACCACCTGGGGTTGGGTATGACTGACTGATGAGAGCTAATAAGCCAGAAATGGCCATTCCAGTTTCCCTTGTCTTTGCCGGCAATATTCAAATATGTCGTTGTTTACCCACAACTGCGCGTGGTTTCCCCATGTCGGTAATTGGGTGACCCAGTTCAAATATTTTGAAGTTTTGTAGGTAAAAAAAGAATGAATTATTTTGTCAGCACAACAACTATGCCATTGCTTTTGGGTACATTTATGAATAGCAATGCACTCCGGTCGGAGGGTATTCAGTGCATCGGCGCAGACGCTTGAAACTGTGATGCAAACTTTAAAATTTGTTATGCCCACTTCTGCTGTCAATAGAAGGCTGGATCACAGACGATCGCATCTACAACCACCTGGCCGAAGATGAGTTCGCGAAGGCTGGCGACACTATGGTAGTCGATAGCTCAAATCATGCTAACGAAGTCATGGATTTTTTAGGTACTTCGACTCGCCTCTGGAATTATACGCCTAATGAAATGTAAAGTCCTAAGACGTTACAAACTGGTAAGGTGTGATATAGAGACTTTAATCAAAGATCAAAAGCTAGAAATTTCAGCAGAATTTGAAGGATATAGGATTTAGACTGTTGGGGAGCTTGTCAGTGGGTACAGATGCTAACCTGCCCTCAGCATGACCCAATGGTTTGTATTCGGAGGTGGACGAAAGATTCTTCCAGCAAGCCTTCCTAATAGACACTGAGGTCGACATGTCAATCAAAACTGGCTATACTTGCGTGTAGGGTACCGAAAATTTTCCGGATTTCAACGAATAGACTGGTTGTAAGGTTAACCGGTCAATGCTCACTGACATTAGTTGCAGAGCGTTGAGTCTATGGCTATCGAATAAGTTAGACCAATTGTTGCATGTGAACGCTGTTCTATTGGTTTTTACTGAGGATACACTTTGCCTCCGAAACTGTTCCCTACAGGAGAAACTGGGTTAATATGCAGGGAATCTGCCCTCAGTCGGAAATAAGTACTCACCAACAACTTATAAAATACTGAGGACATTATATATGTCAGCTAATTCACTAGTGTTTGCTCAAGCTGCCCTCCCTACTAACACGAGCAAGAAAATTTTGAATGCATATTCCACCATCTCGCCCGTTTCCCTTTTGGTTTTGTCATCTTAAAAACTCCCTGAGATTCTCTTGTTTGCACAAATAAATAAATAATTTCCTCAGAAAACAGCACGCAAAAATCGATTAAAGTCTTCCGGATGAACCTTTTTGAGGCTCCGTGCAAAAGTAGATATGAGCATTTGCGGTAAAAGTCATAGGCGTCAGCCAACAGGCTGTCAGCAGTAAACAAATTTCGATTGACTTCCTCTGCTCCCAGCAGGGGTAATATTTTTTAACAACTGGGTAACCGAACTCCTCACAGCTGCCTCATGTTGCAGAAATAATATCGGCGAACCAGGCGTGTCTGGGCTTTTAACTTGTAACCTTGATGACAGTATTGTAAATCAGTAAACCTTAGGACATCAAAAATAGTTAAACTTTTTGTTAACACGGAAGCTGTCCGATGAGGCATTATTTTTAAGCATTTTCTCCGTTGCAGATATTTAGGAATTCCCTGGCAGACTGTTAGGAGATGTGCCCTGAAGGGGCGTGCAGAAATGGCAAAAGATTTCATGTCAGGATGTCCGCAAACTATGTGTGTCTTTCTGCAGTGGATTAAGCAATGCTGCTGCTGCTGCTTGACACTCAAACGAGCTCCGCTTTTTTACTGCTTGACACTCACACCTTGACACTCACACTCCGCAATAAGTGATTACCGCGCCTCACTGTGCACATGTGGGTCTGCATAAGCTGTCATCATTTTTTTGCCCGCCCAACCCCGCGAGCCAGGCATTTCGCACGATCCGATAGGCGACAGCTGGTGGCTGGCGAATCACAGAGTCGGTTTCCCGGTTGACGTTCAGACCCGTGCTCGGGGCCACGTTGCCTGTCGCCTTGGACACATGCTGGACGCATGACAGGGCAGGCTATCAATCGCGCAGGCATTGGGTTCCAGAACGTCCTGCGGCGCAACTCCCGCTAAATGCTGCCTGGAACTACCTGCTTTTGTGCCCCGGGCTGTTAACTGGCAGGAGTAAGACTCCAAATGATATTCATGGACGTTAGGAACAAGGCATGTCATCAGCGCGTGAATAAAACGCTGCCATCCAGAGCAGACTGTGCTGGATCAAAAAGGAGACACCTGTCGAAGTGCACGGAGGTTACGTGTGGTAGGGCGTAGACGGAGGCACTGTGCCACCTCTGTGCCCAACGTCGTCACAAGTCAACAGAAACCGTTCACGGATACAATGGAGAGAGGACATGATGAGAATGAGGACGGCCAATGTCAGATTCATCGCTTAATTCCGCATTATATATAACTAGAAGCGGTTGGGCACGGATTACGGAACCCCCAACGGGAATACAGATGACTTTGCCCAACATTCCAAGAGAGTTATAGTTGGGGATATGAATAGAAGGTTTAGGGTAAGTTTTAGGATTAAGACGATGACATGGGACCTGAACCTCCGCCCTCCTTAAATTAGCTCGATACCATCTGTATGACTGGGAGGTGCACTTTCCGGTATTTAATCTCATATTCATCCTTACATAACCAATATGGCACACGGTCGTGAAGTATAAAACCGTCAGGGCACAGGGTTCAAGCTAAAATAGCCACTTTTAATGTGGCCTTTGCTGCACTCTGACTTGTGTGAGATTCGAAACCCTCCTTTCAGTGATACCGAAGACAGATGGAGTTGGGACCATTTTGGTATGCTCTTGATGGCCTGTTTGTCCTTCTTTATGACCTTGCCTACCTTCGGGTGTTTTAACTTTGTACTTATGTGGGTGTGGGAGGAGAAGGCTTTAGTACAGCCAACTGAGCTACGGGACCAACACCGAGAACCGTGAGTTTACTCACACTTGGGTGAAGTGAGACTGGAGTGACCCCTTCTGGTTTATAACCCGTCATCAGCCCGACATACTCAACCCCGGATGATACAATCCCTGAAGCTTGATCCTGCGACCTGGTGGTTAGAAGTCCAAAACTTGGCTGGCTGATGGTGGCTTATAATAATGCAATACTGACTGGGATACTAGTCGCTGAACGGCTACTGGCGGAGCTTGAAATTGAGGTTCAGCGGCACAGTGGGACGAGGGTGTCTCGTACCACGATCGATGAGCGTCCTGCTAACACCAGCGCTGGTTTGGCTGCAATAAACCTGTGTGTGATACTGCGCAAACAGACACATATGACACTGTGCCCAATTGAATCCAAGGTCGGTTGAGACAGTTAACCTATGTATATGAGAGAGAGAGAGGGAAGTATAAGGTCAATCCGTCTTCGACCGGGTCTCCCATAATTTACCGTCGAGCGCGCTTTAAAGGAGTCAGGATGGGCAACCCATTGTCACGTGGTAACTCGCATCTTCTCAGGACTGAGGGTGTTGACATCAAGGTTATTAGTTAAACTTCAATTATACGCACAACATGTGGTATGAAACGTATATTGCTGCCCCCACCTCCCAACCTTAGGGTCGGAAACTCGAATGGGGGCGACACTTCCGTTTTGCGCTAGCTTAATGGAGGGGTTCTTGTTCGCGTGTACTAACCCTAATTCAAACCTTAACCGTAAGCCTTATATAAACCCTAATCCCAACCCTGACGCTACCCCAACCATAATCATAATTGCCCAGGAATTTCGCTGAAATATGTCTGCAGTACTGGGCGTTCTTATTCACGTAAACTGCCGGGGAGCCACATAACCTGTCCCTGTTCAATATTTTCGTTCCATTTAATGGCAAATTAGAGAGCAGCTTGCCATTCTTTGGCAGTTTTCCTGTGGGTCCGTTCGGGATCGCATGAGTAGACGTAGGATGTTTCCGTGTCAGTATGCAAAAAATGATTGGTTAAATGTTGGGCCAGTGATTGGTTCGTTCATGGGATGTGTGAGGATTCCACGAATAGTCAAGGTCAAGGGTTAAGAGTCGCACCAGGCGACGTTCACGATTTCATCATTGCCGTTGTAATCTATGATAAAAACCCTTTTCATATGGTCGAAGAACCATATACGATCTGTCATAGGACGGTTTGAGTGACCAACAGACCGTATCATGCCGGACCAGAACGAAGTTGCCTGTGTTCAGGCCGGGAGAGCTGACGGACCTGGCCGATAATCCCTCCGCGTGGAGGTTGAGCACCACACCGACGAACCGGTATTAGTAGTAGTGACTACCTCACTGGCAGTCGGAGGGGGGTTCCGTATACAAGAAAGGTGGTATTGCGACTGACGTCGGCATTGGGAGTGGAACAGAGGGATAAAACCACTAGAGGGATTTTGTCGGCTTGAGCCACCAGGGACGTAGTTAGTTGTTGATGGAAACGTTCAACGAGGTCCTTAGACTGGGGATCGTGTGCGGTTGTTCAACTCCGGTTAGTGAGCTGGTTGAACGACGCGGACCTGAATTGAGATCCGCATTCAGTCATAGGAACCCAAAAATAGGCCACCCAATGGACCAGCAAGGCCTTTGCAATGGTTTTTTTCACTAATAACCGGAACAAGTACAGTAACCTATGGCGGGCTTTTGAAATTGAGCCGCCATCTTTTCTGCTCTCTTATATCTATGTCGGTTAGCCTATTTGAGCTATTTTATACCGAATCTTAACCCAATTTGTTTATTAAAACAACAAAAATGAGGTCATCGGCGCACGACGCTGGCACCGTTTTGAAAGAAATTTACTTTGGTCGATATTTTGAGACGCATTCCGGGATCAGAAAACGGACCGCGATTTATTTTCCTTCCTACTCCCTCCCCCCACCCTGACAACCGTACAATTTGTTCTATTTACCCACATATTTGACTTATTTATACAGTGATATAAAGGTAAAAGCCTGAAGAAAATTACTCGAAAGCTAACGTATGCTCGCAAAATTGTCTTTTGAATTTTAAATTGGAAGTTTCGCTACTTAAAAAAGTTTGTAATTATGAGATTTGTAAAGACCTTTAAATGTTCATCCGTAAAACATCTTCTCCGTCAATTTATTCATGTGGCCTGCAATGTATAAAACATGAAACAAATCTTTTACAACATTTTATTAGAACTGTGTGACTTCTTATTCATAGTTAAACAAATTTGTGATTTTTTCTTACGCAGAATGCATACAGCGTGTAGTTTTTAAACCGTGGATTCAAGTGTAACGGCCGGAAGGGTTCAACATCATTCAGAAATTTAGAAACCTTTTTAAAACCAAAGTATACCTTTTCTTCAAGTATAAAACTTACAGAATACTTAATTTGCTATTGAAAGAGTGCAAGAAATAATATTTTTGCGCGTGTTTTCTTTAAAATATATTTAGCCTAATAAGGACATCGAAAATCAACGATAAAATTGCATGCTACTTATGTAGCCATTTTTTACAGTCTATACTGTTTGCGGGTGGTCAGAAAGTAGTTCTTTCAAAATCCGGCATTTTAATGTGCCCAAAATATCTTAGGATTTGACTGCACTTTACTCAATACTACAACCCTACTTAAATGATTTCTATAAATTGGAAACACATTTCAGAATTTCAGATGACATTTTGATGAGCTAGGGAATCTACTGTATGTTAACTCTACCATTGCCGTCCTCTCATTTTGCCACCGTCACCGCCTGAGTCAGTGAATTTTCCCAATGCTTTCCAGACTGTGGACTTCACTGACGACCAATTGGAGCGGGTTTTGTCCTTCCCTCAGGTTGAAAATCCAAAACATGCTTTTTAAACACTGATTCGGCACATTTGGGTTGTCGTTTTTGGTGATATCAAGGCACCTTATTGGTGCACAATGAATTTTACGTCAGGTCGAGAGCCAGCCTATTTCACAGATGATCTTACCACCAACCCCCCCCCCTCCCCACCTATAAAAACTCTGAGTGGGGCATAGCTGGACCCGACTTGCACTCATTTCTTTCTCATCGATTTCTCTCCACCTTCCATTTACAGGTGCTAGTCTGAGGAATTTCTCGAATTTGTGAACGACCAAGCCCCAGGAGAACACTGTGCACATCATCTCAAGCACCGGTCGAACCATCACTCCAAAAATATCCATTCTTTTTTCAAAAAGGACAATTAAATTTTGCTCCTGATACAGTGGGAGGTCAGTCAACGTTTCCAAAGTATATATATATAAAGACCGATCTAGTAACAAGAGTATTAGGTATTTAATCCTAAGAATTGTTTGACAGAGCTTCCCCTGATCATTTGTTTCTCAGGAGACTAATAGTTACCCCGAAAGATTTTCCTATGCACCTGTAGATAAGTGTATTTTCACTGGAATATATTATGCAAACTATGAACATCCAATTGCACCCAATGGCTTAAATCTTCAGGAAAGATAAAAATGCTTACACATTTTCGGTTTGCCTCGGACCACCCATTTTCAAACCTCTGCACCCTCCTATATAGCACGGACAGCAGATGCTTGAGACTGCAATTCCCTGAAATGTTCGATGCTCCAATTTCAGGAGACATTTCCATTCTTCAGTAAAAAAAGTGTGAAAATCTTTTTAAGAGCCACGTTTTAATGCCAAGGTGAACGGATTTGTGTAGATTTAAAAGCTTATGCATGCATATATATATATATATATATATATATATATATATATATATATGAGCCACATAAAATCACTGTCTACAGTAGCGGTTAGAAATTCAGATGAGATCAGTATGCGGAGGGTCACGAGTTCCATCTGCCTCCGGTGCTATCGACAATTGCATGGGAGGGGTGGAGTATGGATCGTTGGAGGCACGTTGATTATGCAGTTGAGATCGGTGCCTGGGAGTGTAAGGACGGTAAGGGAGGGGGATGCGCGTCCACTTTAAGAGGATGGACTTGGAGCCGGCGCAGCGTGGGGCTGTGGAAGAAGGTTGACCGGGGGCTTGTGGGCTCCCTCTCCGCCCTGAAGCTGGAAACGCCGGTAGTAGAGCTGGACCTGGGTGAAAACGCACTTCCAGTCTGGCACTTTCATGCGCATCAAATCCTCAACATCCAGCAGTGGGGATACATTGCCAAGTTTCCTGATTTTAGAAGGAACAAACAGGGAGTAAAGTCACAGTCACGGTACCTACAACTGTCATCAAACAAAGTGGTCGGAGAAGGATGCTCAAAAACATGAAGGTTCCCAAATCATTAAGTCAGGGAGGGCTGGTTGGGTCGGAGGAGATTTTACTGAGAAAAACTGCGTGCAGGAGGCGCTGTAAGCAGTTGCCACGGGCAACGTGTCAGTCCGTGTCCGTCGTTGAGATTCCTAACCCTCAACGCGTTTATACGCCCTTGGCGCCTTCAGCCAATCAGCAAACAGGGCAACATCGACTAGTTTCGAGCTCTCATGAGAAACTAGAGAAACCATTTGGCGAGGAGCGTCCGGCGAACAGAAAAGACAGCGTGACAAGACGGCGGTGTGGATGACCATGAGATCGGATTGCCATAAAATCGCCAAACCTTATATGCCATCTGAATTACTTCAAGTACATTAGAAGTAAAGCAATGGACATTTAGAAGACTAACTCTCTGTGAATGTGCGGAGGGTCATGTGCCGGTATAGGAACATCGGCCCTTTTTTGTATTTTTTGTGCGCTTTTTCGGTGTTTTCGGCGTGTTTCCTCAACTGTTCCCTTGCTCCAATCTCCCTGAACTCTACCACAGGATGATCTGTACTATCGGGGTTTCTGTTCCCGTATTCTACTCAACTAGGCTTCCCAGACCCATTCAGGGTATTTGTTGATGAATTTGTCCGCAACGTAAATTCTGATCTGATTTCTATCTTTTCGCTGGTTTTGCGCTACTTTCTTATAACGCTAGGTTGCCGTCTGGCTTTCAGAAATTTGACACGCCCGTTTACAATTCCCTCAACTTATGCAGGGTCTCCTATTATTGGTGAAAATATAAAAAAAGGTTTACGGACACGGGCAGAGCAAACTGGAATTTCACTTTCTGGCGTGTAAGCCATCGTCAGCCAGGCACAGAATGGCGCCCGGTTTGGGTGGCCTTACAGTAACCAGATCGGTAAAAGTCCCTGCCACATTAATTAGTAGTCACGACCGACATGATAATTAGCCCGTGACCTAATGGCACAGCGTTAGACCGATTACTGAATGACCTGTGTATCCACGTACTGGCCTTCGGTTATTCAAACCTTAAATTCGGGTATTACCGACTTTTGTGGTCAATAAGTCATAAACGGACCTCTCACTCCTATGTTCCCTTAAATGGTTATGAGATCTGTAGATCAGACTTCCACGACGAATAGGTACGAACATGTACTTTGCTGTCATCAGACAATGGAACGTCCCTCATAAGATAGGTAACAGGAGAACAGTTCCTGTTTTTGTTCCTCGTTTGGCTATAACATTAGGACAGGTCTTTCAACCACGAAAGTTCAATGTAACGTAGACAGTCCTGATGTTAGCTATCGAGTGCACCAGTTTGGTTTTCATCAACGATGATTACGAGGCACCGTCTGGAGTCCTGCTCAGGAAGAAAAAAATAATTCCTAAATGCATGCCCTGCTTTAAAGCCTTATCCTGAAAGCCTTCAGTGACGATGTGACTTTGGCTTTATATATATATATATATATATATATATAAAGTCAAGCAAGTGCGTAACACTCACTAATGTGGTTTAGGATCACACTTGATCCCATTACGTCCGCCCACCAGCTAGCCACTGGCGATAAACTAACGTTGTGTCATAAGACACAACAACACATGTGGCATGTGTCTTATGACACAAAGTTCGTTTATCGCCAGTGGCTAGCTGGCAGGCGGACGTAATGGGATCAAGTGTGATCCTTACCACATCAGTGAGTGTCATACGATTGTTTGACATGTATATATTCCTCACTGCACAAGGCATATGACGTACTGATGATCGGTAACGACCGTGAAACAGCTGTCTACGTCTTGCCTGTTGCACCTATAGCAACATACCTATGTTCCGTTGTACCCTGGAACTCAGACTAGAGTACTCACAGGCAGTCGCATAGCGACGTGTAGCATATGTTGATAATGTGGAACCGACAAAGACATATATATATATATATATATATATATATATATATATATATATATATATATATATATATATAAAGATAAGAAAGAATTTAATGGCCATTTCTGGTTTATAATTGGTTATCAACCAACTGAACCCAATCCCAGGTTTCAGAGCTCCTGCGATTTTAGCCCAGGATATTTTGTCCTTCTGTCTACCACTATTGCAATTGAACTACGGTCTGAATGTCCAGTCAGTTTTGATCGGGAAATTAAATTATCATAATAATGGCGTCCAATGCTCAGATTACGGCACCTGCTCGTCCCCTTTTACCTAGCAGCTCAGTGCAGAGTCCTCACAGGCATTCACATAGCGACCAGACATATGCAGGGGGAGACTGAGGCCAGGGAAACTGAAGTGGCCATTTTGGACTTAGCGGTCGTAATATGATAGCCATAATCACGTATTGCATGAGGTACCAGAGTGACAACATAGGCAATAGTTCAAAACCCAGATGCAATGGTTTCGCCGATATTTTGTAGCTGCGGGACACAGCTGCAAATAATTCGGCTCATCACTGGATCCCCCGGCGTTCCCCGTGTAATTCCAAATGGCTACTTTTAAAGTTTCTCTAAGATAAATTTGCTAAATTGAAGAAAATCAGTCCAAATGCATCTCTATCGACTAATCCCGAAAGCTCATAGTGCTGTTTGCCCGGATGTCAGTTTAAGGAATAATACGTGGCTTTTCCACTTTTGTTGGTGGATCTCCACTCAAATACACATGTAAACTTTCAAACTGAGCCTATAAAAATCTTCATTCCGGCTGATCTAATCCATGTTAAAACATTAATTGCTGAGGAGAATAAAGATCGGCAAATTAAACATTCAGCCTGCAAAATGTGCGTCATGTGCTTTTCAGCTTAGGCGATAACACACAATATTGCCTCTGACTTTTATTTTATAAATTAATGTATGAATACAATAGGCGCTACTGAACAGGTCGAGAAAACTGGATTTTGCGATATATATGCTATGCTCATTCACAGTGTCAGTATGCATGCTAAAGGAGCTAGCGGAGAGGTTTTTATGGCCTTTCTGCATATAAAAAAATGTTCATTCGCATTACTAGCCCCAGTATTCATAAGAGATACGGTGACTCCTGCAGAAACAATGACTTTTTGGGCAGAAAATCTCCCAGGTAACTACATTTCTTGTAACTGATTGCTGATTAGTCCTGTCCGGAAAACCATGATTTGTTAACACCCATTTATGATGCCATTTGTCACGCCCCTAATATTTTACAATTCTCTTTGTATCTTGTAGCTCTTCCGGGATGGGGAGGGGGGTTGGGTGACAGGGAACTTCCGCTCAGCGGACTGACTTCGTCCTAAGTGTGATCTAGGAGTGTCAACGCCCAAGAATCAGTAAAAATTTAAAACTTTACAGGGTACGAAACCTCTTGGGGATTTATTGACAGTCAACGAGGGAAACATAAAAATAATTCTTTTTCTCGGATTCCCATATCAGCTTAAGGGTCACAATATAAAACCCTGAAGTATATATATATATATATCCAATTTATCAATATATGCTACATGTCAATATGCGACCGCCTGCGAGGGCTCTAGTTTGAGCTCCAGGGCACAACGGAACATACATGTTCCTTAAGCAGATCGGTGAGCAACCCACTTTCCTCATATTTCTGATCGCGACCGAAAAAGCAACGAGCCCGTGTTTCAATGGTAGAGCGCGTGACTCAATTGACAAAGGTCGCAGGTTCGAATCCCAGGTGTTTCACACTTTGGGATTGGGTATGACTGGCTGATGACTGGCTAATAAGCAAGAAATGGCAATTCTAGGCTCCCTCGTCTTTTTCGGTTCCACTTTATCAACATATGCTTCATGTCGCTATGCGAACACCTGCGAGGGCTCTAGTCTGAGCTCCAGGGCACAACGGAACATACATGTTCTTTGAGCAGATCGGTGAGCAACACACTATCATATATAGCTTCTCCGGTTTCTGGGTGTCACATAAATTGCTTAAGTTATCAACCCGATGTTGGTAAGCTATCCCCCTAGCCTATCGAAAGATATATCTTTCTGAGTGAAATCAGAGAAAAAATAATGCTGGGCCTTTTAAATATTGAGGCAGCAACCTACTCGGCAGTCTCAAATGCAAGGACAAAGTTCTCCCTCCGGTTCTTGGGATCCAGCGAGGCGAAATCGAAGGCGTCTGGGTAGAAGTGGTGTATGAGGGCGCAGAAGGCCAGACCATCAGCCCAGCTGCTTCCAAAGTTCTTGATCTCGACACCCTGTAGATGTGGGAAAAAAAACTATTATACTGATCGGCGTCTGCGATGTTAAAGGAAGCCCTTCGTCTGTCATCAACGGACGCGCAAATTCAATTCCTCCACAGATGCCTTGACAATCACGTGCTTCCGAAAAGCTTGTCCTACAAGCCACCGGTGAACACAAGTCTGGCGAAAAAGTGGGTGACACAACATAGCAGACGAATGATTCGGGTGCTCCTCCAAGACTGCCATCTTCGACTGCGCAAATACAATGGGGTTTTGAACCAAGCGGTTGCACAGTGCGCTGAACTAATCGGCGAGGACGGAGTCAGGCTGCTGCAGCAGGTGATTGATAAACGGGCCAGAGAACTACGAGCAACGAGAGATGCGGAGCTGGCGGATAAGCTTCGAAATATAACCCATTCATCACAAGAAGAGAACGAAGTTCTGGTGCACAATATGTCATCGAAGCAGTTGTCGCCTGCACAATTGAAAGTGCTGAGTCATGAAGCTTCCTTTAACATCGCAGACGCCGATCCGGTAAATCTCGTGGCCACTGTCGAGTCGATTCTCAAACAAACCGGGGAATCCGACGAAACAAAGCACCTTATTCGGCAGCAGATAACCTCTTTGGTGATGGCGCACAAACCACGTGCACTCATTTCCAGAGCGGAACAGAGTGCTCTCAAGACACTGAGGGCTGACACCAGCATCGTGATTCTGCCAGCCGACAAAGGACGCTCCACAGTAGTGATGAATAAGACAGACTACATCCAGAAGGCCAAGGCCTTACTGGAGGACCGACAGGCGTACCTACCATGTGACGATGAACCGATGAAGAAACTTGTAACGGAACTCGACAAGACACTCGCCGACATGCAAAAAGAACAAGGCCATTACTAAGTCGGTACGACTGGCCATTAAACCAATAGACGCGGCCGCAGCAAGGTTCTACGGACTACCAAAAAGTACACAAGGCTGGTATCCCCTCCGGCCAATCGTGTCATTGCGCGGTGCACCAACCTTTCATCTGGCGAAATGGCTTTTTCCGAAATTTGCGGTCGCTCACCTCGGACGCGACCACGACGGTCTGTTCAGCGACTCAATTCCTGCAACAGCTCCAGGGAGTGCAAATTACTGCAGACGAGGTGATGGTGTCATTCGATGTCACCTCTCTCTTCACCGCGATCCCACAAGGCCTGGCAGTCGAAACGGTCAGCGAACTGCTCGAGAGCAGGTACAACGAGACGGCCGAGACGGTGAAAGGGAGACATCTCATCCAGCTCTTAAAATTCTGCCTGAAGACGTACTTCACTTTCGGAAGGAACAACGTATGAGCAGGTCAAGGGGACGCCAATGGGATCGCCACTTTCTGGCTTCATCGCAGAGGCAGTTCTCCAAAAATTAGAGACCCTGGTTTTCGCAAATTACAAACCGAAATTCTGGACTCGGTATGTGGACGATACCTTTGTCATCATCAAGCGGGATATGGTCAAGGAATTTCATGACAGCCTGAATTCTATTTTTCCCTGACATCCAGTTTACAATGGAGGTGGAAGTCAACAACCAGCTGCCATTCCTAGACGTTCTCGTCCATCGAAAACCCTGCGGGAACCTTAAAAACGACGGTGTATAGGAAGGCCACCAGTACCCGCCAAATCCTTAGCTACCATAGCAAACATCCGTCATGTCACAAACGCAGTTGTGTTCGAACGCTATCCAAAGGGCAGAAACACACTGCAGCGAGCCAGGCGAAAGAAAGGCAGAACTTCGATACCTCCAACGCCTCTTCATGGCCAACGGGTATCCCCGCAACTTCATCGAACGTAGCAGACAGTGCAGGCAAATCCGACGGCCAGCGACAGAACAGCCAAAGATATGGCGAGCGTTGCCATACATTGACGGTGTTTCGGAGGCGGTCTCCCGTCTCCTAAGACCGATGGGGATCGGCATCGCCCACCGGCCGGAGTCAACCATTCGACATCTGGTTATGAGGCCTAAGGCCCCCTGCCCCGAGGTGAAACCACAAACGTCATCTATCGGGTTCAATGCAATTCCTGCGCAGTCAACTACATTGGAGAAACCGGGAAACGTCTGCAAACCCGGGTCGGAGAACACATGAGGGTGGTAAGAAGAATGGACCCGCTGTCTTTGGTGGCGGACCATTGCGCAGACTCTGGACACACGTTCGCCTTCCAGAATGCTGAAATTCTTGGTCGGGGAAGTGACCGCGTGGCAAGGGAAACCATCGAGGCTTGGCACACGGGAACAACCTCCATAAATCGTTGTGTGACGCTTCCTACGGCCTACCAAGCCCTCCGGACGCAGCTCAATGATCGAAAGAGCCAACGTGAACATGGGCCTAACGTGCATCCGAACATGGGTGAGTCCATGGCGGACACGCACGCAATCGCAACACAACCCAGACCCGACGAAGGAACAGTTATCGCCTCGGCCAGCTCAACCACTTATCCGGCAGGTGCAAATACACACGGAGGTGCGATCGCAACCAAGATTAACAGCCTGGGGCGGCAGCTTCGGTCGATGAGGGTACTGACGACTACTGCCAACGTGCGAAGTCCGGCCCCCGACCAGATTGAGAACCAGCCATCACCCGCCCTCCCCCAGTCCACCACGGACTCAGTGAACAGGCAAAGGATGATCGCCAAGAATGAAACACCACCATGCTCATCAAGCAGCAAGATGACTGAGAATCTCCACCCCAACCCGGCCCCTCCTCTACGCAAATTCAAAAACCTTAGTAATCCCGTATTAGCCGAAATGTTACCACCTATAAATACTGTGAGGCGCGGTACAAAATTTACCTCTGACGATGAAATCTTGTTTGATTTGAAACGTCAGGACAATAAAACCATGGTTCCCGTGATCGCCTCTTCTTCTCATATGTATATATATATATTGAATAGCTGATGTGGTTTGTATCGTGGGATGTTAAAATAAAAAGAGAAATGTCTTCGGAAAATCGAGTTTTACTCGTGAATTTTCCAGTTGGTGATATCAACCCTGTATAGACCATGCAGAATCTTACTTTCTCGCCACCCCATGCCCGAAGCATGGTGACGCACAGCTGAAAATCCTACCATTTCCAACAATGACGCAGTGATATCTGCCACCATCCTGCATAGATAACCGTTAATTCCGCCATCTGCAGTCCCATTAAATCACCATGCATCCTTCCAGGACAAAAATGTCCTCTTCCCTCTCCTACTGCATCCCGAATTCTACTGTAATTATGTGCCGCCCTCCCACACACTAGTTGGTTGTTTGTCACTTTCTGCCCTGTCGCACCAACCGGTTTAGTCTAGTAATTTTAACTCTCCTCTGTTGTTTTTGTCTGACAACGGGTTGGTGTCATTACGTGGAAAACTCACGAGATCAGCTTGGTTTCACAAAGAGCTTTTTCCTTTCATGAATCATGCCAGCGTTTTGATTGGGCTTTTGGCTGACATGGTTTGCTGTCAATCGCCAGAATGAGCTAAGAACTTTGGACATTCCGTAGTTTAAAGGAATACTCGATTAGGAAAAACGCATCGGCCTCTGTGGATAGGCAACATTGCTGCAGTATGAAAAAACTAAAGGTTCTCTGCCGAGGGGTTAGAGTATTGCCTGCACCCAGATCGTGCGTCTTAGATTCGAAACCTGCTGTGCATATACTCGTGTCTTAACGCTGACACTAACCTTAAACATAAAACTTAAATATCCCCTTAATCTTACCCCTTATCCACCCCTAAACCTTCACCCTTAGCCTTGTCAGAACCATAACCCCAAATCTGACAACCACCAAATTAAACCTAACCATACACTAAGCCCTAACCCTTATCTGAATCCTAAGCATAATTTCCTCGGAATTTAGCGGGGAGCCACATGTATTGCCTCCTTACCGGCAGAATATATTGGTTACATGAGTCGGCGTTTGATTAAGAGTATACTAAGCTCAAATAAAGAACACAAACAGCTCTATTCTTCTACATATGGTAAAAGCAGATCATTACGTAGACGCCAGAGAGGCCTTCCAGAGGGTTAACAAGCTTCCCCAAGCTAATTTAAAAATTCCTTGGACAGCGTCCGTTTGCTACGGAAGAAGCGGCTGTAATCAGGTTAAGCAAAACTATGCGCAAGAAAGTTTTGATAGTGGTCAAGCGGTTGCCATAGTCCAATTCCACCAAACCAGTCGCCTGCGTATAATTACCTCTCCTAGTGACTACCATCCCCCCTGACGCTGACCCCCGCAAAACACTGACAGCAATTTTGTTTTTTTATCTGCTCTTACCCCTCATCCATCCAGCAGGACTTTTCTATAATCACCCCCATATTTATTTCAATAGCCATACCCATGTATAAGCCTGAAGAGAACTGCTTGAAAGCCAACCCATACGGGTCAAATTATCTTTTTAATTTTACTTTTAGGTTCTGCGGCAGTGCAGCAACTCATGGAACGTGCCGACTCTCGGAATAAACGTTAAAAGGCCCGGTAATGCCAAGCAATCACATTTCATAATGCCTGAGGCGGCCAACTCAATGATCTACCAGTTGAGGTTTTTATCTCACGTAGCGTCAGAATTGCTCTGCCATTGGAGCACAACCGCTGAAGCTTTGTGGGGACTGTAAATCTGCTACTGCGGCTCGGTCCGACTTTTATGGCTCCGTTTGCTGTCAGTACAATGATAATCTCGAATTTCAGACCTAACCAGAAAATGCTAACGAAGTTGGGAGATAGCGAGGGCGTACATGGAAATGACAAAGACAAGCGGAGCTTGCGATTTGCCCCAGAGAGCATGCACGCTGTCGAATAATAATAATAATAATAGTTTTGATTAACACTCAAGTAAACACACCTCATAACCCTTGGTTACTAGTTGGCACCAGTGCAGCATGGTTTCCTTTGCCGAGGCAGCCTGTCCGGGGCCATGTTTAGTAGTGAAGCTGAAACAGACCTCTGACCATTAGAATTCTAAGCGCAAGTACTTCGGACTTTTGCATGCATAACGATACAGAAAGGGCAGCTAGGTGGGTTTCAAGTAAGAAAACCTGGATTGAGGTTGAAAAAGAGTAGAGGGGAGGAGTATAGCATAGGTTTGGAAAGCTCTGTGTTCTCAGTGAGTTTCGAAATCACCACAGAATGGGCGTGCAGTCAGCGTCTTACCCATCTGGGCTACTGGAGTTATTGTCGAGAGCCTTGAATTTTTTGCAGTGGCGTCATGTTTTCAGTACAAATTAAAATCAGTGTTATGGTTGGTGATTCCTTTAGGCCTTTTTCTTATAAAATGGCTAATCTTATTAATGTTTAACGTTAACATCACTAAAGCCGAATTATTTCATCGCATTCGCCTTGTTCAAGTGTAGAAATTGTTATTTGGGGTACACTTGACACAATTCCTCAGTATCAATAGAATTTAAGAAAATTTCGTGGCAGTTTTCAATTCTTCTGACAATTCGCATTTTTTTCATAAAAATAAAAAAAACGGGTGAGGATACATTTGCTTGAGAAGCATTTATTACTTATAATTGAGGTATGTTGGTAACGTCGGAGTAGAGCAGGATGAAGAGGCAGGAAAATTAGGTGCAAAAAAATATGATTTTTGTGTACATAGTTAGAAGCAACATGTACTAGCGTCCCTGTTAGTCTCTTGGTAACAACTAAAAGCTATTTTTTTAAAATTAAACTCGCCGTGGCTACTTAAAACTGTGTTTTTCAATCGTCATCTTTTAGCTAAACAGATTTACTGAGTTATTCCCCAAGTCACAACCACCTAATCAGACGATGATGCTCAAAATTGAAGTTGGCCATAAATAATGATAGAAGTACTGCTGAAACTCACGTTGGTCTCCGGTAGAGGGGTACTACTGGCTCTCTGCGGTATTCATAACTGGAATAGTCTGGCATGCTCACGCCGTTGCTAAGCATCCCAACTGATGACTGTGAATTCAGTTTGAGGCGCGCGACCTACATACCTAAGTCACAATGCAATGAGCCAATCACTGGTCTCGCTCAATTCCGCACAGCATCTGAGCTCATAGTTTCAGGCCATTTACCGAAATGAATTAACCGGGTAGGGCGAGGGGACCGGCAGCCTTCAGTGTACAACAGAGTGGCAGATTTTGAGTGCTGTCCGTGTAAAAGTAGGTCGTGACATTTTATGCACCTTGCGTTAGTTATATGGCGAAGATGTTATACCGAAATTCCGACATAGCTACTAGCTAAAAGCCGATGTTTCGCCGATGTTTCTGCTGCCGCGAGAAGCAGCAACGAGGGTTTTGGCTCCTCAGTGTTCTTCATGCGGTTTCTGGTATATGGACTCCATAGAATTATCGGGAAAATAATTTATAAAATTATTAAATGCAGGATATGGAGTCAGGTGATTTGGATATGACTTTTTAGGGTCAAACCCGAAATTTTAATGAACATTTGGGTCGAAGACAATCATCCAATATATATATATATATATATATATATATATATATATATATATATATATATATATATATATATATATATCATATATATATATGATAGTTTGAGGCTCACCGATTTGCTTAAGGAACATGTATGTTCCGTTGTGCCCTGGAGCTCAGACTAGAGCCCTCGCAGGCGGTCGCATAGCGATGTGTAGCATATGATGAAATGGAACCGACAAAGACAAGGGAGATCGGAATAGCCATTTCTGGCTTATTAGCCGTCATCAGCCAGTCATACCCAATCCCAAGTGTGGCACACCTGGGATTTGAACCCGCGACCTTTGGTATTTGAGTCGAACGCTCTACCATTGAGCCACGGTCTCGTTGTTTTGTCGGTTGTGATCGGGAATATGATTATAGTGTGAGGCTCACCGATCTGCTTAAGGAACATGTATGTTCCGTTGTGCCATGGAGCTCAGACTAGAGCCCTCGCAGGCGGTCGCATAGCGACGTGTAGCATATGTTGATAAGGTGGAATCCCAGGTGTGCCACACTTGGGATTGGGTATGACTGGCTGATGACGGCTTATAAGCCAGAAATGGCCATTCCGGTCTCCCTTGTCTTTGTCGGTTCCATTTCATATATATATATATATATATAAAGCTCTCTGCTCTGTATGAACGCGGTGATTTTGTAGTTATTTAAGTGACCTACAACCTAACTACACGCCTTGCTCAAAACAGGGTCGTATTTTTTGGGTACTGTAAATTAAGAATGGCCTCAGGGGCTTGTTGCAGTCACCAACTTACTTTGGTTTGACACCCTCAGGATGAGCAGCTTTGTCCATCTGTTTGAACGCGTTCATTGCAGCTTTTGGATTGCCTGCACCTAGGGACAAAATGATAATATCCATTTTTTGAAAATTACAAAATCTTTTACTTAACTGTTATAAATTGTAGGGAGAATCTTTCGGTTTCGTTGTGACCGACTCCGTCTGCCGGAAACTCTGATGCAACACTTTGCAATACAAAAATTACTTCGAAATGCACCCACTATAATACAAGTTTTCGTAAGCCCCGTGATCACTCCCTTATTGTATAATTAGTCCAGTAGCTGTGTCGCTAAAATTAAAAAAACCTGTGGAGATGAGGACTGCTCCGACTGGGAGATGGCAGTTATCTTATTATAATCTTCACGTTGTATGCAATTCCACTGCGACTTGTCATATGCATGTGTCTTAATTGCTTTACCAAATTAGCAAAAAAATCCCCTGTTTAATACTATAAATGCTAAATAATACGACAGCTCACTAAAAAAAGGTTCAATCAATCGGCTGTTATTGCTTTCACTGAATTCTGATCACGCTTGAGGTAACACACCCACAGCCTCCCTCGAAAACATTTCCATGGAGTTAATAATAGTGTTGTTACTGACAGGTAACTGATGAGTACAGCTCAGATGCAGTCATCTCACGTAATCTGGTTTCTAATTATGTGGAGGTGGGCAGCCTTTATTGCTATGAAAATAGAAGGAGAAAATATACCTCCCTCCCTTTCTCTAACAAATGTTTTCCTCCAATTTTGATTGTGAAGTATAGTGTAACGAATTATTTTCTTTTAAACGCTTGCGTAGCGTCTACTCGCCCAGCAAACACAGACGACAGACATTGCGTAATCCGCAGATTGAGTGCAGCATCGGTGTCTCGACTGTGAGCAAGTTTAGAGTGAATTCGGTTTGCGCAGCATCTGTCATACCCTCTATCTCTCTATCTTCACTCAACCGTCTTGCTCCGATCACAGAACGATCGGAGTTGGGTGTAGTGGTTGACGAAGCTCAACAACTCGGCTGCACGTGGCACACAGGACCTGACTCCCAGTGTATGTGCCATGTCATTTGGATGTCACAATCGTCAGAGGGTCACATTAAGGAAAAGACATTACAGCCTGACTTTCAGTCCCGAAGGAAAAAGAGTTAAACCCAGTAAATCGCAAACTACGAAGCTACGAATTCGTTAACGAACGCTCATCGATCGCTAAGGGAACTCACTTTCGAGCTCCGCAAGCAACCGCACAGCAACTAGTAGTAATAGAGTCATATGAACAATGCCGACAAAGACTGGGGAGACTGCAACGGACAATTGTGACTCATTACCCGCCATCTGTCAGTCATAACTCACCCCAGATGGTGCTCCACCCAAGGCTCAAACATGCAACCCTTTGGTCTGAAGTACAAAACTCTAACCATTGATGCACGGGCTCGAAGTCTTGCCGATTAAGGTCAAACATATCGAAGTGCATTCATTGATGAACGCTCACTGGTCACTAACAGACCTCACTGATTTGTCGTGGAGCCAGGTTCCTCAGTATCGCCTTCGCCTCTCCGCCCATGCACCTTAGGCTGCCAATTATCGGACGATAGGATTCGGCACGTTGACGGACCCGGCATGAAAGCTCGCTTCCAAGACGTGTCACAAACATACACACTCGCACGTGTGTGGCAGTATTTGTGGTATCACGCGTAGTCATACCATGAGACAGCATGAATACACATGACAGTTCGACCGTCGATTTCGACTGCGTCCACCGTGTGCTCCACAGCATGTCGGTGCAGGGAAGGTGAATTGCGCGCGGATTAGTTGTAAATGATAGTAGACTTGCGCTGCATCTACCGCACTCTCTCCCCTCCCCACTTGAGCCCGGTTTCATGAAAGAGTCCAGAAGACCGGAGGTGAGCTGTGGCGCCGGTGGATGACACAACACCTGGCCGGGATCGCAAGGAGTTGGAGTGCCTTAAAGGCCACATTAACAAGGAGCCATTGTACCCTAACTCTTAGTCCACCAGTCTACCACTCCGCACAAACACACACTGGGTTGACATGAATACACACACAGACGCCTGATGCTAGCTTTTACAAATTGCTTCATTATAAACAGAGTTCATGCTCTGTTTTGTTGGAAGGTATTAAATACTTTTACAGGTCTTGGAGAACCTTATTTATGCGTATTTATTGTTGCCCTTTTGTGTTTGTTAAAAGCTAACTGCCGGCTTACCGGTCGCACTGGATCTTAAATAAAATGTATCGTTTTAAACCCCAAAGAATTTCTTCAGAGAGATGAGTAGATATACAAATGGATAATTAGCTCTGTTTCGGCGTATATTCAGGGTTGGCCACTTTGGGGCCCAAAAATAAAAGTACATGTCTGTAGGTTAATGTCAGCACTTGTTTCCATTACTCAACAATCCGTCTGGTTTCACTAAAAATGTCCTGCCCGCTTAATTTGGGCACAAGACACTGACTGAACATAAGGTGATCTGTATTTTTTTTCTAAACTGCTTAGCTTTGCTTAGAGGATATCGGTAGGGCCGATTGTCGTCAATCCTTGCCTTTATGTGAACACTCTCTGCCTCTCAAGGTGTTCATGTTTCGGCAACGGGCTTAGTTCAACCGCGGAACCTTGACATGATTAATCGCCTCTAAAGGCAAGATAATAGGAAAATGAAAAGTTTAAATGTCTGGAATTGACATGTTAATGTTCCAAAGAGAACCCACCTTTTGACATTTTGAATTGCCTGAAATTCTAAAACAAAAAAAAAACATAGGCGTTTGACAACAAGTAGCTGCAAGGATGGTGACCACGTGTTTTCATTTGCAAGAGCACTTTTGCTTTTGGGCTAAAAATATTTTCTCGTATCTGCTCAACTGCTCAAATACTCAAAATAATAAAATTTTGCTCTATCAATGGAGCCCACAGTTATCCAAAACTATTTATTGAACTTACAAAGTTTTTTTCCAAATGGTATGCACACACAAGCAAAAATACATCGTTAATGCGGCTATGCTGACAACAAAAAACGCAGATAAGGATAAAGGGGAGTCGAGTTTTCGGAGAATATTGCGTGCATGCAACGTTTTTTCGTCAAGGCGGAAAAACTGAAGATGACACGTCTTTATATAGTGACAAATCATGCTTCTACAGGTGGCAATCTACTTTTACCCTCATGATTCCGAATGGCTATGTAGACTGGGGTAGGTCGACATGCCAGCTAATCAAGTTTGTGACAGATTTCTAGAAATGACCCAATCCTCGTTGAAGAAAGCTCGTCGATGGCTAACGGAACCCACTCCGTCCGCTCTGCCTTGAGAATCACTCTCAAGCCCCGCCAGCAGTCGCATAGTGGCTAGTATCGTAGGCGGATGATCATTGCCAGTAAAAAAAGGTAGACTGGAATGGCCATTTCTGGCTCATTAGCTCTCATCAGCCAGTCATACCTAACCCCAGGTGGCGCACCACCACAAAACCGCGACCCATTGATCAGAAGTCGAACGCTCTGAACACTGAGTCGCGGACTCGTTGTCTTGCCATTTTAGCTCGAGAATATTGAAATTCGTTGATGAACGCTAACCAATCGCTAACGGAACTCACTCCGCCCGCTCTGCTTTGTGGCTTACTCTCAAGCCCCGCCAACAGCCACGCAAGTGTCAAAGGGGAAGAATCCGTGAGATGAGGAGACCTACCCTCAGCCTGGGGAAATGTCCGCAAAACCTTCGCCAGGAATGATTGCCAACAGCAGAAAAGCAGAAAGTGTCTTAGGACGAAATCAACGCTTAAAGCTGATTGACCATGGTTTATAGCCTGCAATCGGAGGAAATGATCCGCCACCTGCTCAAACAGCCCAAAGATCGACCTCATATTATGTCATGCTAGAATGCACCTACAGTATTGGCCTTCTAAAGCGATCGGCCATGATTGACAGCCAATTAGCGACGTGGATGTGTGAGCATGAATTTTCAGTAGGACAGTAGGCCTCGGGGGCCAGTTTTGAGCAGGACTACCCAGTTGTATTCGATAGTGCTAAACTCATTCATGCATTAAACTGTAAAACAATCACACAGTTAGTTGGCTAACTTGACTCCGGCATTACGGCTGTCCGACATTACTTTGGACAAACAATAACAAAAATGCAAGAGGTTCACAGTAAGAAAGGCATAAGGCATCGGTACTGTTTGCGTGTGAAGCTGCAGATCAATAAAATACTCGCCCACTCACTTAGGTGGATATTTATTTCTGCAGGAGGCCTTGGAAGCTGATAGTCGATGGCAAAACACGGCTTCATTCTGAATAAATTTAGCATCCACCACATTTTCTATTTTCAAAAAAGACTTGAGTGGGCTTCTGTTTGATACAATTAATGTGCATTTTCCCGTAAAATTATTTATTTTAACGATTGAAAATAAGCAACACTGCGTACTTGCAAAATATTAAGTAACTAAATATGTTTTTTATTTCAAGGACTTGCAAAAACGATATTCATGCGTTTTACTCCGGACCACAATATATACCATATGCCGAAAAGGAAAGTTTTGCATGAATAAAGAATCACTGCTCAATTTGCCGCTTCCGAATGTTAAAAAAATAGGCAATTTTTTTCATTTACTGGCACTGACCTCCCTACATACATAAGGGAGATTACAGATTGGTGCTAATTTACTGTGGTTCGGACAAATTTAGCTTTTCCTCTTATTCTTACTTTAACATAATTTTCTACACCGTTCCAAGTTTTTCAGGATGCAAGATGACCCAAAATCTCTGTTTAATTCTCCATTTTAGCTTGCAGAACCTACCTGTGCAATACATAATGGAACACTGTACAGATGCTCTCTGATATGTAGCATAGGCACAAATCACTGTGATTGTGGTAAAGATTACCAGGAAAACTTATTTGTCACTATTCCATCCCATTTTTAAATGGAAGGTGAGTGAGAAGTCACTGAATTGCGCATTTTAACTAATTTCTGGATACTCAGTACAGCACACCTTTTTTGATTGGTTACTTAGCTTTCTAAGATTGCGATCTTTGCTGTCAAATTGATCCAAAATGCCTAGGCAGCTTTTGTTCTGCATAGTGTCTCCTTTGTTACTAAGTCATCTTGTTTCTAGAGGGGAAATATGTAGGCATATTATGCTTAGTCAAATTTACATGTTTTCCTGCTTTCAGAAGTCCACTTGGATTTTTCTACAATTTAGTAACTAAAAGAAGCGAGCTGTATTCCGGAAAGATGTTAACTAATGTTTTATTCAAAATTGCAGCTTTTACGGGCTTACTTCGAAATATTGAAAATACATTTACACTTTTTCAGAAGGCATAGTAATCTATGGCTTATACTGCAGACGATGCTGTTGAGTCTGTGATAATGAAGATCTAAATTAAAGTGATTTTTCGCGGTATTACAAAGCTATCGATTTTATCCCAATTTTATCCGACGTTTTGTTATAAACAATTTAATAAAGTACCGAAAATCTGACGAATTTTCTGATGTTATTTTACAAATAGCCAATGGGTTCACTGACGAACCATGTGGTTGTGCAAAAATGGCTCTGGAAAGAAATTTGCGAACAGGGAGACAGTTGTGATGAAGTAAGAACCGTCGCTGCGTTAGGCAGTGCCACGCATAGGTTTTGAATGCTTTGAACTTCTTAAACGAATAACACTTTTTCTGTTGAATTAGCATGCTTCTCTACCTAATGAAATGTGTTTGACCCTAGGTCTTCCGTTCAATAAACAATCGGGTCTTTTCAAGTTTTTTCTGTCTTAGATGTCTTTTTTTCATTGGTTCGAATGGAACAATGACTGGCTAATGCGCGTTCAGTTAATTGTTGTCTTCTTTATTCTTTAAAAAAATTTCTAACGTTTGCAAAACATGATTAAAACTCATCAAGACAGATGGTTTCAACTCAACCGAGGGGATGAAAGATAATTTTTTACCCTAAAATCTACAGAACATTATGAATAGAGGGAGTCAAAACTAGACTATAGTCTTCGATATATCAGCTAAGAAAGGAGGTATAGTTGACCGTCCAACGACTTCTGGCCTGTGGGAAAATGATCACTTTAAATTAGAGCAGAAATTCATAGATGCGAGATTTTTTAAAAACTGTATGTCATCTGATTACTGCCTGCACGAATATATTTGAGTCGATAGTTAAAGAATGCGTCGGGTTGACTGATGACTCGCAAACAGTTTAGACTCGTGACAACCAGTTTGACGCTGATTTTAAGGATTCAAATAAAAATATAGGTGTTTGAATGTATATAGCAGCTTTTTAATCTTATTTGACTGTAAGCATACATTTCCAGATCGTTCTCACCGTTGTGCTCTTAAACAGCAAATTTAATCTCTGTATATTATATTTTTTTCTGTTGCATCTTCCAGAAATCATCTTCCTTGTATGACTGTTTAAGTAGTGAATGTAAATTAGTTTCTCCGAATAAAGCGGTGCAGTGCCACGTCAGGACATAACTGAGAAAATCGACGTCTAAAAATATTATTTTTTCTAAAATGTCAAGTTGTGAAAATCAAAAATGTTTTTCTAGATGTAGGATAATAAGAATCCTGGAGATTGACCGGTCATAAGTATATTGTCCGTTGATTAACTTAAATTAACGAGTTAAATAAAATGGCCTATAGTCTTTGACAGGAGAATGTAAGTAAGTGCTATATAGTAAAAATACCCCCTACTTAAAACTCTCGTAAAGTGTGCTTATGGCCTTGCGCCTTAGAATACGTTGGACCGTTTGGAGAGTCTTATACATTTGGAATGATCTATGGGTTTGAAGGTTTAGACTTAACGGGCAGTTTTTAAAGCTGATGAAAAATACAAGTATGACTTCTTGATTTAAAAACAAAATTCTAAAAATACATGCGCTGTAAAGCTGCAAGCGTTCACTTAAATCCATGCACATGCTTTTACCTACGAATTTAACTAAAGGGAAATAAAAGGGCTGAAGAACTTTAACATGTACCTTGGCAGGGTGACTTTCGATGGATACTACAAACAATCCGTGATATACATCGCCATCGCGAAAAGTGGGCATATAACTAATATATTTGGCTTTGGGTTTATCGATCGATTCAATGCTGATTCATGTGATGGATAAAAAAATTGACTCGGTATATTTATTTTGCAGGATATCACGCCTTCCTCAGAGGTAAGAAAACTTGAAAAATTATCAACGGGCAGCTGTATAAATATATAAATATCAACTCGCTGCAACTCTAAGTCCTCTCATTTCGGTACATTTAGGTTTGAAAAGATGGATGGTCTTAGGAGATTGTCATAAGGTATATTGTATACAAGGTTTCTACAAACTGCAATTAAATTTTGCATAAAGCCAAATAACAATGAATTAGAACATATTTACTATTCAAAAATGTTCCATGCAAATATATGCATTTCTTCACGGGATTCTGTGAAAAATGGAAGGTTACAGCATGAATAGAAATTACTATGCACTCGGTTTGGGCGTTAGGATTGAGTTGAATATTTTTCCTAAATCGGAGAAAAGACCACAGTTTCCAGTCATGAAGTTATTTCTTCAACTGATTTAGATCGGCCCTTGGAGATATCCGCAATTTTAACCCTAATTTCCTGCCAGTTTTTGAAGTAGTTTGGGATTTTACATCTTATTAGTAACTACTCTGATCTTCATTTGTTTTTCTTTACCAGTTCAAGGTCATTTTCAACATAAAATGTAATGTTCCATGTGGTTAGCAAACCTAATCTAGTCGTCTGATAATACTAATACATCTAATAATACTTCAATTAATCTAGAAAATAAAGCCCTTTTATTTGCAGAATTCTGATAATGGTCGCCTGCATAGTAGTCTTATGTATGACAGACGCTTAAGTAAATGAAAATGCAAAGACCAAGCCAAATCTGTCGATGCATCTTTTAAAATGTTGTGAATGCATCCAAACTCACTGAATTGTAATTTAAGATACCACCTACTGATAACATCTAAATTCATTAGGCTCCTTCGGGCCCAAGTTGACAAAAGATTTTCAGGTTCAATTAGAAAATTGCTATAAAGATTTATACTCAAATTCCTCCCCTCCAACGGAATAACCACGTAATTTTCACATACTGCCAACAAACAGTCAGTAGTATAGAAGTCATAGTTGATTTACCCTAATCGCAATATGGAGTCCAAGCTGAAAGCCATTTTTGTGTTATGTGCTGTTTTAATAGCGCGGTCGCGAAAGCTCTTGGTTCAGCATTAGTTTACTACTGAATGTTGTGAGCAGGGTGCGGATATTTTTCGAATCTCCTGCATATTCGACCGATTTCAACTTAAATATTCGTTTAAACCATCGTATTCAAGCTGAGCAGATTTGCACCGAATAACGAACTTTGATTTGCTGAGAAAAATAAAAAGGGTGACACTTTAAAACTGGAATATATAACAGATATGACATGCATGTGTCGAACCTCCTGTAGTTGCGTGATGCAACGGCAGGTTCGAGGTTTTAACATATACGTCGGCCGCCAGTTTATTAAATCAATAAGTAGGTATACGTAGATTTTAATTTTTGCTTCGAATTCTTGTGCAAATTTTCTTTAGATTAAAATCAGTAGGTAGGCGTGTAATACGCGAACGGTGGAAATGGTGCAAAGCAGTTCAGAGGGCGGGAAAGAGCGGTAAGGTGCCGACAAATAAACTTATATGCCCATCGTCATTGTTTAAGTGAGCTGGTGTTTAAACACTGAATTAGACCTTATTACACACCTGTCTATCCGCAACTACATACACGCCAACCTCACTCTAACGCTATCCACTGTCCTCGATAAGGTTAGTAATCCTTTTGCGGTCAGTAAGGTCGCACAAAATAGCTGAGAGTTTTAACGAAAATACTATTGTGCATCCTTCGACTTTTACAAAAATTTTCTTCCGCATGCGAAAAATAATAATTATTATTAAGGGTGTTCGTGGACTTTTACGGCAACTTAAAGATTAGTGACTCACTTTTGACAGGATGGTGCACTAAATGTGCTACAGGTTTCAAAACAATCTTTCCAAACATAGTGATGGGTATAGATAAAATAATTTTTGACCGACGCGTTCACTTTATTCATCCAAACTATTTTTTTCTAGAGGCATGTTGAAATAATTGTTTATTCGAGGCATGTCAATGAAGTAATTGTGGAATATAATTAGGGGATTTCAAACTCACTTTACGATAGAACAACAATCACAATGGACATTTTGACGTGTCAAAAACCAAGAAGTGCATTAATATAAATAATTCTTTAGTTGGATTTATGCATGCTTTTTACTAAATCAATGCATAACGAGAGGTAAAAGTTACAAGATTGCTTTAGTACTTTATGAATATCCTCTAATTAAGTCTTGGTGGGCATAAATTTGCGTTCTCCGAGGCCAAAAAGTACCGATGTTTAATAAGAGCTTTTATAGCATAACAGCTGGCTAAATTTTTACAAACTAATTCAAACATTTTGTTGCTTTTTTCTTTTCTAGGAACGTTCTATAGATATATACGCAATAAAGCTCCTTTTCCCATAGAGCGTATTCAACTTCAATTTCACGTCTTAGGATGCCTACTTTCCAATATATATAATACAAAATATTAATTATATGTACGTGGCATCCCCTTGCTTTACCACTAAATAAGCATGCAATTTTGCGGTAAATTGGAATGAACGTTCAAATGGCGCATATTATGGATTTAGTATACTGGAAGTTAAAATATGTGTCAGATTATAAATTATTCCTGTGGGCAAGCAGTAAGAATGCCAGGCGCCTCGAGGACCACTTACCCCGAATCACAATCGGGTTGTATGCATTTACCTTGCCTGCCACACAACTTTACGACCACGCACGTTCTGCCAACTTCTGTTCGCATAAAATTATTGGTCGACATTTTCCAATGGCCGACCGAGGCCCTAGGCAGCGCGCAAAAATCCCAAGCAGAGGCTCGGATCTCGGCGTGCGATCAGCTTCGGTAATAGTGTAATCAGCAACATTTTCAGCAGTACTAGCATCGGCACCAACGACAGCATCCTTTTCGCTGGCAGCTGGTTGTCCCAGTAGAAAAAGCGATTTCACGTGTGCGTATGTGTGTGTTTGTTTGTGTGTGTGTGTGTGTGTGTGTGTGTGTGTGTGTTTAATGTGTGACAGCGGTGCTCCTGCTTGGCCGGGCAGACGTGCGGACGGGCGAATGCATTTTAGCCAATCATTGTGCAAGGAACGTGCCGGTTGACCTTGGAGGACGAATCAAGGACTGGCCGCACGCAAATGGCCACAGCGCGATACGCACATTACTGGCGTGCGGAGAAACACGACGATTGATCATTTCAAGTCCGGGCGTGCGCAAAGAGGGTGGAGGTCTTCAGTTCATCTTGGTTTTTATGCCTTTTAGGGGCCTGACAAACGAGCGTACTGCAAAAGACTGCTTCCTATGACCTGAATTGCCCAGAGAGAGAGAGGGGAAAAAGCACGTTACTAAAACATGTGCTCCTTTTGGTGGAGCTAGAAATTACAACGCGATTGGCCAGGGTTCTGTAGAAATATAAAATATTTCTGAATGGAAAGTGGTACTTACAATTGACAGCAAACCTTTGAGTGCACGCAGATACGTGGGCTCTCAGAGCGGCTGGGTTGAGGGGGAGAGGATGAATTTTCTCTCCATGAAATCGATTCAAACTCCTTATCGGCAGCTAAAAAGACTTATTGAATTTGACTGCATGGAAAACTGTGCTTTTAGGGTTTGGAAAGTTTGCGATTTCACACAGAAAGCGGTTGACTATCTCAGACTCTTTTTGCCCATTTTTTCGTTCGATTTCACGAAAAATACTATTTCTAAGCTGGCCATTGGCAGGCAAACTTTCATTCTATTCGATCTGCGTCGCCAGGCACGTTAATATATCTTCTGACAACAGGTAATGATCGAAATATCGCACGTGCAGGCTTTTGACCACCGCTTTCTGACAAACATATGCTTATTACCATTATCCAAGAGGTAAAGCCTTTCGTATTTCTTTGAAGTACTGATTATCTGTTACTCCTAAATTAAGGCGCACTTCTACACGTCCTATTCTTTGGCTTAAATGTTTTCCAGAGTTCATTCACTTTCGGTTATTAAATAATTTGTCTGAAAGGCCTTCTCCTATGGTCTGCTTCGTATGCCCTGGATACCAATGAATATTTTGTCCCTTCGTATTTTTTACTGGTTATTGAAATGAATATTTTCTTCCATGAATATTTATGAACATCCAGCCCCATAGGATCTTCTCAAGATTATTTTTAAAACGGAGCATTCGAGAAAAGTGTTTCAGCACCCTATTTCCTTTAAAAGAAATTTATTCCAAAATTACTGGGCTGACGATTCCTTTATCCTAACGTTTTACTTGAAATATACGAAATTGTTTCAACTATAAGTAGAGTTATTGGAAATGAGGGCTAATAATCTAAGAAATTTTGTGAGTCACAAATTATAATGAAAAGGAATATATTCGGACGCAGAAACAGACCGCTGATGCGTCAGATCCCAATTCATTTAATATTTCCAATCGCAGATCACAAAACACAGACTCGTGGGTTAGTTGGTAAAGTGGCTGATTCAAGGACTGGATGCCCAGATGAGCTGAATTTCAATTCTAGGTCTTTTCTTGGCCTGGAATTAGTCTATCACTGCCTGCTGAGATAAATAAATGTCATCCTTCTGTTCTGTGTCTCTGGGAGTGGTAAACACGTAACCATAAATATTGGTTTCGTTGTTTAGCCAGTCTATTTACGTAAATACTCATTTCTGAAATGATTTTATGAGCTGGAAGAAAAAAAGATTTCAGAATATCGATTGCTTTCCTTGTACTTGATTAAAGCAATAAATGATAAGTGGGCTTGATATTTATTTAAAACGTCTTCAGCGTGTGTTTAAGTTCCTATATTGCCAGAAGGTTCAGTTGTACACTGAATCATAGAACTGCGCTTCTACCGGCCCTCATATAGTCCTTCAACTGTGAGTGTAAGTGGTCTTCAAGATGTCGCAACCGACTGGAGGATCGAAATATATCTACCTTAAACGCTACGTCAAGTGGTTTATTCTGCCGGCTAATGGGTTCCTTGCAAACATAATCAATTCTCGCAAGCTATAACACAAACATCGTTTCGACCTGGTCTCCTCCTTAACCCTCAGTGACCTATAAAGTGACGACACGATGAGTGGTTTAAAAGTAGAACATACTAATCAGATTTGTAAATTAGTACCCTTTGTTCGGAGTGGCTGAAAAATTGATAAGCAACTCTCCACACAAACGTTCTTCACACACACCACAATTCAGTGGAAGTAAGAAAGCGGCCGAAATCTAGGCTTTCGTACTTTGATGATTCCTGCGTTGCGTCAATGTGGAACGAAGTTGGGCAGTCTCAAAAAGATGTTGATGAATGTTTCAACAATATGTAGGCATTAGTTTATCAAGATCAACTATGCCCAGGCCAATATTAGTTGACAGAAGCCCAATTTAACACATTAAAATTAAATAATTGTGTGTCCAACTCATCCATACATATGTGGAGGGCGCACTTTGCCCGGAATTCGAAAAGAAGCTTTGTTCGAGCCCAATTAAAAGCAAACAGTGAGGAAGTCACACATGTGTTGCCGATAATTCTTTCGTTGTGAGGGTAGGATTTTTAACTCCATTCTGCAAACAATAATTGATGGGCTTACATGTCCTATCCTTACCTATGTTTCTCCTCGTAAACAACCTGCATAAACTTATACGTTTCCTAACGAGTGCCTTTCACAAAACGATGTCATCTCTGTGCCCACTTTTTAACATGTCAAGTGCATCAGTTAACAAGAGAAACGGATCAGAATTGGTCATCATAAATCATGGAGTTCTGTTCCCGTGGGTAGAGGTCTGGGACTCTTTGCAGTGAATATAAACAAGCTCTCCACCCGCTGTACACTGTTCTCACTGTCCGCAGTACCATGAAATTAACTGGCAGAACCTACCACAAATAACTCCGAGAGTATACACATACATGGGGTTTCAGCGTAAACAGCACTGATCGCAATTTTGACCTTCTTAAGCGGCAGAATGTCTTGTGAGCTCAACGTTTTGACCATTATCCTGTGAACTTTGTCCTTCCGCAGGCTACCAACTCCCACCCAAATGGGCAATTCCAAGAACTCGAAATTATATCATTCATTAAAAGGTGGACACATGATTGTGGGTAATAAACTCGAAGTTAACAGCCATTGGGCTTTGGTAAGTGAACGATGCCGACAGAGACAAGGGAGACTGGATGGCCATTTTTGGCTTTTCAGCCGTCATCAGCCAGTCATACCCAACCCCGGCGGCGCATCACCCAAGGCTCGAACCCACGACTCATTGATCAGAAGTCCAACACTCTACCTTTTGAGCCGCGCGCTCGTTTTCTTGCTGGTTAAGATCGGAATATTGACTTGCATTGGTTGATGAACGCTCACTGATCGCTAACGGAACTCACTCATCCCGCCCTGCCTTGGGAGCTGTAAAATAAATGTCAAGACCGACCAGGGAGGATGAGTTTACCACTTTTGACTTAAAAGTCTGCGTCAATCAGCCATATCTATATACCCCGGGTTCGATCCTCGATTATCGCAACAATTGTGGTTTGTTATGGCTGGTTGAGGACGGTTAATAAGCTAGAAATCCCCATATCAGCCTCACTAATCTTTTTATATATTCCTCTTACGCAGATATGCCTAGGGCTCTATATTTGAGCGCATGGCGTTACGGGATTAACGTGCACCATAACCTGAAATGTGAACTGCACTCAACACGCAAATAGTAAATTGGGACGAAAGGTTCTACAGCCGCTTTCCGGTCGAATTGGGCAATGAGGACATGCTTAACACATTTAAACCTGCACTGTCCTCGAGCAGTGGTGATATGGGAGCAGTCCTTTGAGTTTATCCAAACCGGTCTTGAGACAGTTGCATCAATTTTACTTCTTCCATAAGAAGCCCTATCAAGACCCACATGAGCTGACCGAAGCACAAGTCAATCGGGTCGTTAAAATTAGCCGCCAGTTGTGGCACAACCCTCTGAACGATCGATTCTGGAAGCGCATTGTGACGTCTGATGAGAAGTGGGTTTGCCTGGTCAATCACAACCGACAGTTGAAATTGGTTCCAGGCCCAGGTTGAGATCGGTTCGGCGAGAAAATGAGTATTTGTGGTTGGTGAAATTTCGAAGGTGTGCTTCACTTTTAATTGGTTCTGAATGGCCGTGCCGTCAACTCTGATCTAGGCAGCCAATAACTGACCCGAGTCTATCACAGGCTTAAAGAGAAGTACCCAGTACTGGTTCGTCGAAAACAGACTCCGTTCCACGAGGACAATGCCAAACCTCACATCGCAAAAAAGACGCAGAACAAGTTCGAACAACTGGATATGGTCGAGGTTTTTCCACATCCGGCCTACAGACCCGATGCCACACCATCTGACTATTATCTCTTCCGATCAATACCGCACTTCTTGCGAGGTTGTTGATTCGAGTCAATTAAGGAAGATGTAGAAGCAGGCAAAGGATTCTTGGAAGCTCAAAGGACAGTACTCTAACCAAATGCGGATGCTTACAGATCGGTCGCAGAAAACTGTTGATAATTGTGTTCTTTATTTTGAAGAATAGTTGTTATTTTTTGCCAAAAGAAAAGTACGGATTTTTTAAAAATACATTTTTGCATAAAAATCTCGTTTTTTGCCAATGCTGCAGAACTTTTGCCCCAGCGTAATCTATCGTGAGCTGTTCGTGTACTGAGAATATATATGACAATAGTATTCATCTGCTGCACACAAATTACTTAAATTGACGTGTCTTGTGCTCTTTAGTTAACCTTCGAAAACTGTTTCCGGAGCCAAACTTCTGAAATGTTTTTCTTTGACGAAATGCTTCTCTTAAGGTGTGGCCTATCTGCTAAATTTCTACAAAAAATTATCCTTTTCAGAAGCCTGATAATTAACGGGACTAAGCAAGAGCAAATAAATTTGACTAATGGTAAACAATAAATTCTGGGAATTTTTTAAAGCCTTGCACTTTTAGAGTAGCCACCACTTTTTACTCCAAAAAATCTGAACCAATAAGGTCAGCTCATATTTTGTAGTCCTTCGGTCTAGTCAACTTAAAGGCACAACTACTTTAGTCAAATCAAGCAACAGTGTATTTTTTTAAATCTTTTGTCAACATTAAAAAATAACTTGAAACCTGAGATATTTCATGTCTAAAACCTGCGGTGAGTCTGGCAGTTTCTAGACGTTTTACTCTGCCGGAAAACCCTGTCTGTTGATACGACTGTAAAGTAATATGCACAAAGATAACCGGCAGGCAGGCGACTAGAAAATAAATATATTTCGAAAACAAAGATAAGTAAAACAAGACGAAAGATTACGTTTTCCGCGTGAAATAACTGCCCATAAATATGCAATTATCATGCGACTTGCAAGTCTTCTTCACTTTAATGTCAGTCTGGTTTCCAGTAGAATTATAAGCTTCGCGAATGGGATTATGCTGATATATTTCGCCTCATATTGTGCGCAGCACGGATAAGTGGACCTTTGCCGTGAATTACGCGAGCTCTCTTCCGGTCCACCTGTCGTACGGCCTCCCCTTGTTTGCAGTTTTTATTTTTGCTAGAAAACGGTACCTGACAATCTTTTTGGCCACATCTGTATATTAGGCCTTTTAGGTTACTGCTCTGTCCTTCTTTGTGACGCATTGTCCTAAAATTACAGCCGTTTTTATCTACAAACGGACAGTGGCACCGAATTCCTCCACATACCCACTTAAGTATATGTCATTCTCTTTCTACGAGAGACACAATGCTGATGATGGTTCATCGAGTGTTTTTGGTTATGTTTACTGATATGCAAGCCACGGGTTTTTCGCCCTCTCTACGGGCTGTGCACACATCGATACAACTTTGAATGACAGTCAGATTTGTTTGCCTTCGAACGATGCCTCAAATAAACTGGTGCGGCAGCGGACACCTCAGCCAAACATGTGTCTGCACATTTAAGTAGTAATACATGCGTTGAGTTGACGAACGCTTAATAATCGCTAACGGAACTCACTCATCCCGTTCTGCCTTGAGGCTCACTCTCGAGCCCCGCCAGCAGCCGCACGTTGGCTAGTAGTAGAAAAGGCAGATTAATATTGCCTCGGGTGGTGCACCATCTGGGGTTGCGTATGACTGGCTGATGAGAGCTAATGAGCCAGAAATGGCCATCCCAGTCTCCCTTGTCTTTTCGACATTGTTAATTTTCTACTACAACTACTACTAGTAGTAGCCATTGTGCGGCTGATGGCGGAGCTCGACAGTGCGTTCCGAGGCAGAAGCGAAGGAGTGGAGCAGTTAGCGATTGATAAGCTTTCCTCAACGAACGTAATACAACTGTTGACTGAAACGTGTTGTGGTTATACGTACACCCACGTTGAGGAGACTAGTTCACAAAGGTTTCCTAACCAGGAAATCATAGGTTTGATATAGATTAACGCCACGTCCATTCACGTCCACCTTCCTTTAAGGCAAACGAGAAATCGGCCCGATGTTTTGCACGTACACCTAGGGCAATCGGATCTCAAAAATATAATTTTTAAAAATAATATCTGTCACAATACTGCAAAATGTTTCGTTCCATCATTTACAAAATACGATTAGAAAGTTACTGAGAAGTAAGCTTTTCCAAGGTTTCCTCAGCAAAAGATGTCTACTTGTTTGATGATCTTCATTTTTATGCATTGTGCTGGGTTAGGTTAATCAGATGATTTCAAAAATGAAGAAAGAGGACAGCTTTAGAAGTTTTTAGTTCTCTGGAGAAATCGCATTTCAAGTCCTGTATGCAGTATACAGTTCGGGCCACATCAGACGCAAAATCCCGAATTTCGCACGTAAATCATTGTAGCGCATTAAGTCCACATCGATCATCCCATCATGTTAAGCAGGGTCAAAGAAACTACCGATTTCTAAACAAAGACAGATTTTGGTTTATTAGCCTATAATTTATTTTATCGAAAACCATGGAAAAGGAAAAATGACTTCGTGGCAGGTCAATTAGTTAAGACCTAATCTAATGGACATAAGAGGAGTAAAATATGAAATAAGGACATAGTAATGAAAAAATAATAATAAAACATACTAGTATTTTGTTGATTGTCCTTTAGCGTGTAATGCTGCTGTAAGTCTGGAGGACATAGAGACTACTAAGTTGTCAATGGTCTATGCCGTCATTTAGCAAAAAATCAACTTTTGCTGCATTCAAATGTTTTTCTGGGCCTCCTCCTTGTTACGTTTTGATTAACCCATAGAGATTTCCAATGGGATTTAGGTCCAGACTGTTTGCAAAAAATAAAAACGCTTTGGAGACCGCAGACGGAAAGGCTGGTTGTGGCGTCCATGAATACCGTTATAACCGAAGGCATCCTTTTACGATGTCAATGAACACCTTGTTATTTATGGTCTCTTTTGTCAACTGCCAAATCGGCCGCTTTCCAAATTTGATGGCCATCCAAACCATCAGTCTTAGTCAGTTCTTGAAGGTTGCTTTTGATAAAGTGTGTTCACGTGGGAAGGTCTCCCCACATATGACAACCTGGGTCAACTTCACAGGCTTGTCACAAAAAGACTTCATCACAAATGTAAAAACCATTGAAAGCCGACTTCCTCTGAATCGTATCCTTTTAGTAAGCGACGAATAACATCCGCGTCCTGTTTGCTTGTTGACCGTTTTGGTCCACCTTTGCTTAATTCTTGGCACTGTTCTATGGTTCATAATTCTCAAAAGTGTGGCCTGATAAATATTTTAAATATGAGCTATCGACTCACGTGTAAATGCTCGAAATCATTTTCGAACTGGATATGCTTCTGCATTTTAATAGCAGGGGTGACAAAGTAAAGGGAAAGCATGTCATGCCTGGTTGGGTATGGCTGGCTGATGACGACTAATAAGCCAGAAATGGCTATTCCAGTCTCCAGATACCACAGAAATTGGCGAAATATAATTTAGAACCGGAATTCGTTCCTTATTTCCCAAAAAATGGATTCCTTAAAGTTGCTCTCACCTGATTTTCCTTGATCTAAGTTCACATTTTCCGGTTCCAGGAGGGGTTTAGTTGAAGCTTTTCTTACTTATATTTATGATGTTTTATAACAAAATATGCGACCTGCTCTGCGATATTAAATAGCAAAGGCAATGTCTGAAATGCCCAGCAACCTTCGATTTCACCCAAATCTTGTCTATTTTTCTTAACTAAAATACAGTAAACATGCACTGTTCTTTAAAAAAGACATTCTGTGCCTTAAATTCCCTCAAAAACAAAAATAACAATACGAATTGTATGATAAACTTCTCAATCAAATTTTCATCAAAACATGCATGAGTTAGGTCATCTACTGTAGCTTCAGTAATTGTTAGAACGTCCGCATCCAAACATAATCGAGTATGTTGGTGAGGATGTTGTTAAGTGTTGATGATGATTATGAGGATGATGATGATGATGATGATGATGATGATGATGACGATGATGATGAACGAGGCTGTGCGGTAAAATTATAATTGGGGTTTAATTATGAAGGTTACTGCACATATACGATAATAATATATGCAGTATCAGTGCATATAGTAGACATCACTGTACGGCTCACGTCTGCTGGACCACCACCAAGGAAAAACGAAGCAAATTCATGGAGCCGCAGACTCAGATACGCGAATTTTTTGGGTTAATCATGAAACCATGCCCTCTGTTAGATGAACTGCCATGTGCGCAACCTAGGTTCCAGTTACCATTGTTCACGACAGAACAGCCATCAAAAAGGAAAATTTTACATTGTCCCCGATGTTGACTTCTACGTATAGCCGATAGTTCAGACGAAGGGATGACATGCATGCTGTATCGGATAGCCCAAACCTGAAGCACAATAACAAAAACATTTTTGGGAAGTAAAATGATGACATATAAAATAAGATACTATAACTAGGCACGAATAGGCGTAAGCAAGTTTTGCAGCTTTCTATAAGGCATACGTTTCCTTCGGTTCAAACTGATTCTGCTCAAATCAATGGGGGATATCGGTATGTTTTTGTGCGCTGATTGAAGGAGTAAATGTCCAAATGTATCTCAAGCAAGTACGCCGCGTTGTGTACGGAATGCACGGAATTTCCTCGATAATAGCCTACAGCTATTGGGCTGACAATGCTTTCATTGCACGCGATCTCCGATAATACGGAGAAAATTACTCCTATAGCACTGTGTATGGCTGAGCTCTGATGCCACTGCTTCACGTCGTCATTAATCTCTAATTTAACACAGGTTAAATACAGATGCATGAGAACTCATGCCGTGTCATAAATCCCGCCCCCAACTTCTCTCTTCAAAAATTGACTCATATCGTGTGGGTTTGGATTTCGCTCCCCAGTTTTTCGATCAGAGGTATGACCTACAGATATTTTCGGCTAATCATGACCAATTTAAAGCCTGCCAGCACGCTCATGCAACTAGACTGCAGACCGCTTCCTGTCACTGTGTTGGTTGACATAGCAGTCACTGCTAGTCCATTCAAGCCTTTCCTTCCAAGCAGTGAAGTACCCTTCGCGATTTTTACTCATCTCAGCATACCACCTTAGCCCTGACGCAGATGATCAGTCAACTTTAAACCAGTTTGGATAAGGTGGCCAGTCCGCAATCGATGCTTTTCATTGTCTTCGGGGCCGTTCATTCTCTAATGGCAGTTTCGGAATGCGAGATCTCGATTAGTTTCATGCTGCCTTTCAATAGTTGTCTCTTTAAAACAAGAGATCACGCATTCCAAAAACCAGCTGGAGTACCTACTCCATTAACAACAAAATAGGTATTGCATGACAATTAGTAGTAATCAAAGCTCAAGCTTCGCCTCCTAATCATTGTCTTTATTGATAGGTTGGGTAATTAGGTATGGAACTTAAAGTCATTGGGTAAAGAAAACCATGAATTCACCCCACTGTAACTACCCCAGGATGCACTGCGGAAGGTGTAAACTGAGGAAGTCTGAATTGTAACGCTGGCACTTGATGCTAACCTATTTGTCTGTACAATCAATATGGGGATCCCATGCAGATAGACGTGTGTTCCAGAGAAGATCTAACCTCAGACTGTGCCTTGCTGGTCGCTTAAAGAACGGCAGAAAGATTTGTCGTAAGCGCCGCTCTCCTTTATCAGTTCGCTACGCTGTGATCTCTACTCAGGTTTCCCGCAGCGCTCTTTGAAGTATATCCTTGAAGTATATCCTTTTCCTCTCATAAGAACCCCCTCAAACGCCCAACAATAAGATAGTCCAGTAGTAGTGATACGAAACCAAAGAATTATTTACTGAACACACACCAGGCAGTATAAAATGGGGAAGGTGGGGCTAGAGACTTCCTCCAGCGAGGGGACCAAACTGTGGTGCCTTGCAGGAAATCTGAACTGTTTTTATAGCTGCACGATCTGGAGGATGGAGACAGGCTTTCCGGCTTTTACACTACCAAAACATTATTTACTCCATCTTCATGAAACTCAAAGTAACCGCCCACATAAATGCAAACACGGAAACTATATTGAGTTCTGACAAGCCGCTGCAGTCACTTGCGGTCTTCACGTGAGTTCAGGATGCCCTGAGAGCGAAGAAGGAGAAGATTGCGCTGGCCGGGAATCGAACGCGGGCCGCCCACGTGGCAGGCGAGCATTTTACCACTGAACCACCGGCGCACGGTGCCGCCTCGCTGCCACTGCATTATATGCCACCCGCAAGCAGAAGAACTGGCTAGTGTTCAACCGCAATAGTCAGAGCCCACCTGATGACGCATTGACATAACTGACAAGCACGCATGTTAGGCTGCGCTTGTGAAGGTCACCGTACGGGCAGCAAACGTTATGTTCCGCACAAATCCCCTTATAAAGGTAATATACTTTAAAAAATGACGCTGATTGTTGACTCGCAAACCTGGCCTATTTAAGCTGTGACCAAAACTGTCATTATATCCCGCGATTCATATTGCTTAGCGAATGAAATTTTCGTTAAATTTATGTATTTTTCGAATGCTCGGAAGTATACAATGCTGTGGTTTTCGCAAAGAAGTAGCGCGGAGGCTGAATTTCTGGCTTAAGGGGAGAGCTCAGAACTTCGAAGAAAGGCTATTTTGACGGAGAAATCGCCTTCTTATCTTACAGCTCGAGTCTCTATACATTTTCTTTTTTCCATCGGCGTGGGAGTGCCGTTAATGAGTACTGCGTATGGAACAGTTTCATTATTTCGAGAGAGCTTCGCCTGCTGCCTCAATTGAATTTTGTAGGAGAGCGGACTTCAGGTTTAGACTTAAGGGGAGGAATTTAGCCAGGAATTAAGGAAATTAGTCTTAGCTGAATGTTGTACACAAACCATCTCGGTAGGATTTGGCATGCTGTATTTCCGGCGTAGGTTGAGAAAAAAAATGGGACTTCTACCGACCGAGAAGTGAATCCAGAGCGCCAGCGTAGTAAGGGAGTATTATTCCGCTGAACCAACAGCGCGCGTCCGGTACCAGCTGTCAGTTCAGTAAATATGGAAGCTACAGAGGACCGGCACGTTCGAAACATTTTACGCAACTTCCGCGCATAACATAACGAAGCTCAGAGGTGGTCTAGTTGTGAGGGTCTTTGAAAAAAAACAGTATTTTTAATGAAATGATTTGTAGTTAGACGAAGAGGTGCGAGAGCACAAGAGAAGAGTAAGCTTTAGTTGGAAATCATCCTCCCGAACGTTTCGGTAAAATCGTCTTCTATTCACTGTGATCAAAAACAAATTAACAAATTATTAGAAATTACATGGATTTCCAAAATCTGCACACATACATACATAGGTTCACAATTCCTTTGCTTTCGCCGGCAACATTATCAGCCTGTGATACTAGCCACTGTGCGTCTACTCGGGAGTGATCCTCAAGGCAGAACACGAAGAGCGCGTTTCGTTAGGGATCAGTGAGCCCTCATCAACGAATGCAGTCGATATTCCCTATGTTAACTGACAAGACCACGAGCCTGTGACTTAGGATCAACAGGTCGCGTGTTCGAGCCTCATGTGTTGCACCAGCTGGAGTTGGGTATGGCCGGCTGATAACGGGAAATGAGCCAGAAATGGCCATACAGGACTGCCTTGGCTTTACGATCATGTAATTCAGCCCATATCCCCCCAGCCCTTGTGCAGCTGCTGTTGAGCCACGCGCTCGTTGTCTTGCCGTTTCAGATACGGAATATTGACATTCGTTGATGAACGCTTGCCGATCGCTAAGGGAACCCACTCCTGCTCATCTGCCTGAGGACGCAATCTCGAGCCCCGCAAGACGCCGCACTATGTCTAGAAGTAGGCGAATTAGTAGTATTTGTATTAGTAGTAGGTGTAGTAGTAGTCGTTTTAGTAGTAGTAGTAGTAGTAGTAAAATAAATAGTAGTAGTAGTAATATTAGTAGAATTAGGTGTAGTAGTAGTAGTAAAAGTAGTAGTAGTAAAAGTAGTAGCAGTGGCAGTAGTATTATTAGTAGTAGTAGGTGTAGTAGTAGTAGTAAAAGTAGTAGTAGAAGTAGTAGTATTAGTAGTAGTAGTAGTAGTAGTAGGTGTAGTAGTAGTACAAGTAGAAGTAGTAGTAGTAGTAGTAGTAGTAGATGAAGTCGTAGAAGAAGGTGATGTAGTAGTAGTAGTAGTAGTAGTAGTAGTAGTAGTAGTAGAAAAAGAAAACAAACAATGTCGAAAAGACAAGGGAAACTGGGATGGCCATTTCTGGCTCATTAGCTCTCATCAGCCAGTCATACGCAACCCCAGGTGGTGCACCACCCGAGGCAATATTAATCTGCCTTTTTTACTACCAGCCAACGTGCGGCTGCTGGCGGGGCTCGAGAGTGAGCCTCAAGGCAGAACGGGACGAATGAGTTCCGTTAGCGATTATTAAAGCGTTCATCAACTCAACGCATGTATTACTACTTAAATGTCCAGACACATGTTTGGCTGAGGTGTCCGCTGCCACACCAGTTTTGTTGAGGCATCGTTCGAAGGCAAACAAATCTGACTGTCATTCAAAGTTGTATCGATGTGTGCACAGCCCGTAGAGAGGGCGAAAAACCCGTGGCTTGCATATCAGTAAACATAACCAAAAACACTCGATGAACCATCATCAGCATTGTGTCTCTCGTAGAAAGAGAATGACATATACTTAAGTGGGTATGTGGAGGAATTCGGTGCCACTGTCCGTTTGTAGATAAAAACGGCTGTAATTTTAGGACAAATGCGTCACAAAGAAGGACAGAGCAGTAACCTAAAAGGCCTAATATACAGATGTGGCCAAAAAGATTGTCAGGTACCGTTTTCTAGCAAAATAAAACTGCAAACAAGGGAGGCCGTACGACAGGTGGACCGGAAGAGAGCTCGCGTAATTCACGGCAAAGGTCCACTTATCCGTGCTGCGCACAATATGAGGCGAAATATATCAGCATAATCCCATTCGCGAAGCTTATAATTCTACTGGAAACCAGACCGACATTAAAGGGAAGAAGACTTGCAAGTCGCATGATAATTGCATATTTATGGGCAGTTATTTCACGCGGAAAACGTAATCTTTCGTCTTGTTTTACTTATCTTTGTTTCGAAATATATTTATTTTCTAGTCGCCTGCCTGCCGGTTATCTTTGTGCATATTACTATACAGTCGTATCAACAGACAGGGTTTTCCGGCAGAGTAAAACGTCTAGAAACTGCTAGACTCACCGCAGGTTTTAGACATGAAATATCTCAGGTTTCAAGTTATTTTTTTAGTGTTGACAAGTGATTTAAAAAATACACTGTTGCTTGATTTGACTAAAGTAGTTGCGCCTTTAAGTTGACTAGACCGAAGGACTGAAAATATGAGCTGACCTTATTGGTTCAGATTTTTTGGAGTTAAAAGTGGTGGCTACTCTAAAAATGCAAGGCTTTAAAAAATTCCCAGAATTTATTGTTTACCATTAGTCTAATTTATTTGCTCTTGCTTAGTCCCGTTAATTATCAGGCTTCTGAAAAGGATAATTTTTTGTAGAAATTTAGCAGATAGGCCACACCTTAAGAGAAGCATTTCGTCAAAGAAAAACATTTCAGAAGTTTGGCTCCGGAAACAGTTTTCGAAGGTTAACTAAAGAGCACAAGACACGTCAATTTAAGTAATTTGTGTGCAGCAGATGAATACTATTGTCATATATATTCTCAGTACACGAACAGCTCACGATAGATTACGCTGGGGCAAAAGTTCTGCAGCATTAAGAAAAACGAGATTTTTATGTGCATTTTTAAAAAATCCCTACTTTTCTTTTGGCAAAAAGGTCAACTATTCTTCAAAATAAAGAACACAATTTTCAACAGTTTTCATGACCGATCTGTAAGCATCCTGCATTTGGTTAGAGTACTGTCCTTTGAGCTTCCAAGAATCCTTTGTCTGCTTTCTTCATCTTCCTTAATTGACTCGAATCAACAACCTCGCAAGAAGCGGGTGGTATTGATCGGAAGAGATATTAGCCGATGGTGTGGCATCGGGTCTGTAGGCCGGATGTGGAAAAACCTCGACCATATCCAGTTGTTCGAACTTGTTCTGCGTCTTTTTGCGATGTGAGGTTTGCATTGTCCTCGTGGAACAGAGTCTGTTTTTCGACGAACCAGTACTGGGTACTTTCTTTAAGCCTCGTGATAGACTCGGGTCTGTTATTGGCTGCCTAGATCAGAGTTGACGGCACGGCCATTCAGAACCACTAAAAAGTGAGCTAACACCTTCGAAATTTCACCAACCACAAGTACTCATTTTCTCGCCGAACCGATCTCAACCTGGGCCTGGAACCACTTCTCAACTGTCGGTTGTGATTGACCAGGCAAAACCCACTTCTCATCAGACGTCACAATGCGCTTCCAGAAT